>FJOG01000015.1:1230602-1242934 GCA_900073065.1 Phialocephala subalpina | reverse complement strand
TTTTTTTTTAAANATAGTTAAATATATTATAATATAAAATATTTTTATCGGGAAATAATATTTAAATTATTGGTTTTAAATTAAGAAATATTATTATTATATATATTATAATTAGACTTTTTTTCGAATTTAATGAGATTAATATTGCGAGGAATATTACTATTAATTATCTCGAGAGAAATATATTAAAATAATATTTTTAAATAATTAAATAATTAAATAAAAATATAATCGCGAAAAAATATACTTTTAAAATTAAAATCACGGATTATTAAACGAAGTAATTATAATTACACGAATAGAATTCGAATTAAACTTTTAGTAATCTTTGCACTATCGTCTAATTTTAATTGGAATAATAGTAATTATAGCCGAGAAGTCGAAGTAAGCTCCTGCTTGCTTTCGCCTAGGCTTACCCATGCTCACCATGCTCACCCATGCTCACTCGTACCCACCTTAGCTCACCTAGTAATACTAATAAAGCAGCCTTGCTCATCTTTCCAAACCGAAACCGATTCTTTTCATGTTAGGATTGACGTGTGATAACCAGCTGTTGTCGATAGTCGCGTTACGAAGAATGAATCTTTTGACTTGTGCCTTGATGGTTTATATCGTGCTTTGGGCGGGAGAAGCCCGGATACTTTCATCCACATTCTCCTGACTCTTGAAAAAGACGAAAGTCAGCATAGCACGCGAACATCAAGCTCTTGGGCAACTTGTAGGACCTCATCGACGTCGACTTTGTAGAAAAAGACTCCTTCGTATGTAGCATCATCTGACATTCTGTTCGTCTTTCTATTAGCCTTCAAACTGAATTTCTGGGGAGGAGGGGGGAAGGGAGTGAATGACTTCTCGAGTATCGGGGAGATTGCTCGACATGGTCCACACCATGTTGCCCATGCATCGTTGACTACCTTTTTATCTCGCGCAATGGCTTGCTTGAAGTCGTCGTAGCTGTGATGATATTAGTGGGATGGATCTTGATTGAAAAATGTAGATGTGGGATAAGATACGTTTGGATGGTTTTGATGGGCATCTTGGAGGATATGAGAATGGTTCTTCTCTAAGATTGACTTTTGGAATTGTGGAATGCGAGAGATTTCTGATAGCCTTCAGGATGCTGCAATGGGATATCGAACATTTATAGACTGGTCTGTTATCTGTGAGAGTGAGCATGCCTGGTTGGGGTTCCCTGGATGCTGAGCAGCTCGCTCGGCGACGATGAACATGTCTCGGCCAATTTGAGCCAAAGGCTTGAGATAGGATGCAAAGAGCGCCCATATAGGGGTTGCGGTTCCAATAGCAAAAGATAAGGTACACTCCCGAACGGGGTCGACATGCTGCAGATGAGCGGCGGTCAGCTCGAAGATGTAGTGTTGAAACATGTCCTCGTATCTCAAGATGCGGGGTATATCTCAGCCAGCCTTATACTATCTTTTCGGCCTGGTCATCCAATGATCGGATGTATTGGGCACTATGGCAAAGGCTACTGAACACGTCCTAATGTGTGTTTGGATGTCTAGGCTGCCGGGAACTAGAAGTTTTCGGACTGCGCAAGACTCGGACAACTCCGCGGAAAGATCACATCCTCTATCTCGAAGAAAAAGCAAAGGAAGAAGAATAAGAATTAAGATGCATGTATTCCAAGAGCATTTAGATACCAATGAAAGAATTCCACTCTCTTCAAGGTATAATGATCCCTTCCGTCATAGGTTATTTGCGTATCATTATCGAATGACTTGATACTAAAGTACACGCCATATCGTTCGATACTAGGCTTCGAAACCTGGTTGTCTTAGTAGAATGCGACGGGAAGAAGACCAGGCTATGTATCTTCGCCCATTGGCACAACAGGCCCTGCTTCAATTACGATTTCTGTGATAATCACATGCACACTGAGACTTTCCACGGCCGTGTGGTCATCGCCACTGTTGGAGATTGTACAAGCAATTTTGCATAGCAACTTCAAATACCAACGCAATGAAACTGATCCTAAAGCCAAACTTGTGATCTGCAGTGGCCAAGGTTTGGGTAAGCGCTGGGAAATGCTCCAAATGCGCCGCTTCCAGCTCCCTCAAACCGCAATACCAACATATAATAATAGTCCATATATAGCACAGATAATAATGCGCAACTCGGCGAGACGCTTTATTTGAGATGCCTGCAGAACCCAATGAAATAGTGGGAATAGCGATAACTTCTGTCGAGGCTGCAGACGCGGAGACCGTAAGCGCTCGGCTGGTGCGGGAGTTCATCAGACCTTTCTCTTGGCCTTCCATTTAGCGGCGCAGGTACTCTATATATACTCGAGCCTTTGCTCTTCATGTTTCTTCAATTCAGGACCTAAAACACACGCACGCATTCTATCCATCAAATCGCGACCAGAAACAATACCTATCCAACAGATAAAAACTCTCTCTCAACAGTACGTGAGCGGCGACGCTCCCCACTTTCAAAGAAACTGTAACTGACATTTATTCCTTCAGTTCAAGATGCCTCAATGCAATACCTGCAGCGGAACTGGAATTGCGGCTGGTGGTCAACGTTGCGCCAATTGTGATGGCACGGGAAAGTCTGCTCGAGCTCCTGCTGGCAGACTGCTTGACTCTCTCATTGTGATGGAAGAACGCCCGAGCATCACACGTGAGAGCAAAGATAGGGAGGCTTGGACTTGCGCATAATCATGGGGGAGGATCTTGCACCACTTCATTGATGACTACCCGAAGTAAGTCGTGAATGCTGAACAAGAAAGAATTGTGCATGTAAATTGACCATTCGCAGTGTTGGAATTGGATGTCCGTGAGTGGCAGCGACATTGGGAGGGATGGGCAAGAGACCACCGTGTAACGATCAGAAGCTGTATGAAGATTATCCACGGTCCAATGATTCCTTTCGCTATCTGAGCTATGATGGTAGATCTGAAACGACGTGAAGCCTTGACTGAGTGATGGCGAAATCCCGAAGAAAACTGGCGGGCCCTACCTAGTATCTCACACGACTGTCACCGTCTTTAGATCCCAGCCATCCGCCATGCCGTCTTCCTCGGGTATTTCTGCGATCCCAATACGAATGTACTCACCCGACTCTTGTCCAGCAGACTCGAGAAGTAACGCGTATATAGTCTCTCCGAGTTTCTGCCGGGCTCCGCGAGATTTGTATTGTCCAAATTTCCCAATCTGCATGCAAATGACATCTCTCTGCTTCATTCGCTTGTGAGCCTCGTGAACGTCCGTCGGTCTTTCATCCAATGTGCATATGACTCGACCCGGAGGGGCGGTAGCACAATCCACGTATTCCCTCGGGTTCGTTCCACGATGAGCCAGCTTCATGTCGTTAAATAAGCACTCGGTATTGTAGACTGGCAAACGTTCATCCATCCAGTGACCGAGTGCGTGGTAGTGACCCCGCATAGTGAGTGATGCCGAGATTACCTCCCCAAAAGGATTTCCGGCCGTATTGACAACGTTCACATCGAGAATGGTAGCTCGTGGACCAGGCTCGTACGTATCGAGATACAGCTGTCGAACGCCATTCCAGGGCAAGTTCATCGATGCCCAACTCCACGACGGACAAGCTGTCTCTGAAGACCTAGAAACACTCCATATCGCTTGCCACAATAAGCCTCTATGGATATCTTCTAGCCATAGGCCAGCTTTGTACTGGTAGGCCGTTCGCTCTGCAACCTTTTCTGCGATGCCTGCGATGGCTGGGAGGATGTCTTTGTGCATGGTTATGCCTCGGCGGACATAACGCCGGTACAAAGAAGAATACCACCAGCTCAAAGCGCCACTGCCGTCCAATTCTATTCCATTCGTAGTCGGGTCGAGAGGAACTTTGCACAATGGCACTGTCAACAGGTTCTTTCCGGCCCTAAGATGGCTAGGCACACCCGATCCTCTCCCATCTTCTGAACCGGGAAATCCTTCCCTCTTCGTACACGAGCGACAGAACCATTTCACCTCGGAGGAACCAATATCAACTCGTCGTGACGACAGAATGCTTTCTTGCATGACCCAAGCACGCTTGTGTAGCGGTTCATCCTCCGTGTGAGTGAATGGGTCGCTAAACATCGAAGGCCGGATATGTAGCGTCCCTTCGACATTGTGCGCTTTAGAAGATGATTGGAGGGAGATGGTCGGAGAGGCAAGATGGCGCTCCAGATTGCCGCTGGCAAATATTCCGTGACAAGGATTCTTCGAGGAAGATGCTGCAATGTTCAATGACGCCCGTGCGTAAATATCGTGCATCTGTGTCGACTCCTTGGTCCAGTCTTCGTGGCTATCTTGGACGATACAGAGCGAGTCAATCCAGATGTGCTGGAAGCCAAGTTTTCTCGTCAAGGTGACCGCATCGCGGAACGTTGGTGGAAGATCTTCAATGCGTATACCCTTTCGTCGATGTTCAAGGTTTGCTACTGTCGTGGTGAGTGGCATCTCACCTCCCCAGCAGTGGCTGAGAGTGATCCATTCTCCAATCTGTCCTTTAGTGACGAGTAAAAAAGGATCAGTATGAGGAGATTCGGAACCAACATCGACCACGCGAGTGGGTAATGGGTTATCACTTTGCCAAACGCAATCACTGTGATCCGTTCGACAATTATGAATCCATCTTCGCATGAGCTCAATGCAGGCCTCAGAGCCCGAGTCGACATTTATAGGTCTACCGGGAAGTATAGTCGCTAGCGGATCATCTGTTGACATTAGCACGCGGTCTCGCGGTCTGGCGAGGGTAAGGGGTATTAAATATGCGTAAGAGAAAACGCTAGGCGCGTTCGCGGTGTGCTCTGCTGGTTAGAAAATGAGAGGACTTCATACCAGATTGGACGAAGAGTTCTACCCAGAGATTCAAACCCTCTATATGAGGAGGGTTACAAAGTTTCTCTTGTGTCAGCATGAACAATCCCCGCATTAATGCCATATGTCCACGCCAGCTAATTTGAGTGTCCGTAGGGTCCATGTGTTCATCGAAATTCTCTAAAAAATCCGCGGCACGTTTGAACGCGGCACATTTAACAAATGCTCGGCATAATTGACACCCGTTCCTTGCTGACAGACAGAACTCGGTCCAGCTCTTGTGATGATTGAGAGGCTCCAAAGTCAAGATTACATCGAGATCTTGAAACTTTGTACAATAGTCGCACAAAGCCAGCTCTGGCACAGAACAAAACATGATGGGCAGTTAAAAGAATTCAAGTAAAGATCAAAGGACGATAGCTTGATGAAATAAGGGTTGTAGGCAGCAGGCACGTATTTCTAGGCGCGCGCTTAACCCTGACAATCTAGGGGCCAAGAAGCGCACTCGATAACGCTGATTAGCCAGGCGTCGACATTTCCTATACCATTCTCTCGCAAACTCGTAGGCTCTTAGGGCCGCCCCCCTAATCGCTTTCGTGGGTATGAATATGACGAGTTCTGGAATCTCAGAGGTTGTAGATATGAATGGAGGAAGTTTCGACGCGATTTTGCGAACTGTGGCTTGAAAGTTGAAGTTAGTCATGTGATGGGCTTTGACCACTTGAAGGTAGCGGATTGCTGCGCCACACCAGATGTCAAAGTCAAAGTTTCGCGATGTCCAACCTCCTCAACCATCCTCTCTTATTTTCTGAAATACAATACGCTGGTGTGTTCAAGCGTCTCTTCGTTGCAAGACTTCAATATAGGCAGAGACACGATCCATTCATTTGCTCCTTCTCCTCATTCTGCGTCGCGTCTCCGGTACCCTGGTGGATTTTGGAGTGGTTGCGGCTATTTTAGGAGGAGGAATCGGATTCAAGTAAACTCTGGTTTGCCCACCAGTACAGTCGTGATTTTCGAAAAATTATGAATTTATTATACTAAATTTGGTTGTGTATGCTCCTCTTTGACTATTTCGTTTCTTCAAGAATCTCAGCGACACCACGCGACCATCAGCATGGCCTCAAGCACGACACCAGAACATATCACAATAAATCTGCAAGCCTTCCACCTCTTTTCCAAACTTCCACCCGAGCTTCGGGTACGAATTTGGGGCCAGCCCTACATTGACGAAGGCCCACGAGTTGTTGAGATTGACTTATGCTCCACGGATCATGCAATAGGCAGATGCTATGTCGAGAATTACTTCTCGATGGGGCATTTTTGTTGCTACCATCGGAAAGATCCCTTCGAACACCAACCTAAAGTTCCATGCCGCTGCATGAAAACATCCCCTCGCCGTAAAGGGCATTGCCGCGCCTCAGGTATTATCCACTGGTGTCGGAAAAAGGCGACGTCTCTATCGGCCCTTTTATCAACTAATCGCGAGTCTCGACACGAAGTCCACAGCATGAGCACCTTTTTAGAAAGCTTCTATTGTGATGGTTTAAGCTGCGGTAGCCGCTGTGAGTCGGGCTTCGCACCAGGACGATCCAATATTTAATTTATTTCAACTTCAACTTGGACACACTCGTCATATCCGAGAAAATACTACGGGAAATGGACCCAAAATCTGGCTGGGTTGGTCTAAGAGGAGCCGACAAAGTCAAGTCTGTCCTCCTGTCAGCCGATTTCTGGCAGTCGTCGTGGGGGACTCCAATTCCCGGCATCCTCTTTGAGTCTAAGCGAGACAGAAAATTTCTCAACTTATGAAATTGTTCCCTAACATACGCTCGTTTTAATTCGCCAAAGTCGAAGCTTCTTGACAATGCTCAGATTGAGATGCCCAACGTCACTCCAGAGAATCACGATATATCCTCCACGTTTCAAAGTTCATCCTGTGCCATAAGGAAGAGACTAAAATACCACAATCGTTGCAGAGAAAAGATAGAATCGAAGTCTATCCGACGGATGGCCATGATACCGGTTGTAGAGGAAGAAGGGTGACCTAGCACTGGAGTCACAGTGGAAATCCAATTGCTCTGGCGCTGGGATGCAAGGGAGAGGACTTCTGGAACACGCATGAAGCTCTGTTGCATTGTTCACAACTTATTCCGACATTACAGCTCGACTACACTGCCTTTACCACCACTCTCCTCCGCCCATGCTGAGGTATAGCCGAATGGCATTCACTTTATCATACTCTCTACATGAGAAATGGACCCGTTATCCACCTTGATCAATTGCGGCCGCGGGGTTGTCGACTATGGCAACAGTCAATATGACTCATCTCTTGGCATCCGTGACACGTATACGCCTGTCACGGACTGAAGTTGTATGGTTGTAGAGCCCATTTGAAGCAATGCCATGACCGTCCGTCTGAGCTGAGCAGCTCAGGTTTCCTTGAACGCCTAGTCACGATGAATACATTCCGGAGTGAACGGTACTCCTATGCTGGAGTGTCGTTGCAGTCCATCGAAATAAGACGTCGTCAACGCCTGAGAAATGTTCGTGGATACTGTAGTATCTTGTTGGAAAACTGAATTAAATTTGCCAAGAGAGCTACTGTCCCATTCGATAGGGAGGGGTGGACGCATGAGAGTCAGGGTACCAAATCTCGCGCCGGAGGACTCGGCTCGCACGCCAATTGTTTCAATTTCCGTCATCTTCCCGCTGTCAGCTTTGACTCGAAGTGCAAGGACTCCTGGGGTCAACTGTTCTTTGGTCAGGCCCCAATACCCCGCCGTTCCTGTTGCTGGATCCGCAAAGCTTGCAGCATAGCCATCACGACCAGGCAATGCGACCTGTCCCAGAGTGCCTCAGAAACCATCTCCAAGAGCCATGAACTGGCCGTTTTCCGAATATCGAACTTCTAGTGCCAATGGTAGGCTCGAGACATCATGACTCAATATCGCCTGGAGCACCTGCTTCAACACGCCCTCGAGGCAGGCACGATCACATGGACTCGCTACGGTCAGATTCGTGCCCGGTCCATGAAGATAGACTAGATCGCCTATATGGAAAGCCGAGCGCATGCCATAAGGAACTTCGATCAGGGTCATCTCGATGCGGGACAGTTTGTTGTCCCGAACTTGGAATGCTTCCATGCCTTGCGCTCCTCTCGGCACGTCGAAATACTTGGGAACCGGCGATCCGGTGCCGTTGAGTTCGGGTAGTGTGCGGATGGTACCATTCTGATCGATGGTGCTGACGGCGAAGACAGTCTGGCGCTCTTCGTCCACCACAATGAACCGTCGCTCTCGAACCTTGGTGACAAATCCCAGGAAGCCACTCCGAAACTGCTCTTCACAGCTCAGAGAAGAAAAGACTGTGTCGTTGGAATGGCCGTATACATCCCCAGTCTTCACATTCGTGGTCTGGAGAGCGTCCTCGATGCGAAGACAATCTTTGCTGGAGAACGAATAGTTGCGTTTGGGATTATTTCGTTCCATACCAATGTAGTACATGTTACTTCGAGCAACGAGCGTCGCATGGGAGACTCGTTGCGCTTGTGGTACTGCTTCCAGCCAAACACCTTCAGGTTGGGTCATGCTCTCGTAACGTGCGGCGCCTCCCGCATCGCGGGTGATCGCTGTCTCGATCTCGCTGATCTTCTGGTCTGACTTGACCTTCAAGACGCAGATCACAAGAGTGATCTCACTAGTGATCTTCAATGCGGCATCTTCACTTCAACATGATGTGAACAATCCTCGAGACATATTTGAAATGCTCTTTTGAATCAAGTTGATATCTTTTGATGCCAGCCACATCACGCCGCCTACCCTGCCTTCGCCCATCATCTCCTACGCTGATATGGGCACAATCTTCAAGAATCCTTTGAACTCTCCCTCCCTCAAGATCTTTCCGATGACCTCCTCACTCTTCGGCAACAGCCTCATCTGATAATACCCATCACTCGGCGCCACCCCAGTCCCAGAAACAAGGTTAAAAGCCCAAGTCGTCACATTCCCACTCCCCAAAAACACACCATCCTGTCTCACGCCCGCAACCTCATGGGCATATGTCTCCGGCTCGAATCCTAAGTCCGAATAAATAACCTGTTTATCATCCTCGCTCGTCAGGAATGTAAGCATTCTGGGAGGGTTCGGAGAAAGATCAGAAAGGTAGTCATAAAGACTGTGATTCGAGCAGCTGAATAGCTCGATGGCGGTTTGGGGGTTGGTGTAGACTACGAGACCGGTGCCGTGGCCGCCGACTTTCATGTCGTTGATGCTGCTGTTATCGGCTTGGTCGGGGTGGAAGATGAAGGGGCCGGCGCCAGAGACGTCGCTAGGTCGGGAGTTGGGGTAACCGTTGCAGTGGTTTGCTCCGAGGCGGACGGCGGTAACGTTGGGGAGTGCGAAGACTAGAGACGGAGCCAAGGTGAGCACTGGGATGACGATAGACCAAATAATTGCCATCTTGAAGATGAGAGGATTGACTTTGCGTGAGAGCGAGAAGGGATGGTTTGAATTGGATGATTAATGTCGGAGAAAGAGAGCAGACATTGTGTATTTGTATGTCTCCTCGAGTTGACATCGACGCGTGATTGTTGAGCACAGCAACGCGTGAAATACTGCGCCTTTCTCGTGAATAGCCTCGTAAGGCTGAGCCTCGCACAAGAAATGAAGAGAGGGGTAGTACTGGTTACTTCATCTGATAAATGTGCGACACAGGTCGAACGGGAACTTCGCCTCCTCGAAGTCCAAGAGCTGAGCCACGCTCACATCAGTAGCTCTAAGATTTTTAATTGCTTACACGAAGTGTAGGGTTGATTTGACAGACCTTTCTGCTCCTCGTTTCGTTTCCCGGTTGTGGTTTCGGGCTGAAAAGGGGAAGCGAGATGCCCCACCTTCGCCGGTGAGCGAAACACATCAAAGCAGATCATTTCTACATCTCGACGACAAGTGGCATCAATATGAAAGTGGTATTGCTGGGCTGGATCAGGAGAAGTCTCTTATTCTAGACAGTCCAAGGCGTGCAGATGAAATCACGACCCTAGGCTCATTTTCAGACATACTCGACTACTTTCCCAACCTAGAAACCCTGAACGTAGTATGCCATCAATCTAGAGGGCGCCTTGACGGCCAGATCAGACTGTGCTATTTGGAGCAAGCACCTTATCCTGGTAACCTAGAGGAATACGAAGCGGTATTTGAAGTGATGATGGGTCAAATAAACTGGCTGAGAATGAAAGATGGTCTAAACCCTGTGAAGAATGCCGATATGGTGGGCATGCAGCGGACCTGGGAGCCTGATGAGGTATGAGATGGTAAAAACGTTGAGAATCCCTCGCTGGAGGATTATAAAGACTTTTGGAGGGGCGAAGGAATCTGGATGATCCCGCATGTATACGAGGAATCTTTGACACGAATGCTAAGGATGATAGCTCCCAGGTCGGATCTAGACATTCATGCAGCTGAAGAAGATCTCAAGGCAATGTGGTGAACGGGCTGGAAAGAAAGGCTTTTGGAGGACGCTGAGTGGTGTTTTGAAGAACCGCCTGATGACTATGAGAGCAGTATCTGATGCTCCTCAAGCAGTTTCAGACGAGCTGGCGTACACACAATGCACAGGGGATAGAGAGTGAAAATACGAGGTATAAGAACTCTGAAAAAGTAAAATCAAGGCATGCAGGTTTTGACAAGGACTTAGACTCCCATCTCTCAAAGATATGATTTCTCTAACGCTTTCAAAGCGCTTTTGTATTCCCTCGCTTCCGTCGATCCTCAAGCGCTCCGCCACGCCACCAAATTCTGACCCCCACCAGTTCCTCCAGTCGAGCTTTGGCATCGCCACCTCTGGCATGAATGTATCCAATTGACCTCATTGATTTTCATCGTCATCAGGTTTTGTTGCAAGTCGCAAATTCCCAGCACGTGTTGCCACGTGGGGAACCCTTGTCACCGCTCCTTCTTCGTCCGTGCCAGCGAGACAGAGCAGAAGGTGGAGCACACCGCTTCTTAGAAATCAAATAGATCAAAAGACACGTAATAACCAAGAAAATGTGTAAGAACAAGCAAAGCATCCACAATCTCAATAATAAGGAGGTGATTTGTGATCCACTTAGATCCCTAAATTTTCAGCATCTATCCCTTCGCAGTCCGTCTCAATTTGCAGAAGGCTATTTGCAACGCAGGCAGATTGAGGCCTCGAGCTCTTTTTACTTCGCCATGGCAGAATCAAACCGGGTGCAATCAACCTTACAGAGAAAATGGTCCGTGGTGGGTTTGTTGTGTTTTGTTGAAGCGCGCGGTACAAATATCTTGAGCCCCTGGGTGTCCAGGAGAGGCCTAGTGTGGCTGCCCGAGCCTTTCAGGCGAGTGAAGCTTGCATCGTGAGAATTTTATCTCCAACGTTCCTCCTCAGTTTGTCATTTTGCACTTGCTCTACATCAAAGTCCTGGGTCACGATCAAAGCTGCGAATCACCCTTGATTGGTTGTTGAGCTATCCAACCACGATATGCTCCGCTGGGCTCAAAGATGTTGTGTAATCACTGCCAAAGCATCACAATTCAGGGGTTGATCAATGCATATACACACTTCAGATTCAATGGAGGTTTCTCTGTAAGCTGTAAGTCATTTCTTTCAGAGCTACTTATCTCGCCTTTAATTACATTCAAACAGTTCTTTTATCTATGTCTACATCTCTGTTACCCGCTGCCATCGCGCATGGAAATTGGATAGGGAGTTGATCGCTAAGTTTCAGCGCGGTTTAACCCCCTACGAGCCTATCTTGCTCTGCCTTTCAGGCTTTCGCTCGCTAAATTTATAGGTGTCGAGGCGCAAGTGCTCTCCCTGCTCTCCCTGCCTGGAGAACCGACAGAACGGACCTTCTTTAGGAGTCGTTCTAGTAAAAGGGCGGAAGAGACTTCCATGTGCTAATTGCAAACATCCAGATTACAGGAATCCGCCTCCGGAACCTAAGCACACTGAAAGCCTCTTTCTTCCACATCACCCAACATTCTCGTCGCTATCGAATTCAGCTCAAGGATGCGAATTCTGTTCAGCTATCGTGACCGAACTCTCCCAAGTCCCTGGAAGAAGCGCTCGACTTGAGCAGTCTGAAAAGGACGGCGTTGATACCAGAGTACGCATTGCGATCGGCCAAACAGAAAGGTACGGGACATGGAAAATGTTTGATCATATTGCCGTGGTTATCGGCTTTCCAGTGCAGACAATAGCCATGTCTGAACAGGAGTATTACAAATGGTTCATGGAGCACGAAGTGGACTCATTCTGGATCAAGTTTTCAATGTGGCGATGTAGTGGTAAGGGCCACTCTCTGAGCTTCGATGGGACAATGGAAACTGAATTTCTCAGACTCTCCAGATTCTTTGAACAGTACTATCAACGGTGATGGAGGTATCGGTTGGCCGTATATGGGGACAGACTTTGCCTGTCGAGAGAACTTCGACCTGGCTCGGAAATGGCTCTCGGATTGTGTCTCAAAATTCCCGCACGAGAATTGTACACCACTCAAAGATATCAACTTACCAA
>FJOG01000015.1:1205780-1222774 GCA_900073065.1 Phialocephala subalpina | reverse complement strand
CCCACTAGCGTAACTCGATTTCAAGAGACCTAATATCACAGGATTTCTCAGAAAGTTAAAATTTGATGCAGACTGCGCGCAACCTTTCGTCCATTTCCATCTAGAGAATCCATGCGATAGAGAAAGCCGACTGTACCTAATGGAGATCCTCCAAATCGCCTCCATCAGTGCAGTTGCTGTGTTATTCTTTCATCCCCAATTATCTTCATTCCCAATCGTTCTTCGCGATCAATGACATCTACCAGAACTCTCGCCCATGCCTCCCACCCTACATCAATATTCCCAAGTTCTCGTCGCTCCCTAACCTTCTCCACGCCTTCCAATCTCTCACATAACAACACAACCACAACAACAGCAAGCCGCCGCGCACCCAGCACAACATCCTAGACACAAATCCCCTCCCGACGCAGGTCGATCCTCCACCACAATGATCCTCGTCTCCTCAACCGGACCGACATCTTGTTGATACGAAGGTTGAGCTTCTTGGTTCGGGGTGGTTGTGGTGTATGGTTGTTGTTGGAGGGGATGGTCGTTGGTGTAGGTTGCAAGACCAGGGCCGGGTTGGAAAGAGAGGTTTTGAGGTGGTGTGTAGGCTGGTGGTGGAGGGTCTTCGCCTTTTGCCATTTTGGCTTCTTTGAGGGGTTTCGAAGTGGAGGCGTTCGAGTTCGTGGAGGAGATGTGCTCACGTGGGCGCTGAGATGTTGTTTTTTGTGTCGACTATTGAGATTCGAAGGTTCTTTGGATCTTGAAGGAGGCGTGTTGCAATGGCTGACGGCGATCTGAGAGAACGAACGCGCGCTCGAAGACGATGAGGACTCTGTTTGTGTCAAGAGAAGGTGACGGGGACTCGAAAATTTCTTCCCGACGTCGTCTGAAGTCTCTCGGTCGATTTCAACTTCCGATCGTCATAATCTGTCCTCCTAAACGTTGCACAAACGCGTACGGACGATTCACTCGGCAACTCAAAAGGAAATCGAAGACGTTACATCACACCACGAGGCTGAACAGATCTAATCTTATTCTGGTTGTCAAAGACAAATCAGATACTCGTCTCAAAGCCATCGTAATGATAGGACGAAAACAAACAAAGAAACAAATGCAGCCTCCGGGCCTTGTGCATGGCACGTGATAATCACATTTCAACTTCTCCTTGTGGTTGACTCCACGGCTCAGCATGGCTGGTCTAGCTCTGAAGGTTTCATTTATTCAATACTTATAAAGTTGTTGATAAACAGCGATGATGTTCTGAACAAAACGAGGAAGTTGGAGATTCACAGACTTCGAAAAGGGATAAGCGATGTCAAGACGCTGTTCCCTTTCTGGACCAGTAGTGCTTACTATCTCCCGGCAGTGAGCTTGGCATCCCTGAACTTCAACATCCTTCGTTTAACATCACACCTTAACAAGCATGGCATTCTCTCCAACTCCAAACCAGGCACGCCTTGGCAATCTTCTCGCCATCTTCCTTTCAGCTTCCCCTCTGAGATCGCGGTCGCTGAATACGAAGACGTCATGACCTGACTGAATGGCGATAACAATGACAATATCAGCTTCATCAATCTCCCTGTACTCCCATTTCTCCTAGGTATGCGGCACTTTCTAGGCTCCCGGGTATTTACGAAGCTTCCCTGTCATCCCCCACACTCTCAGCATTCCCATGACTGATCCGCAATCGTAGATATTCTGGTGCCTTATGACAGCATATCGACCTTCTCCTTCCAGATCAGTTCGAAATGCAGCAACGAATCATCGCCTATTTTCCCAGATTGTTTCGCATGTGAGAAGCAAATCATCGCGAATTGCTCGCCATATTCCAGGCTACCATGCGAACAAAGTTTCTTGGTACACTGTCCATCATATGTAGTCAAGTAGCAATGCGGGGGCGGGGTCAGCTTTGCCGGAAGGTTGAGTGAATTGCCAATTCAAGGGATGAATTTCGATCAGCTCACATTCGGGGCGGTGACGAGGGAGTATAAATTTTATTTTTTCTTTATCTCGATCGTTCAAATTTCTTCATCGCACAATCCACGAAATTCTTCCCGAATAGGAGTTGAATAGGCCTTTGATGCTCGACCGCGCGAGTCCGCAAGTCCGTGAAAATTGAAAGGATCGCACGATTCCCAATTCGAGGCTGAATAGCAAGGCTGGCTGAAAGAGATCGATCTTGGATATCAAATTCCGCCAAACCAGATCAAGTCAACAATTCAATTGAACGATTGACGAAAAAAGGTTCACAATGCTCGTTCAAATACCGCAAATCTTCGCTTTGGCGACGACATTACTTGCATTCTCATCAGTAGTGTTCGGAAATCCTGTTTCGAAACGATCAGTTGGAAAACGATCAATTGAAGTACGCGATGGAGTCTCACACACCATCTTCGAGCACGAATCGACAGGAGCATCAATTGACTTCGTCACGAACTCGGGAGTCTGCGAAACAACTCCAGGGGTAAATCAATACTCTGGCTACTTCTCTGTTGGACGTAAGTTCTCCCATCCCCAGATCGTAGACCCAAGCTAACAAAATCTCCAGAAAACATGAGCATGTGGTTCTGGTTTTTCGAAGCCCGCCACCATCCTCACTCCGCTCCCCTCGCACTCTGGGTCAACGGCGGACCCGGCTGTTCCTCCATGATCGGTCTGTTCCAAGAAAACGGCCCTTGCACATTCAACGGCAATCCCAACGCCACGGATCCCTCTTTAAATCCACATTCCTGGAACGAATACGCTAACATGCTGTACGTTGATCAACCCATCGGAACCGGCTTCTCATACGGAACGGATACAGTCAATAGCACTGTGTTTGCGGCACCATTCGTGTGGACATTGTTACAGGCGTTCTTTGCTCAGTTCCCACAGTATAAAAGTCGCGATTTTGGGCTCTTCACGGAATCGTATGGTGGACATTACGGGCCGGAATTTGCGGATTACATCCAGCAGCAGAACGATGCAATCGATGGTGGAGATCTAGATGCAGAAGAGATCAATCTCGTCGCACTAGGCATCAACAACGGGTACCTCGCCTCCTTCCTTTTGACCTATTCCCCTCAATGAAACTAACACAAAACAGCTGGTACGATGCCACCATCCAAGAAAGAGAATACATCTCCTTCAGCGTCAACAACTCCCACTACCCGCTAATCAACTCCACCGTCGCCAATGCCTACATGGCAAATTACACCAAGTTCTGCCTGCCCGCACTCAAGAACTGCACATCCACCACCGACGACACAGCAGACTGTCAAGCCGCCCGCCTCGCATGCAGCACCGTCGACAACAGCTTCGCCGCCTACTACCCTACCAATTACGATTACTACGACATCACGCAATCGGATACAGCGAACTTCCCGCCTGATACGTACGGGAAGTACCTTCGTCGGCCCGATATAGTGAAGAAGATTGGCGCGAGAGCAAACTATTCTTCTTGTTCGGATGCTGTGGGGAATCTGTTTGGGAATTTCGCTGATGGTACGTTCCCCCTCTCCCCGTTAGAACCGGAAATAGGTGGCTGACAAGAACAAAACAGACATGCGATCCTTCCTCCCCACCCTCTCCCGCGTCGTCCAATCCGGAATCTCCGTCCTAATCTGGGCCGGCGACGCAGACTCAGTCTGCGACTGGTTCGGCGGCTACGCTTCCGTGAACGCCATCGACTACTCCAGCTCTGACGCCTTCCGAGATACACCTGTAGAGAACTTCACTGTTGGTGGTGTCGTGAAAGGTACGTTCTTTTTCGTTTGGTCTCGATCTGCTTTTTGAGAAGTTGGCTGGGCAAAATCAGAGGGCAAACTCTGTGAGCGAGATAATTAGATTCAAAGCTTGTTTTGCCCGCCAACATGTCGCCCGGGCAAAATCGCCCTCTTTACCTCAAATTTTGCCTACAGCCCTTTCGCCTCCTCCTCCACCCCTTCACTTTCAAATCGCTAACTGGCCTATGAACAGGAACATATAAAACAGCAGACAACCTCTCCTGGCTACGAGTCTTCAACTCCGGACACGAAGTCCCTGCTTGGGAGCCCGAGTTGAGTTTGCAGGTCTTCAAGCAGACGATGAAGGGCGAGGCGATCTCTCCCACATGACATAACCGGGCTTAGAGGTGTTGGACTCTGTTGAGAGAGACGTTGGATGGGATGATGAAGAGGAGGGAATGTAATGGAAAAAGAGCTGGCACGAAGCAACGATGAGATGGTAACCATGTCTTTTTGCATCACAATGTGGGACAGGGTTCGTAATGAAACATTATGAATTACTCTTGGTATCGTTATTGTACCCTTGACACCGTTTTTCTCGTCCACCCAAAACAAGCGCTCCTAACCAAAAGTGCATCACCCGATATCGATGAGCCGCAGGTGCATCACACAATATTATATACAGAGAACGCCACATTCCTCCATCTCAATGCTTACAAGAGAAGAGCAGCAAAACCACCAGCGATAGCAGCGAAGCTCATGCCAACAGTGTCAGCACCAGCCGTGGCGACAGTTGCAGGTGTGTAGCTACTTGACGAGCCAGAACCAGCACCGCCAGCGGAGCCACCAGAAGAAGAGGATCCCGCACCACTTGCACCACCTGCAGCGCCATTTGCACCGTTGTTTGCACCGTTAGTACTGGCAGTGGAGCCAGCAGAAGACGAGCCAGCAGAAGAGCCAGAATTACCTCCGTGGCATGGAGTATTGGAGCCAGTTGAAGAACCAGAGTTGTCGGACGAAGACCCAGAGCCCGAGGAAGCGGGGCCTTGAGACGAACCACCGGCAGATGAGCTGGAGCTTGATGACGAACCAGAGCCTGGGGGAGAACCAGCGCCACCGTTTGAGGAGGTACCAGAAGACGACCCACCGGAGGAACTGGAGCTGCCAGCATTACACGAGCCACCTGTGCATGAAGAGACACCATTGATGTATGTGCAAGAAGAGCAGGAGCTGCCAGCAATGCAAGAGCCATTAGCGTAAGGACCAACAGTGGAGTTTGTGGTGGAAAGGGTGGTGTTGGCAAGAGCTGGCTTCATGGCTGCTTGGTAGCTGGAGCATGTTCCATTTGGTGAAATAGGGCAGGTCGAGTCAATGCAGATGCTCTGAAGTTGAGGACCTTGGGCAGAAACGACCACCATTGGAAGAGCACATCGGTAGTTGAAGAAGGAGTTGAGAGCAGTTCCGACGACGGCGAGATCATCCTTGGCGACACCAAAGGACATGGCGGACAGGGCAACTTGGTCGATGAACCAGGTGACCTCTGCGTAAGAAAGATCCATGAACCTGAAACAAGTTGTCAGCAAAAGGTCAACGTCACGCAGACGAGAGCAAATACTTGTGGACATTGTATTGAGAGCCATGGCCAGAGTAGGCAGGGTAATCAGCACCACCTTGCATAGAGCACCCAAGGAGAACACCAAAGTACTCGTACAAGTGAGTCAAAAGGGTACTGTAGACTGTCAGAAAGGATTATCGGATGGTGGCAGACAACATACTATTGAGCAGAGCCCGGGTTATTGGCAGGAAGGTTCTTCATGAGAGGAGCAGCTCCGCCACCGTCAAGGAAGTTGACAGAGTGACCGACAGAACCACCAGTGTTTGTAGAAGCAAGTTCGCCATTGAAGTATGGGAGGAGGTTGACGGCGACACTATTGACTTGTCCTGGGGCGAGGATGCCTGGCACGCTGACACCGACGTTTGGTTGAGTGTCTGGACGCGTTAGTTGAGGACCTCAAATGGAAGGAGAGAGACACACAGTTACCGATGACAGCAGTGTTGACGACAAGAGTCAACAGAGTTTTCTGGTTCGCGGCAGTGTTGTTCTTCAACAGAGCCGTGGTATAGTAGTCGCAGATGGAGGTGTTTGAGGGACGTTGAGCGATGGCAGTGCCGACGACGGCCGCGAAGACAAGAGTTTTGAAAAACATGCTTGCGGTATTCAAATACCAATCAAGAAGTGTTGATGGGATGAAGCTTTGTGGTTGGAGAAGTGCAAGAGAACCAAAAGCTGTCGTTGATGTGTTGATGTGTTGATGAATGAAGATGAAGGAAGAAGAAAACAGAAGTTTGGAGGAAAGGGCTTTTATCAAGCGTTCAGGGTCGATGAGGAAAGAGCAAAGCTGGTGGTTTGGGGACCGATGGGTGCCTTCCCTCTTCGTCGTGAAGTTCGCGAGGAGAGAAAACGCAATCGCCCACTTAAGAAAGAGAGAAGCAGGTTCATGGGGAGGTTTTTATTTGCATGCATGGCGATGTCAGAATGATCTAGGATCGTTGAACCCTGTAATCAGATTGCCATGTTATGACTCGTCGCATGTTCAAGTTCGAGGAGACGTGAAGTTGGTACCTGATTTGATCGGGCACCCTCTCTCGGAGTATGTCTACAAGAACATGAGCTTGCAAGTCTTGGACATAAAGTTCTCCATTCTCGATGCTCCCTTCTAGCACTACGAACCAGGGCCGTCTGTGAGCATACATGTGCGTCAGCTTGACAGGAAATAACCTCAGACCCTCCTTCTCTGGGCCCATATCTGCAGAACAATTCATCGTATGAGAGCTGGAGACAGGTCACGAGGGAGAACTCGATGTGTTCAACGCTCTGGGATCTGATAATGATGGATTAGCGGTGCTGTTACTGCCTTCGAGGTCTTACAGTATTTACGCAATCGAGTATTCGCGGGTTATCTGATCTTCTAGAAATGTAAGCATCATTGTGGCTTCGTGTGAATCGTGTGACCCAGCTGTAACCTAAGACGGCGGGAACATATGCAGTACAAGAATCCCCAATGATCTCTAAAGGCGACTAGACTTGACGGTACCTTGCACCAAATCCAAAACAATTCCTTGATCCCACGTTGTAATATATCAAATTTTCTCGAATCTCAGGCGGGGTCTGAAGGAGGAAAGCACGGCCAAGACGTGTCCGGATCGTCTGGCAGCTGATTGCAGTGATAGTCCGGAGGTTGGCGTCTCCGATCAAATCTCCGACGAGGCCTGGTATCTTTTGTGTTATTTTGATCATATTCTACATTTCATCCAAACATATCCTACGCCGAAGCCTCCCCAATCTCGGCTTTTACCCATTTCTCCAAACCTCCTCTCGCAATAATCTCCTGCACATTTGGAGGAAGCTCGCCTACCTTCTGACTCCATGTCTCTCCTCCTTCACCTTCGGTGATAATGACCTTGCTCCTCCTCACATCCCACACGAACTTCCATCCCGTTCTCCTCGTCAACATCTTCTCCTCTACCGGGCTAGCCTGTTGAGCCGGCGGCGGACTATCCAAGCTATTCTTATTCTGCGATGGTTCCTTCACATCCGTCTTCTCCTTAACATCCTTGCTGGCGAAATGCTCTCGCAGTCTTTGAACCAATCGAGGGACCTCAACTCCCATCAATGCATTGTTGATACTGTTTCTCGCGAAAATGTTTCCGAAACTGCCAGACACGACTAGTGGAATCTTTTTGGCAAGAATAGCGGTCGCCGCCTGCTCTCTGGAGCTACCGCATCCGAAGTTGAAGCCAGAGACGAGAATATCACCCTCTCGAGCAATTGAGCCGAAAGCAGGGTCGTAGTTCTCCATGCACACTTCTGCCATCTTCTCGACTGATACGTTGTCCTGGTAGGTGTATTTTCCAGGGTAGATACCGTCGGTGTTGATGTTGTCTGCATCGCAGAACACGATCTCTCCTTCGACCTTTTCTGGGAAACCTGGGAGAATAGCAGTCAATTGTTCATCCCCGGGTTCTTCCTTGGCCGCGGACTCGCCCAGCAATTTCTCCTCTGCGGACTCTATGATAGAGTCTGCTTGTGCGATTAGCCTGTCGAGAGCCTCTTCAACACTCATAGCTCTGTCCTCCTCTGGGATACCATTGCCTTCACCGAGAACGACCTTCTCAACTCCGACAGGCCTCTCGTACCATCCTGGCCCACTGATCTTTCCACTCAGTGCGCTGGCAGCAACAACTTCTGGACTTGCGAGGTATGCCTTCGCATCTGGTGATCCCATTCTACCCTTGAAATTTCTGTTGCTTGCACTGATGCCAACCTCTCCTGGTTCCAGCAATCCAGTTCCTAGACCAATGCAAGGACCGCAGCCAGCGGGCAATGGCTTGGCTCCTGCATCGAGGAGAGCTTGCCAGTCGCCGGCATCCTCTGCAGCCTCTTGTTCGGGTATCGATGCAGCTGCGATGTAGAATTCGACTCCTGGTGCAATCTTCGCTGGTGTTCCATCCTTGGCAGCTTCCTTAAAGACCTTGGCCGCAGCCGCGAGGTCAGAGGCTCTCGAATTCGTGCACGACACCAGATATGCCTTGTTCAACTTGATGTTCTTCGCTTCCAGATCCCTCAAGGGTGTAGCGACCTTGACGGAGTTGGGTCCCGAAACATAGGGAGAAAGGGTCGAAAGGTTCAGGTACAACGACTTGGCGTATGTAGCTCCTTTGTCCGCCTCCAACTGGTTCTGAATCAAATCGTCAATCCGCGCATGCGTGAACCGCGACTCAACATCCTTCCCATCAAACAATGCAGAAGTTGTAGCCTTCGCCCTCAGCCAAGCCTGCAGCATCCCATCAATAGGGAACAACCCTGTCAACGCTCCCCACTCGGTCGTCATATTCGCAATCGCAAGTCGGTCGTCCACTGGCAGGCTTCTCATTGTCTGTTCCGAGCCGGTAAATTCGATTGCATGATTCAGGACCTCATCATTGTTGAAAAGTCCACACAGGGCCACGATCACATCCTTGCCTGTAACACCCTTTGGCAGAACGCCTGTGAATGTGACTTTCGCAATGGGTGGAATCTGCCACCATGTTTTGCCGGTAGCCCATATACTCGCAGCATCTGTCCTGACCATCGCAGTGCCTAGGGATCCCACTCCTCCATACATGTTGCTATGGGAGTCACTCGCAACCGTCATTGTTCCTGGCCATGCATAGCCCTCTTCGACCATGATCTGATGTCCAATTCCTCTGCCTGCTGGGTAGAAATCCACTCCCTGCTTTTTGGCAAACTCCTCAATCTGCCTGTACTTCTTGAGGTTGGTCTCGCTCTTGTTCTGCACATCGTGGTCGAGAGTCATAACAATCTGCTTCGGGTCGTGGATCTTGCTGGCACCGATGGACATGAACTTCAGAGCAACCGGCCACGAGTTGTCGTGGGTCATACAGTGATATGGCGAGAGAGTGACATAGTCCCCAGACTTCACGACCTTGCCTTCTGGCAGGCCGAGGGAATAGCTCTGCACAATCTTCTCGGTCAAGGTTTGTGGTATTCGAGCAGGAGTCTTGAGGGAATTGAGGACAGCAGAGGAGGAAGGATCGGTGGTTTGGGCGTGGAAGACATCCTGGAATCGCTGTGCTGTGGCTGTGAATGCTCGGACGGTTGATCGAGGGGCACGAAGAGGGAGGAGATTTTGAGATGGTCGGACCCGCAGGCCTTGTAGACCGAGTCGAGTCTACATATTGTGTCAGTAGTGACGTGTGTAAATGGCTAGAGAACATACCGGTATCATCTTGTGTCCATTGACTCACAACTGCGGTGTTGATGCTGGGACGAAATCTTCCCCAGGATTTATTTTTTGGTCAGAGATTCGGCTCGCTTCTCATTGGCTCAAAGTGGCCTGCAGCTTTTCAAACACCGTGATCGGACCTCTCTGCACATCACCATGCAGCCGTTGGTGAGATTACAGATTATACTTTTAGATGATATAAAGATTTGAAAAGAGTCTTAGAAATTTGTTTCTCTTCCAGAAAAATTAACGATGTGGATATAAAAATGTAGGTTCTATTTTCACCCTCTCTCATACCCCTGTCGCATAAAGATCGCCAAGTAGCGAATCTATCTGCAGCACGTCACGTCGTCAACTCTTCGTGTCCCTGTACATAACTCCCAACTCCTATTACCAACGCTCGTTACTGTCTCATGAAGCTTGTGATGCTTCACATTTCTAAAGGTCTTTCAAATCCCCTCCAGTTTCTGCATGTCTTAAACACCGGTTCCTCACATTCAGCCATGCTGCAACCTCCCGACCGGACATTCAGGCGCCTATGAAAGAACACCTCAAACGCCCTCGCAGCACCAGTTACTTTGTCCTACGATGATGCTGTACTCCTCCGAATCCTCAAGAACTCCGATGTGCGCGCAATTTTGAGCAATGCGGAAGATTGGCAACGAGAAAGAAGATACTGACCCACAGCAAAAATGGACAACTCGCCACTCTTTTCCCCTAATACACCGCGATTCACGCCTCCACGAATGCATGTGCGCAATGCCTCCCAATCCCCTACCCGAAAACGATTCGCAGATGATCTGTTGTCTGATCTGTCACCCGCGACCACCCTCGAAGCCTTCACAAACCCCTCCGGCAAATTAAAAGCCAGTATCGAAGCTGCCTCCACGAGCGAGCGCGCCTTCGGTCTACGAGCTACAATGGCATCGAAGAAGATACAGGAATGGGTCGAGGAGTTATCGAATTGGCCTTGGCCGGCCGAAGGAGGCTCTATAGGCTTCGAGATGCCAGCTACAAAGAGACGGAAGCTCTCGGATCCATTTGTCGACCATAATAGCAGGCAGAATAGCTACGAGCAAACGGGCATGACAAACGGTGACGCGCTGAAGTACATTGGGAGTCTCTTAGCCGAAGAGGTGGATCGCTACGAGGTCCGAATCGACGAGATACAGGCAGATATGGAAGACCTGAACGTGGAGGATATCAAGCGCCAAGTGCTCGATACCCATTTCTCCCCTCGGTCTCGCCCCTCGTCCTCTGGTTCGAATGCGCCAACTCCCCAGTTCCTCTCCTCATACACGAAAATGGACGATTTCACGGCGATTGTCACGTCTACAGTGCTGCAGTCTTTGCCGAACCTCAGCAGATTGATGCGTCTAATGGATGTATGGAGTATACGGCTGAGCGTGCTACGGAAAGTTCCTCCACTTCTGCTGGCTTTGGAGGACATCGAAGTTGCATTGAAAAGTGGTTGGAACGCCATTCGAACGCCTACCGCCAATGAGGAATACCTGTCGAGAGAGACGTTTACTGTTATGCGAAATGTTCTACGGGAGAAGGTCACTACACTCGGCCAGAACTTGGATTTCCTTTTGGACACATTGGAGGGAAGACAGGATACCCTTCCTGATATTTGGCTGGACAGGATGGAGGTTATTGAAAATGACTACGGAAATTGGGATGTTGCTGCCGACCGGAAAGTTCGAGAGGGAGAATGGGCAAAACTGACCAAGAAACGGAAAGAGGAAGAGGATGCACAACGACTACGAGACGAGCAAGAGGCCGAAACTGCCAGACGGAAAGCTGAACAGCAGGCAAAAGAAGAAGCAGAACGAATAGCTCGCCAGCAAGCAGAGGACGAGGCCAGGTGGAGAGCAGAAAAGGAGGCTCAGGAAGCTGAAGCAGCAGAAATCGCTCGATTGCAAGCCGAGAAAGATGCTGAGGAAGCCGCGAGACTGAAGGCGCAGATGGAAGCGGAAGCCATCGAGGCGGCAAGACTGGAAGCAGAACACAAAGCTGCAGAGGCCGAGGAAGCTCGAATCCAAGCTCAACGAGAAGCTGAAGAAAGCGCCAAACAGAAAGCAGAGCAAGAGGCTGCGGATCTCGCCAGACGAAAAGCCGAGGAGGAGGCTGCAGAAGCTGCTCGTACAAAGGCACAGCAAGAGGCTGAGCATGCTGAGGCAGTTCGATTGCAGGCCTTGAAAGATGCCGAAGCAGAGGCAATCCGAAAACAGCAACTCGAAGTAGAGTTGGCTGAAGCAGCTAGACGGAAAGCAGAGCATGAGGCTCAGGATCTTGCTAGGCGAAAGGCCGAGGAGGAGGCCGCTGAAGCTACTCGGTTGAAGGCACGGAAAGATGCTGAAGACAACGCAATTCGGAAAGCCCAAGTTGAAGCAGAAATTGCTGAAGCTGCCAGACTCGAAGCAGAGCGAGAGGCCCAGAATGCTGCCAGACGACAGGCTGAGCAGGAAGCCAAAGAAGCCGCAGCACGAAAAGCTCAACAGGAGGCCGAGGAAGCCAGACTCGCCGCCGAACAGGAGGCTCAAGAAGCTGCCATTCGAATGGCCCAGTTGGAGGCAGAGGCTGCGGAACGATTGAGGTTGCAAGCCCAACGCGAAGCGGAGGAGGCCGAAACTGCTGAGCGTGCCAGACTGAAGGCCGAGAATGACGCCATCGAAGTCAAACTTGCAGAAGAACAGGCTCCAAAAAAAGCTGCTGAAGCTCTTACGGCAGAAGCTGCCCGCATCCAAGCCGAGGAAGATGCCAGAAAACGAAAAGCGGAGAAAGACGAAGAAGATGCAGAGAGAGTCCGGATCCAAGCTCAACGTGAGGCGGAGGAGGCAGCAGTATCTGAAACAGCGAGACGGAAGGCTTCCGAAGATGCACGAATGGAACCCGCTAGACTGCAGGCAGAAAGGGATTCAGAGGTCCCCAGGCGAGAGGAAGAAGCTCAGGGGTCGCAAGCCGCTACGCGAGATGCAGAAGATGGAGCATCAAGACAAGCACCAGAATGCACTATATGTGCAGATCTCCAGGATGTTGACGAATCCGCATCGTTACGAAAAGGTGCGAGAGCTGCAATGGGCTCTAGTACAAGTACGGAAGTGTCCACGCAAAGCTCAAACTTCTTCGATGCTGTCAAACCCAGTGTCACTAGCTACGCTCCTTACGATGGTGTTGATGAAAGCTCGGCACCGCTCTTTCTTTCCCCGTCCGACGACACACGACTGGACTACGACAGCCATGCGAAGCAAGTTGTTTTAGATTCGCCAATACACCTCAACGACCGCCCTTCCCCAGTGGAATCCCTATCTCCAACAAGCCCTACCAAGTCCAAAAGTGTGGAGCCCAGGGGGCCCGTCACTCCACCAAGTCAGAAGATTCCCCGCTTTGGTCATGCATTTGCCAACGCTATCCGCCGCGCATCGTCCTCGCCGCATACCTCGAGTGTGGAAAGAACGCAGTCGTCAAGATCTTCTCAGCATGACTTTTCCCTAGACGCCCAAGACAACAGATCTCCCAAAGGCACAAGCACGCGACCCCGCAGTCCTGTCAAACTCCTGTTCCCCCCGGACGGCGCCCATGACTTACTTGCCTCCAGCCAGGCCATCTCCAAGTCAAATGAGGATGGCTGGGTAGTCATCAATTCTTCTAATGACGAAGACGTCCATCCTTCCGACGATCTAGACAACGATCGCCTGGATTCGATAGAAGGTTCGCCAACCAAGTCCCGCAACAGCGCTTCGTCCGCAATTCTCGGGTACCCAACAACAGATCCAACACCAGAGATACAAGAAGCCGAGCCTGCCGAATACTTCCAGCCTGTCTTCTCGCCTATCAAAAGCGCACGCTCTCCTGTCAACGGCAGTGAACCCACCACTCCCTCCAAACCTGCGATCAAAATTGATGAGGCTATACCGTCAGCAAATGGTCCTCCTTCACCTGGGTCACCATTTGTATCAAGCCCACGTGGCATGACCGCAATTCAGAGGAGGATATCACCGAGCAGTGACGGAGCCTGCGAAATTTGTGACAGCTTTGCCGAGGAGGGAGAGGTCGAACGTCCTCCCGAGCCAATTCTCGCACGCAAGACCTCGATCAGCCTCATCAACAATGGTGTGCGCCGTATCTCGATCCCCCGAAGAGACAGCATCTCATCTGAAGCATCAACCGTTATCAAATGCCGAGCCAGTGAACCACCATCATCGCCAATGGCTTCTCCACTCGAAGTCAGCTTCCTCAAGTCGTCGTTCAACGAGAAGGATGAAGTTTCTCCATCTGCTGGCCGTATCGGACTTCGCGATAGGAACTCTTACGACAGCCCACCCGACTCTCCCGCGCCAGCACCCAGAATGTCGCCAAAACGCTCACTCCAGATTCTGAAGAGCCCCAATCTCTTCCCACCGGACTCCAACACAGCACCATCAACACCTGTCGATGCGCCAGTATTCGCGAACCTTGACCTAACCACCGCACCGATGGTGTCGAGCCCTAAGAAGGCCACTACTGATGAACAGATCCAACAGCAAATCAGCTCACTCCTGGAGAGCATTCCAGCTAGGATTCGTTTAACTTCAGAGCCAGACGGTACTCCCTTCACGTCGCAGACCCTGCGACCAAAGAAGACCAGACGCTCCGTCACTCCAAACCTGCGTCCAAGTTCAAGCTTGAGCAACTACAGCACAAGTACAACATACTCTCGTGCTCCAACCCCTGGGCCACAGTTCACGCTCGCACCTGCTTTCGCGAAGACCGGTCAACGCACGCGAACATACAACGGCAACCCAGAGATCAAGCTGTATCACCTGTCACGATCTACAGGTGAAGCACCAATCAAGCTATTCGTTCGACTTGTTGGTGAACATGGCGAGCGAGTCATGGTCCGCGTCGGTGGTGGGTGGGCAGATCTCGGCGAGTATCTGAAAGAATACGCCAGTCATCACGGTCGTCGCTCAGCAGCAGATGCCGGAGACAAGGTTGAGATCCAGGACTTACCACCACGAGCCGTCTCCATCTCATCAGCCACATCCACTGTTCGTGGTAGCGGACGAGACACCCCTCAGCCCAGATCATTCAGTGTGATGGAACGAGAACGACCAGGAAGTAGTCTGAATGTCCGAAAGACCAGAAAGTCAATCGGGGCCAACGATCCTTCACCCATTCCCACCCGCATCAATGACACTCGCAGTCCATCAACACCTCTACCCATTGCCACTCGTCGTGCCTTCGAGACTCCACCCTCAGTCGCCAGCGTAGCTAGTTCCAGCAGCAACAGTGGCACTGGTCCCAGTGGTCGCAGCTCCCGCCTCAGCTGGACAGAAGAAGATAGCTCTCTCGGTCTCGCCGGACCAAAGAGCAAGAAAGTAGTGATCAGTGAGCGAGATCAGGAATGGGTCGAGAGTATGAAGGAGAAAGTTCGACTTGCCAGTGCAGAGAAAGAGAAGAAAGAAAAGCTCGACCGGGATCGTGAGCGAAAGACGAGTTTCGGAGAGATGGATAGAGTTGGAGGCACGAAGAGGTTATTTAGAAAAGGCTGAGCTCTCTTCATTTTTGACGTTTGAAGGTGGCTTGACGAGCGAATATTGGTACTTCGAAACCCATTGCGCGGAGTTTGTGTTTCATTGCTGGAGTTTCAACATACACCACAAAGCGTCTTTTTTGTCTTTTCGATTCGTTTTTTTATCGAGTTCAAGATGGTTCGATTCAAATTGCATAGTAGGAGTGACTGGACAGTCTGGATCATTGATGGGATGGAAGGGATGAAATACAATGCAGGAGGAATGCGGAATACGCTACAATACCCCTTTTCTTTATTTGTTTTTGACGTTCAGATTGTTCCATGCTGCTAGCGTTAGGCTGCAGAGAAATTCATTTGCCCTTTGAGGCCCCTTTAAAACTTCCAATGTGCGTTCTCAGTTCAGGTCTATGTTGCAGTTTCAGTGACCAAACTTCCGTCTTTCACTCAGCTTCCTAAACCAAGGTACAAAAATGCCACCGACTTACGATTCAGGACGCCATCAACAAAACTTCGAACAGGTATTTCAGATGGCTGCTTCCTCGTCGCGGTAACATTGTCCCTTCCCGCATGAACTCTCAGTTGCCCAGTCGAACTTCAAGACAAGTTGTACATCTCAAGATCTGCGGAATCTCTTATCATTCCTGTTCCCGGCGCCAGTGTCAAAGTCTAGCCGTACCTTGTTCGATCGACTTCAGCATAGAATCAGTGTCACTAGACTCGCGGAAGGTAAGATATGCGACTTCATGTCAAGTTCCACCGAGGCTAGGTTGGCTCGATATAGACTCCAATCTCGCTATTTCTAGAGATAGTGAGGAGGAAGGTGGTGAAGATGATTAAAGTGGGGACGAAGAGACCGAGGACGAAAATAGGAGGGCGAGGCGAGTGAGGATGAAGAGAGTGATGTAGATGCGTTGTGTCACTATAGTCAGAGAAAGATCATCGTCTCGCAAGCTTGCCTCCTTGAGGTAAAATATGCCCTGTCAGCTGCCTAATCGTACGAAGGAGTTGCGGACACGGAAAGTTACTCGGACTGATAGTAACACCCAAGTTCCCACTTGCCTGGCAATGTGCCAATGTACCGAAACTGTACCAATTGTCAAACAGCCCAGCGTGCCCAAGGATTCTACAGCGAAGAATGCGTGTACCTCCTCCCTAACAACAACTTTGACTCGAAGATGTAGGTGCCATAACTCCTGTCAATGTTCGGCTTTGCTAGGTTTCGGAAGAGCCAGCTTCAATCCTCCCATCAACTTCATCCCGTCCACGACCAATGCCACAAATGTGATCTTGGGTCGCCAGTCCAGCGAACGCTTGTTGAGCTCGGAACTCATCCAACTCTAATTAAGGTTAAAGTTTAAAATTCTGCAGAAGTCGTTCCCTCCCTGTTATCAGAGCGTGCCAGTCCTAGGGATCCGCCTCATCCTCTATGATTTCCCAAAACTCTAATTGCCCAGGTTGTGTGATCTCAATGTGGCGTAGCTGGCGTAATCGGGGACTTGAAAAAATTTATACTATTAAAAGTAATCCCGGGTATCGCTATATTTGCGGGTCTAATATCTCTTAGTAATAATATTTCAGTTTTTTTATTAGAATAAACTTTGGAAAAAATAAACTTTATTTATTTCGATTATTACTTTTTATTACTTATTATTTATATTAAAAATAATGATTTTATTAAAAATTTATATAAAAAAATTTAATTTTTAAATTAATTTTATATATAATATAAATATTAAATTAATTTGAAATATTTTATTTATTTTAAAAAGTTTTTTTTATTTATATTCTTTTCTTTTCTTTATTTATATTTTGAGAATAATTATATTAAATTGAATAGAAATTATTAATTTATAATTAGTTTATTATAAAATTATATATAAATTAAAATTTCGAATTTCGAAATTTAATTATTCAATATATATAAATAAAAAAATTAAAATTAAAATTAAAATTTTATTAAACTTTATATAAATAATTTATATTTTTAATTTTATAAATTTT
>FJOG01000015.1:1177305-1197796 GCA_900073065.1 Phialocephala subalpina | reverse complement strand
TGTCGTGAAGAAGATTGCGGGTGCTTACTCATCTGGGCTTGCTCTAGAAGTGGCCAATCACATCTCGACACACTCGAAGACGTCTTCAAGGCAACTCGGATGGGAGAAACATATAAGTATCTCCTGAGATCTTGTCGAGAATTTGAAAAGGAAAAACCATACGAGTATACAATCACAATGGCAGTCACAGAATACCAGCAGGTGCGAAATATTCCCCCTTTTCCTCAACTCATTACCCCGCACCTGTATCAATACTGATGTCTACAAGCGAGTCTACGCTCTCCTCTGCCAAATACCACGAGGGAAGGTCTCATCATATGCAGCTCTCTCGCAAGCTCTGTCATCCTCACCTCGAGCTGTCGGAGGTGCACTGAGAAGAAATCCATATGCGCCCGAAGTACCCTGCCATAGAATTATATGTGCGGACGGGGTGAGTCTCATTCTTCGTGAATCACGACAAGAATCGCTAATAAAGTTGACAGTCTGTTGGAGGGTTCAAAGGAGACGCTCAAGATGCACCCTCGAAGATCAACCAAACTGAGAAGTTGAGATTATTGAAAAGTGAAGGGGTGGTATTTGACGATAATTTGAACCTAGTAGACGCGAGTAGATGGTGGGACGACTTTGATGCAAGTCAGCAGGGAACCGAGAAGTCATAAATATGAAATATCTTTCAAGATTTCTACCTATTATATTCTCGTGTGCATATCGAGTCCAAAGAGCCTGCGCATGTGAAATGCGAAGGCGCTCCCAGGCGTGAGCACCACCAATACCCACCTGCATCGAACCAGAAGATGCAACGACATGACCTCTGAGTCAGCAGTAGGAAAGTCTATTATACAAGCACCGATATTGAAAATAATGTCTCATAGGCCTTGGAATGCGAAGAAGCGAATTTTGAGCAATGAGGCAATGTTGTGAGCAGTCCAGATCAAAATCGCAAGTGCGGGAAGTCCTCACTTAAGAAACGCGGTCCCATTTTCATCGAGACTGACTTAACAAACATATAATGAGACTTGAAACAACTCTCAAACTTTATATTCTTTCTTTTCAGGTCTCTTGAAAGCGCGATCCTCGATAATTGCTATCTTTCGACGACGCTTGGGTACCACCATTTGGACGAAGTATCGCACTTGCGGGTATTCCTCCCAACTCCTCTTTCAATACCACTACAAAACGACAAGAACTCAAGCAACATCTCACAATGCGCTTCTCACACCTCCTCACCTTCTTCCTATCCCTCTGGCTCGCGAGCGGAGCTCCGATCCCTGTCCGATCGCTCCCATCCGACAACGGCCTCTCACAAATCGTGAGCCAATACACCGGTCCTACCACGAACTCACCGGTCTCGCCCACTTGGCTCCCAAATTTCAGTACTGGGATCACTCCCATCCCATGCCACTCGCATAACGACTATGTGCAAAAAGTCCCATTGTATCAAGGCCTCGAGGCGGGCTGTATCAGTACCGAAGCAGACATACATCTCCGCAAGGGAGATCTTTTTGTCGCACATGGAGGTAATGAGATAAAGTGGGCGAACACGTTAAGTAGTTTGTATTTGGATCCTTTGATAGCGATTCTCGAAGCTCAGAATCAAAATACCGCAGTCGGAGAGGCGCCGAAAGGTATCTGGGATGAGAGCCCCGAGACGTCGTTGGTGCTGTATCTCGATTTCAAAAGCAAAGGAACGAATGTGTTTAATACCGTACGGGATCAGCTCGAGGACCTCAGACAGAAGGGATATCTGACATTCTGGACTCCCGAGACTGGACTTGTGCAGAGACCGCTGACAGTTGTTGGGACCGGGGCCACCGACTTCAAGGATGTCGTCGCAAACGCCACTTATCGCGATATTTTCTTCGACATCGACGCTCGAAGTAACAAGCTCGCGGGAGATAGTGTCCAATTCGACACAACGAACTCGTACTCTGTCAGCACTCCGATGGGTGCAGCGATTGGAAAGCCGGGTCTACAATTCGACGAAAATCAGAAAGCCAAAATCACGACCCTCGTGCAGCAGGCGAACGCTTTGGGTCTGAAGACCAGATATTGGGATGCGCCTGGGAAGGGGGACCTGAAGAAGAGAAACGCAGTATGGAGAAATTTGCTGGATCTAGGTGTGACCTTGCTCAATGTTGGGGACTTAATAGATATAAGAGATTGGTTCAAGAAGAGGGACGCCCAAGGAGAGATTGTAGATGAGCAATGAATTGAAATCCCGTAGACTTAATAATACAAATCGGCACATAACATCTACATCGTCTGTTTTCGAATTCGTGCGCGTGGTGACTGCCTTCGGCATCGGGATCAAAAATCTCAACCCGCGCTCAAAATCGTGCGTGGAACCTCGAGATGAAACATCATACGACGTTGAACGGCAATTGAGAATTGGAAGCAAGCAATTCATGCTGGTGGAAATGTGTGTACGTCAGAAAGAATAATTCACTCGCCAGAGAATGTGAAACATCGGAGGAGGGACGCGCCTTGGGGATAATTTGGTTACAAGGACAAGACCAGTCCTTTTGGGGTTATCACCATTTCTATTGTCTACTTCGACGATGACGCGCTGGGGTTAGATGAGGCGACAACCACGATTTAATCTGACCGTGCACTCGATCATAAACGACTCAATTTTCAGCTCCAGGATCCCTTGCAAGATCTCGCCACGTGTGGATGTTCGTAATGGGGGCCAAAACTGTTGGTGAGAGGCCGATCCGCCGTAGGGAAAAGTCGCCGTTAGTGGGATGGTCGGTCGGTGCGCCCAGGTTGCACAGCAGATCATCAAGAGTTTGAAGTGCCAGAACAGAACAGATCATGATCGTGGCGAGTGTGATACGGACTGTTCGTGTTGCATTTTTCCTTTGCCCAGAAACCAGACTTGACCTCCGAGCTCAGCAGAGCATTGAATTCGTAGTTAATATCACATGATATTATCCTGGATTTCATGAACAAAAAGGTCTAGAGTTCTTCTCAAGCTCTGCCGAAAGTGGCCAGCTTTACGGAGGTAGAGTTCCATCTTGGCCCCTTTCGCTTTGCCTGGCGCCTACAGAACGGTCGAGAGAAATATAAGTCCGATAAGAGAGTTCGGGGCCAACAATAATTGCTCAGCCCACCTTGGCTTTCGGCCGCCATGTGTGAAGGTATTTATTTCGTTACACCGCCTGCTCCTTTGGGAAATATCCGACGATGCAGGCGGGTTAAGTAATCCTTGTGTCCATGGTACAGCCTGCCAGCCGCGCGAAACATAAATTTACTTTGTACTGCAGTGGGGCTACCAAGCCTCACCGACGGAACGAGTAAAAAGGCAAGCCAAGCTTTGTTTTCTGGATATTCCACGGTTCAATTGCCCATTCTTTGTTTGTTAATTAGGTGACAATAATGTTCAAGTCAGATTAAGATTTACGGAGAGTTTTCCCATCGTCACATTCGGCTTTCATGTTCGAAACCTCGCTTGGCTACCCCTATTTTATGCGACTGAGAAGAACAGCGAGAATCGAAATTTTAACATTCTGTCAAACACGGCCTGTAACCAACATCAAATATTTCATGATTTCTCATCTGATACCGACTGCAAATCTTACTCATTTTCCAATTGGTATTCTGCCGGATCGGCATGTCGATTCTCCACAGGAGGCATCTTGCGCGCAGTGCGGCGGAGCCAATTGAGTTCGTTGGTTGTGCATGGCACTAACGTCCACTAGGAAACCGTCCTGGTCTGATCTGATAACGGAATTTCCCAGAAATGGTGTGTCGGCTGATGTCAGCAGTGCACTTCTTGTTCAGGTAAGGCTGGTCGGATGTTTCTCATAAATTCTTGGGGTTCGTGATATCTCCAACAATGTGCCGAATGCATATACGGGGAATCTAGCTTTCGGGTCGAGTTGGAGGACAATAAACCCCCAAGTCAAGGTTGAGATGCTTCGCCGACGCCCTCGAGCCGTCCCGGAGGTGGTGACCCTAATCAGATGGGGTCCAGCGCTTCCCACATAAGGTTATCTCGACGCCCAACCACTACCAAGCTTCAGCCTCTCTCAGCCACAACGTCTGCAGCTCATGATCAAGCTGTCTTTGGTCTGAATACGGGTAACACGACATCCCCGAACGACGTTTTCATACGCGAACATACTAGTCAGCAGTCAATATGCGTAACGCTGTAACGCATTTCTTACATCTCACCTCATGGGCTGACGAAAAAGGCATTCAAATCAAATTCGTCCACCCAACCCGAGCTCTGAGCTAAATTGCCTTGTGCATGTCTCCCCGTACTAGGCTTATCAAAGCGAACGCTTCAAATCAGCCATATTGCAGCAGGTATGTCTTGAATTTTTACAGGCTGTGCCGCACCCATTTCTGCAAGGCATGCCAGGTACATATTCCCTGTTTGCAGTAGCCTCGAGCGCCCCCCGCCCCCAATCCCTGTTGGTTCCACCACATACTGTGGGTTCCTAGAAAAGAAAGACGATAGGCGATCCACAGGAAGTAAATATAGAGAATCCCGCTCCCTCCGGTCTTTGATCTTCGCTGTCCACTGTCACGTCTTTGGGTAACGCTCACCAAAGATGTCTCTAACCAGCAGTATATCTTCAACAACATCAGTCGCCGCCAGCTTAAGCAGCATGGCATTGGTTACGCCTTCACTGACGACGACCTTCACGCCCTCGGCGACAACATGTACGGAAAATCGGTTGACGATGTTGGCGAACAGGGAATATGAGATATGGATGAACATGCCGGTACCTGTTCCTGGATCGACATTTACAGATTGCTATCCGAGTCAATACATGACAAGTTACCTATTGTCCGCTGGAGCCGTCACTCAACCTGCCTTCAATCCTCTCATCTGCCCTCAAAACTACGCCGCTGTTGGTCCTTACACATCGAATTATATAGCCTGTTGCCCGAGGTAGGTACGATGAGGCCTTCAAGGAGCGGGGCTCACAGAAAGTAGTGGATATTCGTTTGCGCAGCCCACATCGACGGTGTTCTCAGATCGACCAGCGTTTGGAGGAACATGTTACACACCAATTCTTGAGGCCACACCTGTCAGGGTTACTGCGTACGGATCATCTGGGGTTACCGCAACCACCACGTTTTCGGCCACAGTCACCAATGCTCAAGCCTATGCTTATCCAATCGATGGTTATGCTTTCGGGGTCGCGGAGGTACCAAGTATCACATCAGCGGCATCTTCAACAAGCACCTCTGCAGCGGCTAAGACAGTTCATACAGTGAGTTGAATGGAGGGAGAAGTCTTGCATTTTCTGACGAGCAACAGGTTCTTGCTGACACCGACCCCGTCTTTACCCCAAGTTCCGTGAGCGCAAGCATCGGAGACACTATTCTGTTCCTCTTCAATTCCGGAAATCACTCAGCAACGCAATCGACATTCGACAATCCTTGTACTCCACTATCAAACGGCTTTGACTCTGGATTCGAGCCCAATATCGACAACACGGTCAGCCCTACTCCTAACTACACTATCAGCGTCACAAGCACCGGTTCAGAATGTAAGAATCAGAGCACTTTCCCGAAACCTTCTCTTGTTTTCAAAGTTCGGGTTCTTTGTTCAGATCTCAGTACTAAAAATCAAAAACAGGGTTCTATTCCAAACAAGGGTCAGAATGCGAGTCTGGCATGGTCTTCGCCCTGAACCCCTCCAGCACCCAGTCCTTCAGCACTTTCCGCCAGAACGCCATGAACACCAACTCTGGCTCAAGCGGACTATCAGGAGGAGCGAAAGCCGGAGCTGCAGTTGGATCGATTGCCGGTGCAGCACTCATCTTCGCCGGACTATTCTACCTGTACAGACGCCACCGGAGGAACACCGCCGTCCCGGCCACCTCTCCTGAAGACGGAACCGACAACAAACCAGCAATGATTGGAACGAGCGAAGGAGAATGGCCCAAGGAGCACAAACCCGACGTACCACCCAAAGGAGCCGAACTACATGATCAGAGCACGCCGGGAGAGTTGAACGCCGTGGACGATCCATCTGAGTTACACGATGGGAGCAGCAATTATGGTACTCAAAGCTCGCCAGCAGAGATGTGGAGTCCGACAAGTACGATGGTTTCACACGAACGCCAGCATTCGGGATTCGGACAGGTCAGTCCTGATGAGCGGTGATGTAAACGAGTGGGTATAGACAGGGAGATTTGTATGTATTCATGAGATGGGATAGCTAATATGGGTATGGAGGCATTGAAATAAAGGGCGGCATCTTCACGAGACTCCTGATATCAAAATCCACTGGTTTTTTGAGCGATGGGAAAGGCGTTCAGGGCATTTACAGTCTTGGTCTCGACGTGTGATGGAACTGCAGCAGGTCAGTTCAGTATATACCAATCTATGATTTCACTGTATCCAACTTCTGGGAAGGCACCTATTTGTGCCTATGGTGTGACTGGCATTCTGCGATTTCCAACTACGAAAGCGCGGTTTTAGAGTAATGAACCATGCACGTGATTTCCCCCGCCAAAAATCAAGTATTTGGGAGAGGGAAGCTCGGATTATGGCTCATTACTTTAAAACCGCACCTTCGTAGGACGGACGAATTATTCCACACCATTTCCTCTCTCCACCAAAGATCTGGAATTGGCAAGCACCTCGCCCAATCCGCGATAATTCACACATCACCTCAAGCGTTGAGACGAACAACTAATCACCACCGCCATTTCGGAACTCCCAAAATCTCACCCGCGCATAGCAGCTTACGAGGGTTAGCCGCCGGCATGCCCGTCGCGTGCGAAAGTCAAATCTCACACGACACCTCACTCAACTGCCGTAAATCAAATTTACCACCAATCGGAAAACTCTCCGCTGGATACGGAGGTCGGTTTCAAAAGTCTCGGGACTTTAGTGCTTGAATCGCTAAAATGCCCTGAAGCAGGATATCTCCGGGCTCTCAATCGCTGTATTCCCAAGACTTCAGGGTCGTCATCGCTGTAGCAGTAGCGTAGCACTCGTTCAAAGCATCCCTTATAAGGATCAGCCAACAGCCCTAAAGTCCGGGCACCTTTGATGGCAACGTCCGTACCGAAGTCTCTTCTTTCCTGTCCGGGACCCCGAGTTTAGGATCGGCCGAAAAGGGTCACATTCGGACCAAGATGGGATGAATGATCATCGAGCTCAAATTTTTATTGAGAAGATCTACAATATATATTCCTCATTATCCCTATGTCTTGAACTTTGTATCTCGTGTCGTATTTTCAGTCGTTCATATTATTCCTCAACATCATCACAAGAATCTTCATCTGATGATCTGAGCTGATTACTAAATTCGGATACTGCCCCATGCTCAAAATGGCGGCCGAAAATGGAGATCGGCTCGCTCGAGCCTCGGGGCGCGCTCCCGCTCATCTCATTGCAAGTAAGGATGTCCACGACAAAGGCCTAGATGTCCCAATATCCTAGTACAATTTGGAATCGGGAATCACCCTGAGAAATTCGGATTTGGATGACAGAATCGAGATTCTTTGACCTGGTTGGATTAGGAGTCTTATTAAGGGGTGCAGGTCGCCGCAGATCATTGCGTTCAGGGCTGAATCGAAGCTGGGGTAGAACCTTGGCAGAGCCGCTCAAAGTTTTGTGGAGGTTACACAACACGAGGAAAATGTTCCGAGTGGTTGATGCCTCTCGTTTCGGAAGATGCCATGTGTTTGACCGTTGAAGCTCGTTGAAGTCTTAGTCTTGGTCTCATTCTTCGCCTTGAGTACCGCAGGTCGCATGCTGATGAAGTTGGTTTGTTGAAAGGGACGATGAGCACGAAGATCGCAATTTGGAACAAAGGATCTAGACCAAATCGTCCTCATCGCGCCTGCGTTCGTGTCCCGTCCTCCTCCTAGCTCTTTTCTTCTCTTCTCTCTGTTCCTTCCTCGAGTCCTTCCATTCTTTTTTGTCGTATTCCCAAAACATCACATGCTGTTTCTCCGCATCTCCTTCATTTTCTCCGGGCAAGAAAGCAACATCCAATCCAAATGGCATTTGTCATCAACACCTTGATAGATGCCAACACTGTATTTCTTCTCTTCTAGAAACACCCTTGATTCCAAATGCCGTTTTGTAGCGTGGGGCGCCGAAATGTCTAGTTGGGACTTTGGGTCATGAAGGAGGTAGCTGTTGTAGAACAGTGAAACATAGTCAGCGATACTGTCGTGATATCGTAGGAGCCGACGATTCGTCAACGGCCAGGCGAGAGGAACGGATACAGTATAGACGACAAAATATGCGAATACAAGATAGAACACTTCTGGAGAGATCGTAAAGTATATACGCTTCCCAGTATTTGTGATAGTGAAGAGACCACCAACGAGGATGGGAAAACTTGGCGAGAAGAAGGTGATGAAGGAATACCATGCAACAGCGTAGTGGCCATGCATCAAAGCATTGACGGTGGTCCAGCCAGGGATACCCCACAAGTAGTCCAACAACAATGAGTCTTCAGCTGAAGTGAACTTGTCGTGCATGTTCTTGAAAGGTTGACTGAAGCGCATGCTTTCGTCTACCCATCCAAACCATGTAATCGCCATGTACGAGGACATAATTACCAGGATCGTTCGGAAGATGAAAAGGGCCCAGAGAAGATCGTTTCCCGGATCAAAGTTGGCTATGATGATATCGCCACCGCCAGTGGTGATGTTGTAGGTGAATTGCCCAGGTCCAATCCCTGTAATGGAAGTGTTGGTGAACAGCGTGTGAGTTGCTATGATGAAGCCCTTTCTAACCCTGTCAGTCGCCATAGTATAGATGCAGAGACCGAGGCTGCCGAGCACGAAAGGGGCCCAAAAGAAGACGGTCCATGGACTGAAGAGCGAGTTTCGACTCCATGGATATCTATCGCAGTCATAGTGCAATTCATGGCCTGAAGGCTGGTGATGCTGTCCATCTCGACGTTCGGTGAAGCTTGCTTTCGGACTATTGGATCTCGAAGGTTCGCTGACGTCGGCTGGATGGGTATCCTCATTAGGAACAGGAGGATATCCGTCTAGAGGTTGGGTAGATTCTGTGGAATCGTTCGTTCGGTTGTGATCGATGACGAGGCTATGCACTTGGGGAGATGCTGTTGCTGATGAAGGTTAGCAATCTTTGCTCCGCTTTGCTTCCGGAACATCACTTACCAGAACCACGATTTATTCTACCAATTCCGTACCATATTTCCTTATCGACACCTTTCTCCCAATAGCCAAGTCGGTAAGTCTTATACTTAAGAAGGTCGTAGGCGCTTCGGTCTGGTTGCAACTCTAGCTCTTTGAAGTCGTCGAGAATGTTGGAACCGTGAAACAATGCAAGTATATCGACAATTCGAACAGGGTCCCATTTCAGCCCAGTCTTGGCCCGCCACATCTTCGAAAGCATCCAACAACAGAGAAAGATGATGAGTAGGTAGATGGCAAACAAGACCCAGGCCATCTGGAAGTGTACTGTGACCAACCACCCCTCTTCTGAATGCGCAGTGCTGAAAAGCGATGCTTTGTATCCTGCGATCTGAACTGCAAGGATATTACAGATCACTGTAGCGAGTCGTAGGCTATGCCGGTTCTGGTTCGTCCAGGTACCTCTATCATCCAGGCGTACGCCTCTCATGAACAACTGCCCAACACTCTTAGAACCACGGCATTCTCGAATGCCTCGCTGATCCGCCATAGATATATACGGCCGGATCCGAGCAAATGTGTCCCTCAATGACCGAAAGAGCACTGTCGTTATTGTGCCAACTGTCGTTGGCACATACCGCACGACGAGGTGGATGTTGTCGTACTTTGTATGATACTGGTGGTTGACGTCTGCGCAGTAGAGAACGGTCATTATCGAGCCGACGCAGGCGACATTGAAGGATAGAATTGCAATGAGAACTCTGTAATCGAGTATGAGAGGTATGAAGTTGATCGGGTCATATTCTTTGTCTGTCGGGACGCCGAATATAGGCTTTAACGTGTCAGCTACAAGCAATAGTATTAGCATTGGAGACACACAGATATTTGTGCTTTGCGTACCATAGCGAATATCTCTGTCTGGCTACTTCTTCTTGCGGAGGAGCTTCTTCGTCAGCTCCTCCAACGCCCGCTTCCTCGACACGCTCTTGGGGCGATCTGCTCCTTCAGAGTTTGTCGCAAGAGTTGGTATTGTCGCGGTGGTAGTTGGTGTGCTTACTCCGGGCTTGTTCCATTGAGTTCTCCTCTCATTGTGATTGACATAATATTTGCGACCGTTGTGTGTCGTGCGGCTCTCCCAACCTGGGGGTAGGTCATCAGCTTCCAGACGCCAGGCTCGAGTAGGATGTGATAGTGACGATACCGAAGCACGTTCGATTAATGTACGTTTCTTGGAAATTTTTATTTCTGAAAACATGGTCATCAAGTGATCGAGATAGAATTTCGTTGCTCACTCCTCTTCAGTTCGGGACAGGGAGTCGTGGATTTTTAGGTGTTGCTTAACTTACACATTCAGATCTACCTCTTGTTGTGCTACCGAAGATGTCGACGGAACAGACGATACAGGTCTAGATACAGGAGTTATATCCTCAAGGGGAATCGGTGGATGTTGTGTTGTTTCTATGCTGTGTGAGGGACGAGTAATGGCCCGTGGAGTAAGGCTGTGGGAGTCTGAACGATCTGAAGACATTCTCGGAGGATATCCAGAGGAAGTTTCGTCTTTTGTTTAAATTAAATGAATAGTGCTCTTAAAGTTCAACAGTGTTCATCGTGTATAAGCGAAGCGAAGTGAAATGCAGTTGGGGAGAAAGAAGAGAAAATTCAGGAAAGACGACGACCATAGTTCTACGCTGAGCGCCCCCAGCATCCATATCCAGCCCCGAAAGCCACAGAAAGAAATCCAGCCTTGTTTTCGCACGGTGGTCAGGAGCATTTGGGGTCGCACGGAGACCGTGACACTTGTCCAATAGCAAGGCCATCTGGCATCCTTGCCAGCGGCTCAAATCTCGACATTCTGCACCCAGAGAATTCCCAAGAAAGCTTCAATGCAGGAACAACGGAAACGAAAACGAGTTCTAATAGGATTCTTTGGCTGGTAATTGTCGATTCGGCTCTTGATCACTCGACCTTCCGGTAGCAAACAAATGGGAAGGCAGGGGCCCGGGGACTGACTGCATCGGGCAGCACCTTGGGCCCTCCAACATGTTCATATATTTATGACTCGCTAATGACGAGGACGTGACGTGCGATGGCTTGTGTGTGTGGCCACAAGCTGAATGCCCTAATCTCAGAAAAACAAACTTCAAACAAATCATCGCGAGAGCCACCACATCTAAAAGTCAAAAACCAACTCCAGAAACGGAAAGAATACCACGTCCATAACCCGTTTCCCGGTCGAGGCTCTTCAGTACACCTGCCTGTGTCTCAATCCCAGATGCACTTCATTGAGGGGAAGCAGACGAGGCTGAGTGACGATGGCTGCACGCTCATGCCGGTATGTCCGATTTGAGCTGGTGGCATGCAGGAGAGAATTGACCGCCGCACGAAACCAAGCACCTGTTTTATGCAAAGAAAGAGAACTATTGTTCTAATGTAGCATGTGGTCTTGTTGTTGAGATGGTAGCAGTTGGTTTTGATGTTGAGATGGGAGCAGATGAGAACGGTTCGTTGCGCAGTGTTGTCGAGAATGTGGACCGAGGCTAACGAGAATCTTCGCAGCACGTGATGCAATACTTAAGTTCCCATCAAGACGTCTACCAAGACTTCGAATACGATATTCTATGTGCAGAAGATGAACCTACTTGTTAGAGATTAAAGCCAGAGGAAAGAAGGAAGAGCCGCCGAGCCCAAAACTGCTAGCTCGTGTCACATGCCATATATATGGGCAACAATTCTGATATTTGAAGCACCGAATAATTCTTCACTTTAGGATGGACTGGTTTCGAAATTCCCTAATTTGAGCTAACAGGTACCCCCGTACAACCCAACACCATCTGCTGAATCCAAAACTCGACCCCCTCCTCCCTATAATCATCACTCTCCACAAAACTCCCATTCCCATCCCGGCCCCGCCACAAACACCATATTCTCCCTTCATCCTGCAATCCGGCCGCTCCAACATCGCTTTGATTCGGTGGATCAGGGGTAAGGTGATGGATGAACGAGATTCAAGATGCTGTCATGCATTGTGCGAGTCTGTAGTCTGATGCTCGGGGGCCGAGGGGAGATGAGATGTTAGGTTGGTGTGAGGGCCAGAATGAAGGAGCGAAATGAGAGGATCTTGACGGCCTTGATTGTGGTGAAGGAGGAAGCTGGAAAGACGAAGGGGCAAGATTGGATGAATTAGAAGATCCTCCCATTTTTGATATCAGGCAGCTAGAAAAATTCGAACAGAGATTATGGATATGTCACATGCTTGGCGGAGACTGGAGGTACTTTGGATGAGGTTCCAAAGATGGGCGTCGTACCTTACCTTGGGAGGTCCTCCCCGCTAGCTGCCCGTGGCGCTTGCCTTACAGGAACCATAGGACTTATAGGAAAAGTATAAACAGACCAGACGAATAAAAAACTCAAGCCCAGTGCCGACAGCCATGCGAACAAAAAGCCATAACTCGTACAATTTTGGGATATCCTTGGTGATCCAAACCCTCCGCCCATGCAAAGCAATATCCAAATTACCTCCCATCTTTTCCGATCCCATGCCGTCGTATATATACCACAAAAGAAACCTCATCATCCATCCTGTTCGTCATTTTCATGCCATGCATCACTCAGACCTCAGTCTCAATCCCCTCCCCTTTATTCCCATGCTCAAACACTCCTTCCACCCGTCCCTTACCGCGCCTCACTTTACCCAAAGCCCAGTCCCCAGTTCTGGCAACCTTCCATTGCATGACTCCTCGATGCTTTCTGTGCAACTGTCGATGGTGGTCCTTGTAATCTCGCGCCTGACCAACGACGCCTCTCTCTCCATCATCTTCGTCGTTATGTCCTTCCACTACATCCGTTGCTACATTCTTCAGTTTCTTGAACGGATTCTTCGTACTGGAGGCATCGTCGTCATCGGAGGAGGAGTCTTGGTTCGTGTGCGTCGCAAGCTTCTTGTTGGTAGAAGACTTCTTACTCGAGCCGTTAGGATGGTCGTCTAAGTCTGAGTCTGACGAGTCCGAGGGATCGTCAAAGCCATTGTCTGTGTCGTTTTCATCGTCTTGGATCTCGTCATTCACGGTGTCCAGAACCTCCATGACGTTCCTCATATGCTCCTCTTTCTGCTTCTGCGCAAACCTCTTGTGGTATCCCGACAGCCCTCGCCAGAATTTCATCGTGACTTCGATCTCACCAAGTGGTTGCTCGCCTTCTTCCAGGCCGTGGTATCCGGAACAAGTTGCTGCGCGCTTAAGATTGTCTTTGCCACCTGACCAGACTTGCATTGTGATCGTCTGCTGTTCTTCATCGGGGATATCTTTGAGCCAAAAGACTGCAAAGGCAGGCGTGGAATCACGGCCAAGACTTGACGTGCGGAACTCGATGATGAGAGGCATGGCGTAGCGTTTCCGACAAGCAAGGAAACCAGACTCGTCGTTGCTAGACCTCCACTCCCCATCATTAGATTGCATCTTGATCTTGCCCGTATTCGATAGAAGCTTGATCCGGTGATGAAGCAAGTCTTGTGGGAGGTTGCCTTTGGGTCTGACAGGAGACTTGATCTCAAGTGTGCCGTAATCCCAACCAATTTGTTGTTTTGGAAGCTGGAGCTCGAGGCTTCGGAACATCATGGAGATTCGTGCTCGACCGAAACCGATGCCGCCAACGAGGGGATACATGTCCATGATCTGACTACGTTTTTCGAATACTTTGGAGAGGGGAAGATAGACGATGCCGAGAAGGGCATCGTTCTCTCGTTCTCGACTGTCCCGGCAACTGATCATGACCTCTGCTGTCTGCCAATCTCGAATGAAATGTTCTGTACCTGCGTTGAAGAATGGTTTCGCGTTCTTCGGCTTGGTGCGTGTCATGTATATTTTCTTGTGGTTCAGGATGATAGTGCAGTAACTGCTCGGCAGATCATCAGATTGCTCCGCTTCATCTTCTCGATCGCCTCCTTCGTTCTTGTCTCGTTTCTGCAGCGCCTCAACCTCAAGTCCGGTAATGTTATGTATCTGAATAGACAAGATACCACTAGGATACTTCGGGTCTGGAGGAGAAGAGCAAATCAATGCGTTCTCGCACTCCTTGTAATCCTGCGTCTTTTGCTGGTGAATTTCCTTCGACTCGTCATGGGCGGTTGCTTCACGAAGCTTCTTCTCAGCAGCTTCGGAGACTTGTTTCTTCAAGTCCTCTTTTGTTCTTATGTTTTCATCTTCTGTTTGCTTGACCAGCTGATCCTCGGCGATTCTCGTCTTCGCATAGTACCCAACAGACCAGGATATCGTACCAGGCATCTTCTCTTCCGGATCCTGACCCCTGAATCGATCCTCCCTATCGCACTGCTTGTTCTTTGTCTTGGGGCTATGCATGAGCTCTTTCAGAGGAACTTCGACTCGTCCCAAGTCATCGTCCGCGGAAAATTTATCCGAATCCCAGAGCTGAATCTGCAACTTCTCATCCGCATTAATCTCCTCCGGACTAACCAGCATATAAGCCCACTCATGCCACTTCGGATTCTGATCCTTCTCAATAATTCTAGGAGACGATATCGTCTTCCCAAATTTGCCCCAGGAGCAAGTAACATAACTATCACTACTCCCCTTCATCAGCCCAATCCCGCCATCGCCCTCTTTAAATCCCTTCGCTTCCTTGATGTATATCACAAGAATGCCTCGGTTGACCGTGTCCTTCTTGAAGTCATCACCCACGAGCATGTCCTTGAGATCGAGCGTCAAGCTCTTTGGTGCTACGTACTCGGCCAAAGCAGCGTCAATGGCAGACTGGACGAAGGAGGAGATGAGTGGGACGTCCATTAGGTTTGGGAGGTGTTTGGAGAGGGGGGTGCAGGATAGGTCAGCTCGTGGTTGGCCGAGGAAGGTCAAGGTGCAAAGGCTGAAGAATGGTGGGTCGGGGGTGAGCTGGAGACGAACTCGCATAGTGCCGATGATACCTCGAAGCTCGACCCATACTGGAACGAATATCCCTCCCGACAGGTAGAATTTGAGGTAGAGATGCGCGTTTCTGGCTTTGGATTTGATAGACTTTCCTGAGGAGCGAGCACGATAGGCAAATGCCATTTCCATGTTGACAAAGTCACCTTGTTCAGCTTCCATGCCTTCACGAATGGCCTGTTGCTCTTCCTCCTTCTGTTTCTGCTCTTCCTTTTTCTTCTTCGTCTCTTCGGACTCCTCTTCATCTTTGTATTTGTCTTCGAGATCCTCCTCTTCACCTTGCCCGGGAGCACCTCGATCATTCATCTCCTTGCTGCTGGTGTGTTTGATATTTCCTTCCTCGTCGACTGACTTGTCAGCGGCACCAGTTGGGAGCCATCTGATCCCAAGAATCCGGATAGCCTCACTACCTTGTCCAAGATCATCGACGCTGACCATGCGAACGACCTTCGGCAAACTGGCTTGCATAACATCTTCGAGCATGTCGACGACCGAGGCGAACAGATCCGGGTTGATCAAAGGCCAGACTGAAGCGAGGAGACTGTTCATCCAGGCGACAGATTCCGGAAGGCGTGAGGTGTCCTTGTTCGAGTTCTCTTCTTCCACTCTGGCAGCATCCCAGACCTCGTCTTCCCAGATGCCCTTCACTTTGTTTCCCACCCATCCGCGCATCTGGACAATGACTAAGAAGCCAATTCCCGAAGCAATTGCAACAACTGTCAAAAACGTGATGTATAGCCCCTTTGAGTGTCTATCATTGTCCCCGTTCTGTCCCCAGAGTGGCCAGTCTGATTGCTGATTATGAGACATGGAGGTCATGAACACCACTAGCAAAACAATGACAGTTGCAAGAGCCAGTATAATACTCAGTCCAACTGTCATGGCGAACTGATATGTTCTGGCCAGCTCTTCTCGAGCATCGTCATAGGCTGGAGGAGGAAACGACTTCATCATCCCGTCGTAGTTCTCCTGAAGTTCATGTTGCCCCAAACTCACTTGGCTTGATGCCTTGGATGTCTCGGTCAGCCCGGTGCCCGTCTTCTTCATGCCTGGTGCAGGTTCATTCTCGGGTGCTCGACGTAGGTCCTTCGCTGTCGAGTCTCGAATAACTAACGGTAGATGGGTGACGGGATCGGTGACTTCTCGACCTCCATCATCTCGTTTGTTATGCTTCATGGCCTTCCTCTTCTCCTTCGGGTCTGTATGCCCATGAACTTTTTCCGTGGCGGTCGGACCATGGTCCTTCTGGCCATCGGATTGATTGCCATCCTGCTTCTCTGAGCCGTCGTGTTCGCCCTGCCCATCTTTTTGGCTTCTGCCATCACTCGTGGATGGCATACTAGGTATGGCAGAGTCATGTTGGCTAGGCTCTCGACCAGCGTCCTCAGTATTTCGATTCGCGGTTGGATACGCATCTCCAGCAGGGTCCTTCTTGTCTTCATTCTTGATTATGGATTTGACAGAGCTGAAAGCTCGTTTCGCCCGCGAGTCATCCTCCTGGGTATGCTGTGCAGCTTCTGCCTGGGCTTGGTTCTCATCAAGTTCGTTTCGGTGTTCTCGGTATCGTTGAATGGTAGGAATTGGATGATTGTGGGAGTAGGGTGCTCGATAGTCTCTGCGGGCTGCCTCTTCATCGAAGTCTGCGGCAGAAGACATGATTCAAGGTTGCGTAAAGGTCGTATGGGATGCAGATTGCCAAAGAGGGGTACTAGTGGTAAGCTTGCTAGAATTCAAGAATACCAGCTTCTTTCATCCATTGTCTTGAGAAGAGAGAGAATGAAGAGACAGAAGAACAGATGAAAGCATCAAGCATGATTCCCTACCTCTACAATGACTGCCGTGAGCCACAAGGATTCTCCACAGCATAACGTTTATTTCAGGAACGTTGACAATCTTGGAGTTGGCTGGCTTGTTCTCTGGGCACACGACGTCACAACGACGAGGATCGTTGCCATGAATCGCCAAGCATAAAAAGAGCAAGGATCAAAGCCAGTCAACGCTAAATCACATGATCCCTTTCTGAGATCAACCTCACTTCCTGCTTCATGTTCACTCTTTCTCTTATGATGCGAAGTAGGAGAACTTTTTTGCATTCGGTACCAGACTTCCTCGACGAATGCTGTCATGATGGTGGCTCTGTAGAATCGCATCCTCGCTTCAACCTCTGTGTCAGCCTCACCAAGTCCTCGACCCCTTTTCTGGTTTCCTCCGAGATCTGAAGTTGTTCATCATTTCCAATGTCCTCGAATCTGTCCCTCCACGCGTCCCACTTCTCTGCTCCTACCTTAGAAAACAGCTGCTGTCCAGCATGTTTCAACCAAGACGCCACGACGGGAATCCGAAAATCAAGTAACCCCGCAATCACATTTTGCGTCTCCACCGCGTCCCTGAACTCCCACAGAGCATACTTCGAGAAGTCCACAACGTTAGAGCCAGTCAGCCTAGCAATGAAGGCATGGAAGTTCCTCCAACGACATCGCTCAAAGTCGAAGTTGATGTCTGTTTCTGGGACCTCGGTGTCGATTGCTAGACCACCCTTGTCAGCTTTATTCATCATCTTCGAAATTTGAGCTTCTTACTGTTGACTTCCTCAAGAGCAATTTCTTCAAAGAATGGCAAGTCTCGCCACAGCCTCTTTTCCATCCCCCATACATCCACCTTCCGGATCCCCGACGGTGCCAGAGGCATGTCTCGTAGGCATCTTACAAGCTCAACGAGGTTCTTCTGACCAAGGTGGTCGTGAGGTACTTGCTCTACGATGTTCCAGAACTCTACCCAGAAGGTATAGAGGAAGTCATCTGCCTTTTCTGAATAGGGAAAGTCAATGGAGACTCGGTCTTGGAAGTAGGTGTTCAGCTGCTGGGCGGACACGAGAGAAGAGCCTTCATCTGTACTCTGGATGAGGGCTAAGAGGTGCGCGAAGCCGTATGAGGCAACTGGTGCTGGTGAGCAGTCTCCATACTCTCGGATCGTAAGGTCAAGCTGGGATGTTCTTACTCCGAGAGTAAGAGCTGAGTCTGCACCGCGTCCAGATTGGATCGACAGCTGTTGGCGAAGTTGGGGATCTGGAGGACTCGGTTGGACATCATCTGTCCCATCCATTTCAGTGCCTTCAAGTTTCGCTTTGCTCAATGTTTTCGTCTGATTGATTCTAGATTTCTTTTGGGAGCCAAATCGCGAATCAGATGGTTTCAATTTATCCCCTGCCGTCCAGAACCGGGTCCAATGCGCACGCGTTTCAGGCCGCCTGGGCTTGCAGCAAAACACCAATGATATCGGATGGCTTCAGCCTCTATCAAGGCAGTGCATGCAATTGGCAAAATCTTGGCGCTCTCACTTCAAATAATAGCCTTCTCTTCCCGGGTCTTTCAATTTATTCTGTAACTCGTTCAACCTTGAGCCTAATAAAAACCAAAATGAGTTCCAATCCTCCATCAACGAGGCCAGTCGTTGTCGTCGATTACGGCTTTACCTCCATCAGCAGTGGAGGGTCAAGCCCCCTAGTTGAGTATGCCTGAAGTCGACCTTATTTCCGGGTCGCTAGCTAATTCGTATAGTATCGTCTTCGTCCATGGACTTGGAGGCCATCCTCAAACGACGTGGTCTACCGAAGAACACGGCCCTAAGGCTTCGGCTGAATCGCGCCGCCCAATGCTGGCGGCAGTGGGCGGCAAGGTCAGCAACAAAGTCGGCAGATTCTTCAAGAAGACAAAGCCGCCGGCACAGACAGGAAGCGGCTCTTCGGCGGTCCAAGGAGGAGAATCAACCCTTCGGTCAGACAGCGAAGCCGGCAGTACGGACGCATCTCAAGTCGCTACACCCACAGCCACCAGCTCCTCTTCGAGAGCCAAGATATTCTGGCCCCGTGATCTCCTCGCTCCGGACTTCGAAGACGTGCGTGTTTTGACCTGTGGATACGAGTCTAATCCAGCGCACTCTACCCAAAATAATCTCTATAAACTTAGCAAGGGTTTGCTTGCGAGGTTGGAAAGTGAGAGGGAAAATTGTGTTCGTCTCTCTGTCCCTGAACCATTCAACGATCACGAGTGCTAACAAGTAGAAGACCATGAGGCCTCTGATCTTCGTTTGCCATAGCTTGGGTGGAATTGTGGTCAAATTTGTGAGCCTCCAATTTTTACTCACGATGTCCGGATGCAAGTACTTACATGTTGTTAGGCGTTGAAGTTGGCACAAGACTCTACCGGTGCCGATGCTTCCTTCCAAGCTATTCGAACCTCGACCAGGGGAGTGATATTCTTTGCGACTCCTCATTCCGGCTCTGATCTTGCTGATTGGGGCGAATTACTCCGGCGAATTGCCGGGGTATTTAAGGTCACTAATTCGCCCTTACTTGCTGCGCTCAATGCTCAGAAAGATAATGGCCAGCTTGAGCAATTGAGAGATGACTTCTCTAAGATCCTAGGTCCCCAGAACGAAGGGAAGCTGAGGGTATTGAATCTGAGAGAGAACAAACCCCTTTTGTCGGCAGTCTCCGCCAGCCTGGTTTGTACCCCACCACACCCTAAATTTCATGTGCAGCGACTAACACATATGAAGGTCGTGCCGCTGGCATCCTCCCACATCGCAAGTGAATGGGTAAGCAATCTGACAATCGAAGATGCTGATCATCGCTCAATTTCCCGATTTGGTGGCTTCGATGACCCGAATTACAAGCACTTCAAGTGGGTATTGAAGACATTCATGACGGAGATTGCGGACGAGCCTGTTTCGGAATTGAATCGACAAAGTACGTAGCTGTGGTAGCCCAACGACCTCGAGTTTGAACCAAGCTTATTCTGTGTCTTATTCGCTAGTGAGTGCCATTGAACTGGAAACTTTCAAGCGTGACATAGCGTCGTGCCTCAGTACCCTTGAATTTCCTAGAAGTAAGAAACCGCGGAGGCCAACACAAGGAACTTGCTTATGGATCTCGGATGACGCTCAATTTAGAAAGTGGTACTCTGGACAGACTGGCGTACTCTGGATTCAGGGCAAAGCTGGGTCTGGAAAGTCCATACTAATGCATTATCTCTTCGAGACTGAGAGAGCAAACGCAACCAACAAGTACCCGAAAGTGTTGGTTTTGTTCTTTTCGTTCTTCAGTCAATCTCAAGGACCAGAATCCTCCATGAAAGGTCTGCTGCGATCGTTCCTCCACCAGATCATCTCACAAAACAACTCACTCGCCGTTCCGGTTCTCGAAGCATGGCGTAGGGAGTCGTTGAAGCCTGACAAGTCACTAATCACGTATTGGAACGACCTCGACGAGCTCAAAGAACTTCTCATCGATACCTTAAACCAAGGACCTGGCCGAACTCGGGTGTCAATCTACATTAACGCCTTGAACGAATGCGAGGAGTATGGCAAACCTTGGATTAAGGACATCGAGTACCTCATCGAATCGTTGGCCGCTACTGAAGCCAGTACCAAATTCCAACCAAGACTGATCATGTCCAGCCAACC
>FJOG01000015.1:1150883-1168017 GCA_900073065.1 Phialocephala subalpina | reverse complement strand
TTTCAAGTAAATTTATTAATTTATTATTATATTATTAATTAATAAGTAATTATATATTATAAAATCGCGATTAAAAAACTTTCTAAATATATTTTTATTTAAAATATTAAAATTATTAAATATTAAAATATTAGAATATTATTATTTAAAATATTAAAATTATTATTAGATATTAAAATATTAAAATCTTATTTCCTTTATAATTCTATAATTATATAATTTTTAAAAAGGGTTCCAAAGAATTTCTTTTTAATATTTGAATTAATTATAATATATAAATATAAATTAGAAATTTTAAGGAATATTTTTTTAAAGTATTTTGAAGGAATAATTATTATATCGAAAGAATTTTATTTTATTGCAAATTATTATTCTCTTTAAAACTTATTACTTTTATATTCTTTAATAATTTCAAATTAAAATTTTTTAATTTGAAATTTAAATTAAAAATATATTATAAATAAAAAAGTTTATAACCCTTCGTAAAAGCGTTTTTTACGAGGTTTATAAAGCAAAATATATATCGAATAAAAGAAGAAAAAGGGCTATTTATTGGCTCGCTTATCGAGCCAATCAAAGCAAGCGAACTTTTTTTTTTTGGAATAAGAAAAATATTTTTATAATATATAAATAAAAAAAAGAATTATATTATTAATTATATAATTAGGAAAATTAGAAAATATAAGAATATTAAATTCAAATATATAAATATTATTATATTTTTATTTTAACGGATTTATTATTAAATTTTAATTTAATAAATATTTTATTAATTTTAAAATTAAAATAAATTTATTCTCGATTTTTATAATTACTTTTGATTACTTTTCTAATAACTAAAATTAAAATTCGATTTTTAATTTTTAATTTTAATAAAGATTTTTTAAATTCTTATAAATATAAATATTTTTTATAATATTAATAATAATAAATTATAAATATATTTTGCGAATTTGGGAATTTGGAAAAAGAAACCAATAATACTCCAGTAATAGAGCCTTGCTGCAAACTGCTGATATTGACGCTTGACAAATGATATTGAACTATCTCCGTGTCGGGCCGCGTTAAGATTTGTTATTTGGCTTGGATACTGCGAGCTGTTATTGGTTGGGTCGTAAGGACATCCCTGCCACTCTCTCGCTTCAGGTCCGCCAGGCAGCGGAGCCACCCGGAGTGGAGACTGCCGCAACCTTCAATCCATCCCGCTCCAACAATGTTCTGTAAATAATCGGTTCCTGGATCAAGTTTAGACGTTGCTCTTCCCAACCCGTCCGAGCAAATAGGGTTTTGCGATGGATCTTCAAAACTGCTACGAGTACACTGAGCTTGTGCAACCCGACGCCTTCCGCATCATCCTCCTCAAGCCTTCAACCGTCCTCGCCTCCCCAATTGAATGTACATTGATCACCACCACGCTACTGGAATATGATAATGATCTCGTGGATCATTACACAGCACTATCTTACGTCTGGGGAGATGAAAAGGACACAAGAACCGTCGTCGTAGATGGCAAACCGCTCGAAATCACAGCAACACTCGAGTCAGCCTTGCGACACATCCGAGACCCACAAAGAGTATCGAGGGTTTGGGCTGATGGAATATGTATCAATCAATTTGACAATAGGGAGAAGAATGTACAGGTCGGACTTATGGGCTCTATTTACGAACTTGCAAGACATACGATAATTTTTCTTGGGGAGGCGACGAATGGGTCAGAAGCTGTGATGGAGGTGCTGTGTTCCAATGCCAAAACTTCCTTTGACCAGCGTGGAGGATCGGAGCTATGGCTGAATGTTACCCAACGGCTCACCACCCTGGATTCCGTTCCCGATCGAAAGAAAAGCAAAGGGATGTTGACAGTGTCGTTGGCCTCCCAAGTGCAAAACTCCCAGCAGGCCAATATTCGAGAGCTTGCCAACAAGCACATCCTTCAGCGGCCGTGGTTCACTCGAGTGTGGGTGCTTCAGGAACTTGTGTTGTCTGCCGATCCCTGGGTCCAAGTCGGAACAAGCCGTATACGATGGAATATGTTCTGTGATCACCTTCTCTACCCTCCATCTTCCGATGAACTCTCAGGCGGATTGCAGCTACTGTCTGATATGCAAAATGCCAGGACAAAGCTTGCGCCTTCTTGGCTGCCAGGGAAGGATGCAATGCCTCTGAGTCAACGCGACCTACTTCCGATCTTGCACTCACGGAGAGGTTTTGGAGTGAAAGACCCTAGAGATATGATATACGCACATTTGGGAATAGTGGACACCAATTCGGAGCTGGAAAGACCGGGAGACTTTATTCAAATTGACTACACTAAGACAATCCGCGAAGTATATATGGACGCTGCCTTGTACCTAATACCGTTACGAGGAACATTTGACTTCTTGTCACACGTTGAAGATGTTCCCCTTGGCCAACGGCGAGACGGCCTCCCTTCATGGGTCCCCGATTGGACTTCGCCACACACGTTCTCAGAAGTTACCAGGCATATAGGAGAGACTTCTCATCTGCAAAATACTAAGCCTGTTCACTTTGCAATCAAAAGTAGAGGAGTTCTCGGCTGTATTGGTTATAATGTCGGTGTCATCGAAGAAATTCTGGATGGAATCCCACCACGTGTCGATCTTATGGCACTCTGGGAGGAACTCTACATGGCACTCTACGAGGAAAAGATAGCAAAAACACCCGGTCATATTCTTTCACCAAACTCCGATCACACACGACAATTGGATAAATCGGACATCTTTCAAGCAATGCTCTTCTGGGCAATATTAGTAGATGAGATAGTGCAGAGTTTGCTCACACAACTGAGCCTGTGGCTTGGGGAGCAGCACTGCAGACGTATAGAGTCTCACTATAAGGACGCTGGGGTTCTTATCTATCAAAGAGTCATGACCTATCTTAAATGCCAGCCAGGTTCAATGCCTTCCGTTAATCAATTTGGGGATTTGGCTCCCACCAACACGACCCCTATAACGTCGTACCTATTGCTTGGTATGACAGACATCGATGGTCCTGGTTGTTTTTCTGGTCGTTTGAAAGTCGCACGTCTGCCAAATCAGCGCTTAGCTATGGTGCCAGGAACAGTTCAGGTTGGAGATATCATTTGCACGTTCAATCTTGCTGCAACGACATATGTTCTACGAAAAACACCAGTAACGGATACAGAACTGGATACTACAATCGTCAAGTTCTTTATCGACAACAAGCTTAAAGCCGGAGAGAATGACATACGGGATGAAGCAACCGGGCTTTTAGAACACTTGGATACTTCAAAAGTCGAGCACTATAATTTTATCTCAGAGTGTTTTGCTGACCTTCCAAGTAATCGGAATGGATTCTGCGAGAGGAATATCTTCGCTCTTCATTAATGTATCATAAGATGTTTACCTTCCTACTTGTATTGAGCCCTAACAATGAAACTTCTTGCTTCCCGATTATCGATTGCCGAAAGAAATTCTCCTTTACACTGAACACCGCCGTCAAACCTCAAAGCCCACTTGTCCCTAACAAATTATCTTGGATCGTCGACCAGTCCATGGACAGAAACGAAGGGTCATCAGCAACTTACTCCGTCTAAAGACTCTCCACGTGCTGCTGCTATCTCACAACAGATCCAAAATCCCCAAAGTGGTCAGTATTGACCTCTACCCATTCCAGTGACTCTTCTCTCGAATCAGACTCCGCAATATCGCCTTTTAGCTCCGGGAACTCTTCCAGAAACTTGGTGCTCATACGCCAGTTGTTCAGGTCGGCAGTTTGCTCTAGGGAAGCGGAGGAGTATTGGTAAAGGCCAGTCTGATAATTCCGGACGTACGCATCCCGGAATTCGTACGGCTATTTGAAGCGGAAGCTGTCCCAGAACAAAACTCCGACTTCTCGGAGCAGTATCGATGGGGAGTGAAAACCATGTGCTCACGCAGTCCAGGCCCAGAGAAATGTCAGCGAGCATTGATCGGGGGATGAAAGGACCTACGTACCAAGCGAGATAATCTATGAACGGAGGGTGATTAATCAGACGCTGCGAAGGCCGTTCTCTAGCGTACGGTGGAATTGATTCTAAGTTCTCTTGGGTTGGATTGACTCTATACTACTCACAAGTCAAATATAATTCATTTAATTAATTAATAATAAAATATTATTATTATTATAATTAATAATAAAATATTATTATTATTATAATTAATAATAAAATATTATTATTATTATAATTAATATAATATGTAATTTATATATTTTTTATAATTTATTAATAATTTTATAATTTGAAAATTTAATATAAAATAAAATAATGATTTCAATTTTATATTAGTAATTCTTTTATATTATATACTTTATAATATATTAGATTATATAAGTAAGAACTTATCGTCGCAAGAATCTACAATTTTAAACTCGGTTGGACTTGCTACCTTGGTAGAAGCTTGTTTATAGCCATACTCGTGCCTAATAAAATCGGCTTGCTGCCTTAGACAACAAGGCTTCAAAATCATACAATACAAAATTCCCTACTGGCAACTTCTCAACGGCATATCTAATATCGATAAATGCAGCGTCCGCAGTCCGCAACCTGTGAAGAAGCGCTGACCGAATCTCACAGCATCAACAGCCCACAACCACTAACATGTCGGCCAACTTCCTCAACCTCCTCAACGAACTCCGCAACAATATATATGAGCAACTCTTAGTGCTTCAAGAGCCCGTGGCATACCCGATACACCGAAATCCGAGCGCTTACTCCGCGGCTCCTTCGCGCGAATAAGGCCGTCTACCTCGAGGCTAGCTAGATGCTTTATGCCTAGAATTGTTTCGATTTTACTGTGTATAGCTTTGAGGACGTATCAGTTGGAGGTCACGTGGAGCACTAAGTGGGTCCTTGTTTTATGTGTATATAGTCTCAGTTTCCCCCTTTCTTAAATCTACAGTCGATTCCATCTCACAGGACGTAACCTCGTTCCTCGAGTAGATTGGCCGTAATAACGTAAGCTATATTTTGTATATTTGTATCGACTTTCTCTCATTTTATTATCTCGACTTATATAATCTTACTCTCGAGGACGAGAGCGTTTGTATTTCGCGAAGATCTAGAGTAACTACACCGAATTAGGTATGCTTTTAACGTCTCTATATAGCACTCATGCTATAGAGGTGAAGCTCGATGCACTTGATTATCCCAAGATCGTTGCTAAAGCATTAGCGCTAGTTGATGCTCGCTTCAGAGCCTTTTTGTCCCTACAAGAGATTATTGTCGAGGTGTACGAGGACGGCCCGAGTAATTATATACGAGGGGAAATGAAGAATCACGGATAGACAATTAGTACAACAGAATATGTAGAAGAGCCGGATTTTGACAGGTCTTTCAGTGATATTGAAGAAGCTATTGGACTATGCCCTCGTGCTTTCTAAAAAGTGCAGCTTGCTGCAAACGCCACGGGAATCGGGAAAGGAGAATAGGGACTCTGTTTATCAAAGCCCATGAGTTATGGGATACATTTGGCGTTAATGTGGCTTTGATTCTCAAGAATAATACCCGGCATTATAGCTATAGGTCTATAGACAAATCGACGTGGCTCCCAACAACGGCTGAAATTATGAGCGACGTCTATTTTCACCGGTAAATAACATCTAACCCGAACGTAAGAAGCCGCATATCCTCTCCCCGGGATCCTACGCCCACGAGACGTCGAAGCTAAAGTCGCAAAACGCAAGTCCCCGGTCCGGATCCTGCTGTTTCAAAGAATGGTAATGTATGTCCGACTCTGATACTACCGCCTTCGTATTCATGAGGTCGTTATCATAAAGCATATCTAAATGGAAAATCAGGTCTCTAAAAGCGTTGATAATATTCTTTTATAGTCCCGGCCGCTCCTCTAGCTGAGCTTGAAGCCGGTCTGGTGCAGCTTCTGGAACACGCCGTGAGGATCGTACTTGTGCGACACGGCCGTCAGCAGGTCAAGGTTGGCCTGTCCGTAGTGGCTGTACGGTTTCTCATCACCCCAGGCGTAGTTGAGGTAGATCCAGTCCACAAAACGTCCGGCTGCCTGCAGGTTCTGGTTGATGGCAGCGACGAACTCGCGTACAATGGGCAGGATGAGCGCCTGGTTCTCCTCAGTGTCGACGGTGAGCGCGACGAGCCACATGAGGACAGGGCCGTCTGCGACGATGGGCTCCAGACCGAGGATGTTCCCCCCGCGCTTGTCGCTGTTCTGGACCATGGTATTGGTGACGGGCTGGAACTCGATGAGGGTGCTAAAGTTAGAGGTGGGCGCGGCGGCCACGATCTTGGCGACGTATTCGGGATGCAGCTTGTTGATGATGCTAAGGGCCTCGAAGCTGTTGGTGGCCATACCAGTAAACCAGTTGGCGCTGCAAGGTATTAGTCGATGATTATATAAAACTAATAAGAAGAAGCAGATGTATGCTGAACTTACTAGAGACCAAGAGGCGTGGGACCGGTGAACTGGGGGATGATCTCCGCCTCGGGTCCCACCGTCAAGGTGCTAGAGATGTTAGGCAGCGCAAGGAAGCCGTCGAACGCGGGGCCGTTAGCAATGCCCTTGTTGTTGGTCAAGATGGATCGAAGGGAGAATCCAGTATTGTCGTAGTAGAGGGCAATGATGGTCTGGTCGGGAGAGTTCTCTTGGGTGTTCTCCACAAAGTCGAGGTAGGTATTGAAGACGTTGTCTGTCTCGTTCAGGTTGTAGCTGGTAAACCCACCCCACAGTTGGGTGCCCTCGACAGTCTCTGAAGTTACATTATCAGCCCGCTGTATAGCCCATCATTTTTGTTTTTATAGAAAAAAGGGACAATTGCTTACGCTGATCAATTCGGGTGACGAAGCCCAGGTTTCCAGAGCCGCCCTTTTGGGCCTTCCAGAGGTCGGGATTCGTGCTGGCGTTGGCGTTGACGACACTGCCGTTGGCAAGAACAATCTCCCAGTTGACGACATTGTCGCATGCAAAGCCATGAGAGTTGCTGTGGAAGGAATACTGAAAAGTTGTTAGCCAGTGCTCGCCCGTCGACCCAGTATGTGGAAAAACACTTACCCCGCCACCCGTGGTGAAGCCGCCCACACCAACCACCGAAGTTCGCGCGCCGACAAGTGTGACGTTGTATGGATCGACAAACTCATACACAGAACCCCATCGTGCACCAGGCTGGATCGAGGCAATTCCAGTGTTCGGGTTGTAGCTTGTCGTGTTCATGTAGCCAAAGTCGACCGTGACGCCGTTAGCGATGCCGTTGGATCCTTTCCACGCCGAGTGGCCACCCGCCTTGATACCGAAAGGGCATTGGTCCTTGGTTATAATCTTGACCGTGGCCTGCACATCCGCCGTGCTCTCTGGCAGAACCATGCACCAGGCGTGTTGCGCCGCATTGGCTGAGTAGTAGGTATCTAACTCCGCATTGTACGCTGCGGTATTTGGAAGGAGGACCTTGCCCTGCAGCTGCTTGTCTGCAGCGAGAGCCGCGCACTTGACAGGTCAGTGTTACAGCTAGCTCAATTGCGAGTCAGAAGGGGGGGAAGGGACGAAAAGAAGGGACGAAAAGAAGAGACGCATAAACCTACGCAGACTTGGTGGAGATTCGACCTCGCGATCGTCGGTCCCGCGATCGCCGTGGTCGCAAGAGTCGCAAGCGATGCCGCTACGGAGAATTTCATGGCGATAGAGGGAGGGAGTGAGACACAGTGAAACACAAGCTCGACGGTGTATACGACGAGAAGGAGAACAGAAAAACAAACTCACTCGTAGGTCAGCAATGGCCGTCGTCTGGGCGCTCACTTTATGCTTCTGCCCTGATCCAGAGCGGTGGGAGTGCGGCACACTGCAGGCAGAATGCCCCTCTTCCCCGGCCTCCCGCTGCGCTGCAATATTGAGAAGAGCACAGGATCAGGACGAGGATCCCGGTCGAGTATCGTGGTGGCGTTGAGGAGAAGGCGGTCAAGGGTGGAAGGGCGGGAGAAGGCGCCCAGAGAAGAAGTAAAGCCGTCCCGTCCCGTCGCCAGCGGGAAAAACTCCTTACTCCGGAGTACTGCACCCAGCAGCCGGCTCCCCGGAGGAGCCAAAACCGTGCAGGCTGCAGCGAGATTGGAAGCTGAAAAATTGATTGTTCGAAAACGCAGGGGGCCTAATCTTAGATATCAATATCCGAGAGTTTGGTGATTGATGCTGGGCCTTGCAGTATATGTACCCCCCTCTCCCCAGCATTGCCCAGCCGGCGAATACCCACCCAGTGCCCACTCCCGTACGCTCCCTGTTCTCTCACCTCTCTCACCGACTCACGGTACGAGGCCTCGTCGATGAGATGTTGGACTATCCTGTCGTCGACGGCGTCACGGTGCTGGTGCTGCCACCAGCAGGCGTCGTGCCGGATTTCGACCATCCAGAACAGAACAAACGGCTGGCCCACTTCCTGGTGTTCGGCATTGGAGCTCCTCTGGCCTTTCTGGCCCTGTGCCAGCGCTTCTACACCAAGCTGTTTCTCTTCGGGGGTTTGCAGCTCGATGATTGTGAGTATCCAAGGCGCCGGTAGGAGTTCTCCTGCTGACTTCTCCAGTATTTATGTTCGTGGGATGGGTACGTTGGTTCTCATGTGACACCGCGACTCCCCTTGACAAAGACGACTGACAGCAATAGGCCATGTCATTGGTAACCCAGGCAATGCTTACCCGTAAGAACATCCTCTCTCATTGCATCTGGATGGCGTTGCTGACGATGCCGTTGCAGACTCCATCGTCGAGGGCGGCATGTGTGCCCATGTGTGGGAAATGCCACTCACAAGATTCGAGAAGTACTCGGTGGTAAGTCGTGCACAATACCTAACCGTCGTCCCATAGACTGTGAATTGGACTGACGACGTTGCACAGGTCACATACGTTACTGCCCCCATCTACCAGATGTGCAACGGCTTCACGAAACTGTCGCTGCTCGTGGTCTACCTCCGGCTGTCACCGCAGAAATGGTTCCGCGTCGCCGCCTGGTTCAGCATCGTTATCGTTGTTCTCTACACCTCCGTCATAACCCTCCTCATGTTCTTTCACTGCCACCCAGTCCGCCGAGCTTTTGACTTCAAGATCCAAACAGGATACTGCTTGGACGCTGGTATCTTGTACATGGCTACGGCTGTGTCCAACATCGTCACCGATGTAATGCTCTTCTTGCTGCCCACCCCTATGATCCTCAAGCTCAAGATGGGCACATCGCTGAAGATTGCTGCTATCACCATCTTCGGCATCGGCTCATTGTAAGTCGCCCGCCCATCTAACTCGTCCGGCGCATGTCTCAGATATTGATTAACCATTGCGCAGGACTATTGCGACCTCGATTGTCCGACTCGTCTATCTGCCAGCAACCCTCAGGAGCACTGACATTTCTTGGGATGCAGCTCCGGCAGACGTATGGACGTAAGTACCTTCCGCAATGCCAAGACCGGCTCAATTGCATCCCAGTCCTAACTCCGGCACAGCTTCGTCGAAGGCAACCTGTTCGTCATCTGCGGTTCGATGCCCACGATGCGTCGTTTCCTGAGACACATATTCCCACGCATCTTTGACGACTCCGCCGTCTCCAAATCCAACGAACCATCCGGGGGTTATCAACGTTCCGACAGTACCTACAGCTGGTCACGGAAACGAAAACATTACGAGCAGTTTCCAGAACACTTGGAGCTGCAGCTCGTCCCGGAAGGGCACAATAAGGCAGAAATCGAGTCCACCGCGGTGGTCACGTCAAAAAGGGACGTGGATAACCAGAGCGAGACGGCTATCATGGAGACAAAATCGTTTACAGTGTGCTCGGAACAACAAGTCTCTCCTAGCCATTCTTTTGAGGACGAGCGTAAGGATTGAGGGTTTGTCTCGAGACCATATTCAGATCCCGGATTCCGAGTTTGCCCTGATACCCGTCCAGTGTTTGAATACAATAGTTTTGTTCTATACACTCTTATAAATCACTCGAGAAACAGGATGCAAATCACTCGATAAACAGGAGCAAGCCAGAGAAGATTCGACCCCCTTCCGTTACCAATTAGGTGATGCAAAATTACTGGAGTCCGGCAAGAAGGCGACCGACTTAGCCGAGTCCGAGTAGTACCGCTCCTGTCACGGCATCCCAGAGCATGTTATAGCATTGCTTTGGCGGCAACTCTGGGTCAAATCGCTTGCCTGAACTAGTAAAATAAAAGAACCATATAAACCCTCGCAAATTTTCGCCCGAGATTCTTAGAATAATACCAGACTTGTATTTGTTGAGAACTATCCGATTGATTTAAATAATTGGCTGTCCGCTATAAGAACTAATACAAACTTTTTCCTAGGGGGTCACGTGAAAAGTGGGGCTAAAGATAAAATGATCGATTTTCCCAAACTTCGATAAAGATATCAAATACGATTCTTTGATTAGTCCATTAAAAAATATCGCGGCACGTAATATTAGGGAGAATAATCGCCAAGGAATATTAAAAACTTTTTTCCTTATATTTTAAATTTCAAGTAAATTTATTTATTAATTTATTATTATATTATTAATTAATAAGTAATTACGTCTTATAAATTGCGATTATAAAACCTTTTAAATATATTTCTATTTGAAATATTAAAATTATTAAGTATTAGAATATAAAAATTTATTTATTTTATAATTTTATAATTTTATAATTTTTAAAATAAGTTCTAAAGGGTTTCCCTCTAATAAATAATTCTTTTATAATTATTTGAATTAATTAGGAGTAAATATAAACCAGGGGTTTTAAAAGGTATCCCCTTGGAGTTATTGTGATTAATAAGGCTTTTAAGGCTTTGGAGTTAATTATCGCACCGGAAGAACCTTATTTTATCGCGAGTTACTCTTCTCAAAACTTATTACTTCTATACTCTTTAATAACCTCAAATTAAGAGTTTTTGACTTGAAACTTGGAATATAAACTAACTAACTAATAAAGTCGAAGAATTTGTAGCCCCCCGCAGGGGCGCCTCTATGAGGCCTGCGGAGCAACATGCGCGTCGAAATGGAGGTCTCGCAACGCAACCAAAGGTAGCGTGCGTCTCTCGTGGCAAAACCTACAACTCTGTACCTCCCAATCTTTTCATGCCATCAAGCCTGAGACGACGGAGCTTTGCCAAGATTCGATAGCATACTTATCCACAACTCCTTCGCCTCTCCACTCGTCAACCAATGTCGGTGCAGCCTTCGCTCTGCGTTTAACAGCAAGAGTCATGCAAGCGTGAATTGATGCATACAGAGGTTGATCATCTTTAGCTGCAAAATAATTCATCTCTCCTATAGCTAAAACACCTTTGCCCTCAAGTGTCCTAGCATGCACATTTGCGCCACTCTCTAGCAAAACTTGTGTTGCGACCTTCCGACCTAGTCGCACTGCAATGTGAAGTGCTGTCTCGCCCTGCCGATTACGCCAGTGCAAGTTGGCACCACTGCGGATAAGATGATGAAGCAGCTTCGAAAGAATCTTATCGTCTTCGCCATCATGCATGAAGGTCACAAAAGCCATAAGAACCGTGTTTCCTTGCTTGTCGTAATTGTTGAGATCGACACCAGCGGCGACGACATTTTTGACAAGTTCGTAACGAAGTTTTAGCCGCATCGACGAAGTATCTGAACTCGATTGACCACGCTTGCGTTTGTGAGAGCTTCCGGAGGCAATATTGCCCGAATCAATACTGAGCGAAAGAGATGCCTCTGCCAAGCACTGGAGTCCATTTCGCCCTTCAATGTCCTCGACGGCAGGTGCGTCAAACGCAACGCGAGCTATCTCAATGAGGCGGGCGTGCTTAAATATGAAGGCCTCTTCTTCAGGGGGCGGAGAATCAGACCTTATGAGGCTTGATGCCCGGTTGCTTCTCTCCACCAATGGCCGCCGCGTAGAAATTGGGTGACTGTCGACATAAAGTGAGGGAAAAGGTGCGTCTCGATTGGTAGAATCGACATGTTCAGGCTGAGCACCCATGGCTTCTTGGCGTGTGGCATCGTGGCTGACATTTTCGACGGCGTTATTCTCAGAAGCGGCATCTTGGAAGATGGCATTTTCTGGTAGGAGAGGTAATGTAGGCTGATGGATGACTTGTGAACTGTATTTCTCATTAGAGAATACGGGTATCTTCTGCTCCATCCACGGAACGCAGCCAAACGCGTCTCTTGATGCGGGCAAATGAATACGAAGGAACTTTAGAACCTGCAGCTCCTCTTGGCCAAGAAGTATTCCACGGGAGGTCAGTAAATGGAAAAAATTTCGCCCAAAAACGTCGCATTCCAGGTATTTGATCCCAAACTTGTTGAGTTGCTGCAAGACTCGCATGAGACCGTTCCAGTTATCCTTTTGCAAGGAACGAAGGAAACGACTGGGAAAAGCGTGAAGAAAAGTCTGACCAGCAGCGTTTTTGCATTGGCGTTAGCGCGAGTCGTAGGACTCTGCTCAAGCGCAAGGACGATGGCGTTGATATCCGCATCGCGAGTAGCAAGCATGTGCAGCAAATTGTTGCCGAACTGATCAACAAACGAGGTCCACTCCGGGAAATAATAATCTGGGCTGAAGGACTTGAGCAACGCTTCTCGGGAGACCCAAATTCTTTCCATGTGACACTCGGCATCATCAGCAACATAACACCAGCAAGTTTTGCTATCATGACTCTTGAGTCCAGGAACGCAAAACCCTTGTCGTTGAATCAGACGGTCGAGATTCAAGAAAATATTAGCCAGAACCGGACGGGCTAAGGTTTGAGAGTCGTTTGACGACGAAGCGGAGTGAACTGTGCGAGTGCCTATGGTAGCTTCGTCTGCTGTCTTGAAGGAGATTGGATACATAGGCCCAATTGTTGTAGCAGCCGACGAGTCGGAAATTGAATGCGCTTTCATAAGACGGGCGATGGCTTTGACATATTGTGTCGAATACTGCGAAAGACGTTTTCTCAAGCTGCTTGTGCTTATATGAGTGGAAACAGTCTTCATGTCGAACTCCATGGGTGGGAAGATCTCCACCGAAGACGGTTCCGGACCCGAAGAAGTCACCCGAGGAGGCGATACAGAAGATCCTGAGCTAAAATCACCGTGTGTATTGTTGGGCCACAGTGTGCTCTCCGGCATCGACCCTAGATGCTGTTGGGCAGCCATGGACAGTAGATTATGCATCGAATTGTCCAAAAATTCATTTCCATTCTCAAAGGTCCGGTAGATGTCGAGCGCTGGTGGAGCTGCATGCTCTCGTCTCATCTTTCGTTGTGCTTTGCATACTGATAGAGCAAGAATTCTGTCGTCCATCTCCTTCCTATTCTTTGGTCGGAGCCATCGTGGGTCGTGGTTAAGGAGGTCTCTCGCGGTCTTGATAGTTGAGACTGTTCTGTGAAAGTCAGTAAGCGCACTTGCCCTCAGATATGTGAACAACCCAGGTTGCCATCCTTCGTCTTTCAAAGCCTTCGGTATGTCCTTTGGTGGCAGTATGCTATATAAGTATAACCTAGCTAGCTCTCGCTGCCGGGACGGGGTCCAGTTGTTAGGCCGTCCGGCCTTCCCAGCTACTTTACCGGCGGAGCTGGATGTAGTGGCCGGGTATAGAGATGAACTGTCGGATGCTGGCAGAGTAGATGCAGGGCTACTGTGTGACATATCGGAAGGGTTAATAGCGCAGTACGATGCTTCTGGTATCCGGGAATGGAGTCAGAGAAGCAGCAGCCCCGCAGTAACCGTTGTGACGGAGTTCGTTCCCGGAAGCTGCTCGCGTTGGGTCAAGGAGGCACAAATGGGTATGGGTGGTAGATATAAGAAGCAATCTTAAAGAGATTTCTGGCGGGAGTTGGCCTTATGGGCTGGATGTAGAGTGAAGAAGATGCCATCGCGAGGAGGAGATCGTGTTCGATGGTCGACGAGGCTGTAGTGTTGTCGTTACCTGACGGGAAGTGGTTCCCGAATTCAGAAGTGTAAAAACCCCCTGAAAGCGCTAAGTCACTTGTGGACTAGACTGGAAGGGTTCACCACACGATTCGACTACCCAAAATGCGATTCCGCCACAAAAACGTTATAAACTGAGAAAACTAAGTTGATATTCGTGATCTCTGACTCACTTATAGTAATACACGTAAGTTTCAGGATATTCTGAGCACTTTTTTAACATTTGAATTCTTTTGGTGTTCCTGCCCCTGTAAAGTGTGGGTGGTTGAGTGTTTTGGTTGGTTGGCCGATGAAACCTTCTAACCGCCCGACATCTGACTCGACCAAATGTAAAAATTCGACTTGTTGCTATTGATTGGGTTTTGTTACATCAGAGAAATATCTTAATGCCTCACGCATTTAGGTCGAGGCTTTGTCTCTTCTCAAATCGCGCCTTTTTCCCAGAAAGAAAGGATATGAGCCTGTTAGAGAGCGCTGAACTCATGAGTCCTTCATAATTTAATCGCGAAGTCAGGTGAGCACGCGGGTCATTTTTCATGAGGCATTCCCTATTTTTACACTTCGTTAAACGTCCGTCCTTCGCCCTCTGCAATTCTTACACTTCCCATTGCGTATCTGAGACCCCAGCTTGGCCCAGCCTCCACGCGTTCTGAAGCACTCCATCAAATGTTTTATTCGCTGGCAGATTTGTTACACTTCCATCCAGCATAATTTCCGCCCACTTCTACCAAGTTTTTCGCACACTCGGAGTTCTTACACTTCACTACCTGCCCCGATTCTCACATTCGAGGTCCACTCACGGGTCATTCTGAGCACCACCGCCAATGCATCCTGATTCCACACTTCCATTTCCCCAGTCTCATTTTACACTTTCATTATTTTACTCCTATTTCTACACTTCTATTTTCAGTTCTATTTCCCCCGCTATGCCACTTTGCTTACATTTCTACATTTCAACCTTGCCGCTTGCCTTTTACATTTCCATTCTTGACATGACCACCACTTCGTCATGGCGCAAAACAAGACGGCCAAGTCCCAAGTAATGCCGACGAGCACAAGTATAAATAAACTGCTCTCCCTAAAGTTTAGGCAATGCACTTAATACAAACTCTCATACCTATCATTCTATAAGCCGATCAAGTCTACACCATCTTTGACACAAAACTTTCTGGATATATATCAACATCTTGAAGTCACCCAAACCCCAAGCATAAACTCTCACCAACAAAATATCTCTTACTATCCTTACCATGTCAAAACATAACTCAAGCTCAAAGTACCATCCCAATCCTCTACCTCTCCTACCTGTCACACCTTCCCAGCCAATCTCTCACACAACCCCCAGAAAACCATCCAAATCAAACTCCCAACCCAAATCCACTACCTCCTCCCCATCACGTGACCACTCCGCTCCACAAGCACGCCAACAACAAACCCTCATACAAGAAAACATATCACAACTCATTTCCGGGTACTCAAATATATCTGAGTACTTGGCTCGTGGTGAAAGGTCCGAGGATATAGTTATGGGAGTGGAAAGCAGGAGTTGTAAGGAGAGTGTAGAGGAGGCGAAGAGGAGGTTGGAGGAGTGGGATGAGTGGTGGAGGAGCGCTGGTGGACAATAAGGGGAGTGATATGGTAGATAAGAAAGGAGGGGAGGGGAGGGGAGGAGAGGTACCTTGTTTATTTCGTTGTTATTGCGTTCAAGGTTTTGGGAGGTTCGCAGGGCTGGAGTAGGATATCAATACTGTGGTACATCACTTCCTTTTTCTCTGGAAAGACTTCACACATTAAGGAAACACGATATCTTTACACAAGAGATTTTAAATTGTATTCTCAAACAAGCGAGAAGGCCTGTAAATCCTCCATATCCGTCTCCCGTGTATACTTCTGTCATTCTGATGTGACCATCAAGAATTTCCGCAGTGAAGAAGTGGCGACACCCAAGGACAACTATGGGTGTCTCGTTCAAGTCGTTTTCTTTATAGGTCTTCATTTCGAGGAGATCTACTCGAGTATCTTGTTTATCAGAGCACATCTGGCAATAATCTCCAGGGCATACTTCGCCACAGATCCCTGGGCACAGATGTCCGCAAGGGATCATTCTAGAGCAGCGCTGATTGCATGGGATGCGGCTACACAGTGCATCACACGGCATGCGGCAACTCCCCTTGTGCTCGCACGACCACGTACAACTCTCAACGTATGGTGCACACGACTGGTGGTATCATAGAGGACATCGAGAGTGTGAACGGCAAACCTGTTCTTGTCAGCATATTTCTGGATGTCGGGATGTGACCTAAAGACCTTGGATGTCCAAAGCGAATAACGTCAACTTACCTCGCAGGCAGAGAAACAAGGTCCACAATCTTTGCCATCATGGCAAAGCCTCTAGCAAATTGTGATTACAGGTTCCAAAGCGTCTGCCATAGACTTTTGTACATAAAACATGTTTGACAAAGAGCAGGTCATTAGTATTCGTGCACAAACGCCAACCATAAGTCCCAGGACATGGGTAAACTAATTCTATAACTAATAGTCTATTTGTTTATTTAATAATAATAACGTATATATTTTTCATTAGTTTATTAAAAATATCTTTTTTCTAGTGCTAATAAAAATTATTCCCCGAATAATCCCGAGTTTATAAGAGTATTCTTTTAAGCCCAAAAATTCTCATAGAATTTTTATTTTTGCTTATATTTAATACTTTGGTAAAAGAAATAAAAACTATAAAAGAAGTAAAAATTATAAAAGGAATCGAAATTACAAAAATAATTTTGAAACTTAAAATTACTTTGAATAAATTATTAAATAAATTTAAACGCGTTTTTTTATTAATTCTTGAAAAAATATAACTTTTTATTTTAAAGGTTTTTTATTTTTTTCTTATTATTTATATTATTATTTATATTATTTTTATTTGAATTTTGATTAATTATATTTTCCCTTGGAATTCAATTCTTTAAATTGGATTTAAAATATATATTTTTTAATATTTTTATTCTAAATATAATAAGCAAATAATAATTAAATAAAAAGAAATTAAAATTAAAAAAACCAAATAATAATATATTTGAAAATATAAATAATTGGAAAAAAATTATTATAAAATAAATTATTTTAAAAATTTCAATAAATTGAATTTTTAAATTTGGATTATTTTATATTAAAATATTAATTTTAATTTTATTATATTTACGAATAATTAATAAAATTATTTAAAATTAATATATAATATA
>FJOG01000015.1:1109953-1150543 GCA_900073065.1 Phialocephala subalpina | reverse complement strand
CGCAAAAATTTTCACTTTTTTATTTAAATTCTTTTAAATTTTTAAATTTTTAATAATTATTATTATATTATAATAATAAAAATATATATTTATATTTATAATTACTAAATATTTAAAGTCTTTTAATAATAATAATAATTTTTATATAAAAAATTTAATTGAAAAATTTCTAATATTTAATAAAAATATAATTAATTAATAACTTTTTACAAATTTTCATAATTAGAATTCTTTTATTAATAAATATTATAAAAAATTATTAAAGTTTAAAAAAAATTTAAAATTAATATATAATTTTCCCCAAGTTTAATTAAGAAATATTATATAATCCAATTTTTTTTTTAAAAAAAAAAACTTCTTTTAATTTTTATAATAATTATTCATAGAAATAATAAAAGCTAAAAATTAATATTTTTAATATAAAAAGTTATTTAAATTCAAAAGAAAAGAATTTATTTATTAATTATTTATTAATTCGAATGAATTTATACTATATAAACTATTCATATTAAATTTATATTCATTATCTCATTCTCATCTATTCGTATCATTATCTTGCAATTCTTTGCTAGGTTCATTACCAGTCCTTCCTCATCGAATACCTCTTATCTCATATTTTCTTGCGAGAAGCAAGGCTCGTCCGACTAGATCAATTGCAAACGTTCGAGCTTCCAGCATCTAACCCAGCGACTTATAGGCAAAGACTTGAGCCGGCACTTCACCTATACATCAGCAATCATGTTATATGCCACCTTCTTATACTTTCTAGCCGGTATACTGGCTCTCTCTGGCTTTCTCGACGCTGCACCGACATCCCTAGAAATTAGCTCTTCCGAGGCCTCAGAGTATCTTCCTCCAATGAGATCGACTCTCAAGCACCAAAACCAAAACCAAAACCGGTCACATTGACCTTGACTAGGCAGACCCACTACAACACTTGGACTAGTTCTATGCCCCGAGGGTTATACACTAGTAGTTAAACTCTTGCATATGCACAACAGGGATATGAGTTGATGAGAACAGAGGACTCCAGCTATTTCCAGATGAAGGCCGATGGAACATTCGCAAAAACAATGCTCATAGCATGTCTCTTCGTTAGAACGAAGGGGCTTTTCCTCGGTATCAACACTGGCGCTAGTGGTTTCTATTTCGACGCGGCTAAGGCTCCCACCTGGTGGCATCAAGTCCAGAACCGACAGGTCCTTATTCCCAATCGGGCTAAATGGCATGCAGAAGATGTAGCGATGGTCACGTACGAGAAAAGTCTCACTACCAAACTTGCTGCCACGGCTTCTTATCCACAGGACTTCTTTATGGCGGTTTATGGGCATTATCAAGGGAATACACGGGGACCTACGATTCCAGGAAAAAAGAAAATACGTGGTCAGACCGGAGCCGCGACTATTAATCCTTCTTGTTTTACTGTCTTGGGTCAAGGGCATCTAAATGTTGGATTCTAGGTACGAATCAATTGTTTAGACGTGGGATTAGGTGAGGCAAAGCCTGGCTATCAATCAGCATTGAGGGACTTTTTTTTGTTTAGGGCGGAAGGAGACAGGGGATAACTGGATAAGAGAATTTAAACCAAGAATAGGCCCTTGAGCCCATCTTGCAAATGTCTAGATCTTCATGTCCTGTTGCGGAGTTGGATATACACTCTTTTATAACACATTCTTTTAGACTTTTGCAAAGATCGCGCTAGCTTTCTTTTTAGTGTTTTCAGAAACTTTGATCCTACTATGATTCAGGTCAAGAGTTCAATAATATCGCCATCCTTGAAGAAGGGATTCTTGAATGCTTAATTGCGCAGGTCATTTCTAAGAATCTCCGACTGTTGTTTTTGAGCGAGCTGTTCAATTTCATGATTCCTACTAAAAGGTCAGAACGGATGATCACTCTTGACCACCTAACTTACCGCAGTCACGAATATAGCCTGCTCGAACAATGTGATATAACGAGACCCCCTATAAATTGCTAGAGCGAACATACTGGGTCTAACGAGCTTCGGAATTTGCTATGCTTTTCCTTCGAAATGTAACGCAGGTCGTTCGTCCCATTCGCCCGAAGCTATTCCCCTCAAGAGGTCCAATAGTATCCTGCATCTCCAACACATCCCAACCGTCGTTCTCAATTTTCCTGGCCCTCGACGCAAATTCCGACTTGAAGAACATCGCTTTCCATAGCACGTCAACCCTAACTCCATCCCCATTAGGATAACACGTAAATTGTCTTCTCATCTGCTCAATATGATCAGGAACTTCCCCACTCCACCCAGATGACCGGCCATTAATGTCAAACGTAATTTCGGGCAGGCCTGCGAATTCCAGGAGCAGTAAAAGTTGTAATTTTGATCCTTCAGAACCAAGAATCCGGAATACAGCTTCAATAGCAGGAGATACGTAGTCGACTGACAGCCCTAAATACTGCTGGTCATCCACAGGGGGGTAGATGCGAGCATGTTGGTCTCGTGCATATACTTTGCGCATCCAGAATGAGCCATCTACAAGACACGAGGTCGTTCCATAAGCATCCTTTGAAACCGCCCTAGGCCTTGAAATTCCCGCCTCAAGGTATTGGAGGTATGATCGGTTTCTGTCTCCGATAGTGAAGAGAAAGGAGTAGAGATGGTCCCAGGGATCTACCAGGTGCCATTGCTGCGATCCGCCAAAATTGAAGACGTTATGATGATAGAAGACAGATGAAGCTTCGATGGAAATCATCCTATTAACTCGAAGTAATCCAAATGTCACAGCGGCTACTTTTGAGTACGGCCCGCGAAGTTCTGGATAATGTCCTTCTGCTAGAAGAATTGAGCGCTTTGTGTAGACGGCAATTGGCTCGGAGCTAATCAAAAGTAGTCCATAGATCTTGTTCCGAATCTCGAGCGGGAGTGAAATGAAGGTTGGTGCAGGATAGATTGCAAGTCGAAGAGGTTCCCCTTTACGGTATTTGAGTCTGCAGACCATAGGAGCCATTATCGATGCGGGAGTTTGACGTTGAATGATGGAAGAGCAGATGATCGCTCGTAGATCAAAATGCAAGTACAACACAAAGGAAGAAGTGAAGGTTGCATCGAGCTCGAGAGAGAACACGTCGCGAAAAATTTCCTTACGAGTTACGAGCCCGGCGCCTAAAGTCCGTAACCGAGATCCACTCTCCGTGCACACCCACAGCGAATGCACACCCCAAAAAAATGTCACCACCTAGCTTCTAAAAATGACCATTTAACAACCACACAAGCTAGAACGTAGAAAAATGTATTTCCGTTGTCGCAACACCTAGGAGATTCATTTGGATCAATCTAAAATCTATCTACTTGCGTCGTTCGAGAAGAATAACTTTCCGGCCTCTCCTAGTCACATACTCCACTACTTCTTCTTCCGCACCCACGTGTGCAACCTCAACATCCTCATGAGACCCCAAACTCTTAAGATGAGAGCCTCTAAGCTTCAAAATCACTACTTTAGAAGGTTTGGCCTTCTTAGCAGCTTTTTCGGCTTCTTTTGTAGCTTTTTTAGCTGCTTTAGCCTCCGCAGCTTCGCGTTTTTTGCAGTCGGCCTCCTCCTTCTTCTGCTCAGCCCTAATCTGCCTATCAGCAGCAGCTTGCTCCTTTCTATCCTCTTTAGCCTTCTTTTCAAGGGCCTCTTTAACAGCTCTAGCATTCGCAGCTGCGATTTTCTTGGCCTCCTTCTCTTCTTTTTCTTTGAGAAGTGCTACTTCTTTCCCCTCCTGGAATCTGAGTGCTTCCTTGATCTCGCAGCTACTAAAGAACTGCCCAGCCCTTGTAGCTTCTGTGCCATTCAAATTGAGCTTTTTGCCTCTTTGCCTTTTCTTTTTCTCGATCTCTAAGGCTTCTCTGAAAGCGGCTGCTCTATGATTAGCGATATCTCTCTCGGCAGAGGAGGTCTCGGCTACTTTGATGAGCTTCCTGATCATAGTCTTAAAAGGGTTCTTTTCAAGCTCTTGCTTGAAGTGGCGAAAGTGCTGAGCTTTGCGAGGTGTAGGAGGCTCCAATCTCTTTCCATTGACAATAATATCTAGTGATCTAGCCCACTCTTTGAATTGAATCTGGTCTAGGACTTTAAAGGGGTTAAAAGGCACTAAACCAGTCTTCTCAAAAGCAGAGAGAACATTCTTTTGAGTCAAGGCCAAATCCCAAGCTTTCTTGAACATGCCATAGAACAGTCTTTTAGTCATAGAGCAGATTCCATCACTCTGGTGTAAGAGTTTATTGACTTAATTAGAGTACTGGGTAGAGAGTGGGAGGAATGCACCGACATCACAAGGCTGCAGTCTGTGAGTACTATGAGGAGGGAGGATTAAAACGCACCACCCTAGCTTATCACATTGGTCGAGAAAGGCCATATTGATATGACTCGAGTGCCCATCCACAATTAAGAGCCTCTTACTTCTTTCGGCCTTGACTTTAGTGAGTAGATCAAGCACTTTAACGAAGTAGTTCAGTCCGAACGCATTGCTTGACTAGCCATTAAGTAAAGCAGCTATAAACACCTCCTCTTCGCCTAGATCTTGCGCCCATGTGTCTTGCAAGGAGTCGGTTGGCCCCTTGTAAATAAGGGCAGGAGGCAAAGAATTGCCATCGCCGCAAATGGTAGCCAATAAGCTGATGAACTCTCTAGATCCATCTTGCGTTGCTTTCTTGCATTTCCCATTATTATATAGCTCTTTAGTCATGATTCGCTTCATGGACCGATAAAGGCTAATTAGAAATCCTTTCTCATCCCAATTGTATGTGTTTTCAGGCAAAATGCGATGCTGCTCGATTATTGTTGCGTACTAAGTGAGGTGAAGAAGTAATTAGCTTAAGATACTAAAAAAAATCATATTATCACGAAATATTAATAGAAAATAGTTCATACTAGCTTGAAAAACTCCGTAATCATTGGAGTATATTCTGATTTAACTCGCTGGGAGTCAATATTTCTCAAATAGACTGATTTGAGACGATTCTAGTGCCGCCGGACAAATCGAGTGCTCTAGTTCTTGTCTAACTCTCTTTTAATGATTTCCTCAGCCAAATTCTTCACGATTTGAGTGGTCGGAGGCCTGCCACGGGCTGATTACTTGTTTATTTGAATTATTAGAGCCTCTTCTTAGTGTTTGGATAGAGTAGAGTGGTAGAGGTAGATCGCTTTTTGTTTTGAGGTTGTTCGAGCTTGATGCCGCCGCATAAGAGTAGTTCGATCGAAAGGGAAGATTCTGGCTATCTCAGAATAATTGGGGATTAATTCTCTATCACATAAGGCAAGAGCCTCTTGCATTTGGTCTTCGGTCCACTCCATTTTAATTATTTAAAGATGATAGTGGGGTTATTTTAATGAAAATTTTATGTGTGCATTCGGTGTGTCTGTGCACGGAGAGTGGATCTCGGTTATTTTTAGGGGCTTAGCGGTGCCAACCCGCACTTTACCATTTTGAGTAACCTCAGCCAAAATGCCTCCAGGAATTCCTCCACTGCAATTTGACCACCAACCAGGCCAGGAAATACAAAATATCTGTAATAGTTTTGAAGGGGGAAAATATCAAGGAAGATCGCGCATGAATATATGAGGCAGATCTTTTCGTAGCCCTACGAGAGAGGGAGAAAGCCAAGGCTGTGATGGAAAAGAAGCGCGCAGAGCGGGAGACGGCCAAAGAGAAGGCGGTCAATACTCCAAATCCAGGTGCTCCCGGTGGAGTTGATTTGGCTCTGCGAAGCAATGGCACCGGTGGTGCGGCTCTGGATCCCCACAATATGCACAAAGGATGGACTCGTGTACCTAAAATCGAGATGGGAAGCGAACTCGTGCCCAAATCGAAGCATTAATACGGAAGCATGCAATCTGGAACCCTCACAACGTTAAGATGTCGGATTGACATAGCTTGGATTTCTGTTATTGTCACGCTCTTCTGCAGCAGGTCAAGAAGCTTCTTGCGTTGGTCTGCATTGGCGATCTTTCTAATGCCCTTGTGCTGAAAACTATGCCTTGTCGCCCTCCAAGCTCTCTCATTATGAGACAGGGCTCATCTTGATAGGGTGAAGCTACGGATGGCTTTGATGCTATGATAATTCGAAAGTGACTGCATTTGGCTGGCGTGCTTGCAACAGAAGCTCCTCCCATCTCGCATGAACCGAAACGTACACGTTACTTCGTGCTCCAAGCGCGTCTTTGTTCTTTCCTCGCCTCTTCCGCTACACCTCTCTTTCATCTTTTCATCATCAATTCCCATCTCTGAAAGGGACATTGAATGTGACAGGGACTTTCAACTTGAGACGACTTGACTTGTTCACCTGCTGCGTTAAGGCCTTTCTAGAGATTTTTGTCTTTCCTTCTTCGCAAGCTCCGTTTATCTTTCACACGATAAACAGCTTACCATCATATCACTTCTATATAACTTTCCTGTATCTTCGTAATATAGGGATAGTTCACCTTCGAAATTTATATAATAAATTTTATAATTCTAATTTAAAAATAAATTATTAATAAAAATCTTCAAATATTAATTATTTGATATTATATTAATATAAAGTAATTTTTTGAAATTTTTTGAAATTTTTTTATTAATATTTACAAAAGTTATTTATAAATTTATAAAAATTTAAATTTGTATATAAATTATATATAAATTAAAATTAGAATTTTCGAAATTTAATTATTTAATATAAAAAAATATTTAATAATTTTTTAAATTAAATATAAAAAGCTTATATTCTAAATTTTAAAGAATTATATTGATTTTTGATAAAGTTATTAAAAGGTAAATGTCGCGATTTTCGGTGTAAATAGTGGTCGGAATAAGGGGGTGGCCGGAAGGGAAAAAAAAGGGGGGCGCGGTATCTTATTTACCCTTCTCCTCAAGACGCTTGGATATAGCGTGAATGTGTTCGCTGATAGTAGTGGGAATATTATTGCCTGCTACTCTTTCCGCGGTTCGCAATCGATTATTGAAGGGTAATTCTTGGAAGGCTTTAATGGTGTTGGCTCTCTCAAGTCGTCTGTGAAAATGAGCCTTGCCCTCCGTCGCAAGTAAATATGCTAGCTAAGCTGTGAAACCCTTATGGTCTAAGAAGATTCGTGTTGTGTTTGTTTGTTTAGTGGCGCGAGTTATCGCGAGCTTCTTTCCGAGCCTTAAACGCGCTCGTTTACCTGGGAAATTCCATATAGCTAAGCGGTGGAGATATAATGGTTTCATCAAGTACGTCCAAATTAGTTCAGGAAGAGCGTCGGGTAAAAAAGGGAAACCCAAGCCAGTACCGACTGAAGACCGTGAAAGTGAAATTATCCTCAGGCAAGTTGACAGCATTTAAATGCCGGGGCTTATCGTGGTGCGGCTGAAGGTGCGCGGATATCAGACTTAGCTCTGGGCCAGTCGATAACATATAGATGGTTGAGAATGATGCATCCATTTCGCAGAGTTCACGTTCTGATTTGCGGCAAACGGGTACAGAAAAAGCAAGGCGCGCCTTCGTGATTGTGACAGGTCGGCAAGTACCGAAAACGAGCCGGCGTAAAGCCCGCTTTGGGAATGAAGCCAGCCCTAGAGGTGCAAATCTCAGCAAGACAAGCAACAAAGTCTGGGTGCTAATTATAGCTTTAAGAGTCAGCAGGGAGCCGTGTTGGGCCTCTCATCTGACCAGCTGAAAAGACAACTTACCTCCCTAAGGCTTTACGGTGATATTGAAATATCACTTCTTGCACTGGTTGATTACGTGGCCGTAACTCCTAACATTTCTGATTATAGAAATCCATCATGCTATACCCAGCCTTCTTCCCTCTAGATTACTCTTGCACGGCAAATATCACCGCCAATGCCGACATGGGCGGGCATGGAGTAAGTAGTTTGGATCAAATTCTGAACCTAAAAATCCTATGACACTTTCCAGAATTCGTCTTAATATTAATGATTATCGCTGACCAAAAAAAAAAAAACGAAAAGGTGATGGCAGCCTTCCTCGCGACAGCATGGTTCACTATCATCGTTGCCGCTGTACCGGCATTTTTCGACTTCTACCAACGGACTCGGGAACCATTCGGCAATTCAACCAGGTCGGCAGGAATAACAACGTCTCCAGCTTTACTAGTAGAAACGACAAATGTACATCCAACCACTGCAAACGGCGAGCCTTTACGACCAGACGAATCGCCAGACACTATCCAGCGACCTGAAATTATCAACAAATTTGAACGGCTCCTCGGTCCGCTGTGCGATCTCCAAGCTATCACCGGTCTTTCGATCGTCATCGCAGGCTTCGTGACGCACGATACCATTTCGTTTTACCACGAGCAATTGGTTGTGGGCTACTGGAATATCACTTTGAATTCATTTTGGGCGTCCAGAGCAGAGTTCATGGATCTGGATGACGACACTAATCAAAAGCGAGGAAAGTTGGAACATTACAGCGCAGCATCAGAATCAGAGCTGCCAGATAATGTCAATAGGAATTCAGTCAAAAAAGATGAGAATAAGGATCTCAGGGTGATTGTTCGACGGCTCTCCATCCTGGCCAGCTGCACGTTAGGAGTATCCTTCCAGATATGGGTGAATATGCGAGAATAGGAGAATGATCAGCCCGGACGTTGCTACAACTATCGTGATGGATCGAGCAACTGGCCATGGGTCGTTGGCCTTTTGCTCTTCTATCCCACGCTTTCCTTGACTCTTTTCAAGAAGACAAGAAGCTGGCTCAAGAATTACCTCCAGATCATGAAAAACGCGAAGGATTGGTTTCTCAATACGACCCTCCCCAAAAAATGCAATTCGCTCAAAGCCGCGAGGTCCAGGGGCAGCACTGGTACGAGCCCAAATACAAGTACCAGTACATCCACACGTTCCCATCGTCTAGCAGTCCGTGTGCTGGGGAATTTCCTACTCTTACTGCTTGCAAGGTTCGCCTTCGTGTTGTTCTGGCTCTCGCAGGTCTGGCTATCAGTGTGGGCCTACGGTGACACGGAATACCGGATCACTTGGTGGTTTTACCTTGGCTTCTGCATCTGGAATTCATTTGACATCATCAGTCTGTACAAGTTGAATCGTTACCTGCTTGGAGATGATGAACTTCAGTGGGGTTTTGGACAGGTGCTTCCCTTGGTCATATTACTTGCGATCTTATATAGTGTTTTGGACACATTTTTGGACGATTCGGAGTAAATTTGTACGAATTAAGCTATGGAAGCTCCAAGAAATATGATGAAGCATCGCTCTGCGGGTCCCTCTCTCTCTCTGGACTGTCTAATTTTATAGGGACCCCTTTCCGGCTCCCTTTGTAGAGCGAATTGTCAATACAAAAATTTAAAAGAGCGAAGGCGAAATGTTTCGACGGGCTTTTTAGGAGATCACAGCACAGCCTCTGAATGACCACAGGGACCCGATGCAGCTCCCTCACCTGATTTATCAGAGGCAAAGTGATCATTGCTACTGTAAGGCTTCGCATTGGTTGTATTTTCCTATGAGCGATGATATATTGTAGAGCAAATGCCAATTACCAAAGCCTGATCTTACGAAGATTGGTAGACATTGCTCGAGACCAAGGCGTGTTTATTTATTTATAATTTCCTAAAAAAGTTATGATATAATTTCTAGATCTCGAGGAAGCGAATATTCTCGTTTAAAAGTAATATCCTTTTCTTAGAATATTCTAAAGTGCAAAAGTAATTCTATAACGGATATCTATAATAAATTTTTAATCTATGGATATGAGAATAAGATTACGAGCCAAATACCCAATTAGAATAATAATTGTATAATATAATAATAAAATTACAAATATTCTCCTAAATTATTTAAATTACCTAAATATAAAATAATAATATAATTTATATTATAATTTTTTTTATTTAATAATTTTTTTTATATAAATTATAGATATTTTATATAATTTTAATTTTATATTTAAATTATATAAATTTCGTTTTATATACCAAGGATTTAACGTTTTTATAATATATAATAATTTTTTATTTTTATTTTCTCACGTAATAATCCATGAGTAATACTTCAAGTTTATTACCAATGGATCCAATAATAGCCTTATACGCTTTACTAGGATCTTTAATCTCGACTTGGTAGGTAGGACCTATTCAAAGGAGGAATAATGCCAGACACAGGGCTTAGGAAACTAGAGGTTGCGGTGGGCAAACTCATGGAACGGAACTGAATTGCCTACGGTCGCAGCTATTGACATTTTCCAGACAACTCGGCTCCTATAGCCTCTTTTCCCTTCCCAATCCCTCATTAAGCACCATCAAATCTGATGCTGGACTAGCTGGAGCCTTGTGTGGAGTCCGCTTTCTTCCTACCCTTGTTCTTCTTGCGCTTGGGTTTATAAGAGCGGTCCCCCCGTTTGTTTGGGTCACGGTAGACATTGTCGGATCTGAACATGGCGTTGTCAGTAATGTGGACTGCTCCTAGATGCGCAGACTTGCCTGTTGTGATAGAGTCGCCGATAATCGATATTTGGAGTAAAGTACTCCATAGGCTAATGTAAATGTCATTATTCTGCAGATTCCAAGGAACCGGTGCAGCGAGGCCGAAGACTGCAAAAGGTCGAAATTTACCTTCTTGCGGATCAAGTTGATTCGTCGACAAGGTAGCCACTGTTGAATGGCAACCAGCCAAAACCTCTGCAAGATAGATTTGATGACCATGATTTGGACGATAATTTATTGAATAGTGAAGAATCAGGGATGGATTAATCTTGACTGCGAACTGACTTGAGGACCAGACATCGTAAGAAGCTCACGCTCATGTTATGCTGTTTATGTCCCACCACCCGAAACTCGGTGGTTGGGCCAATCACCAGTAGCAGTCTCGGTTGTCCAACAAAGAACCAAGAAGGTTGCAAAGCCGCAACGCGCTTCTGCATGGATCAAACAAGCTACTGTAGGAAGCTGCGAACCAACAACACAATAACTGGCAAATTTTCGTCTTAGTATTAGCCCCAAAATCGGGCGAGCCATTTTTGTAATTCAATCCAGGCGCCTCCAATTCTGCACTGTTTGCCCTGAAACCATCTTCGGGCTGCTCCGAACCCTCCACAAACGGCATCTAACGTCTCCCCAATCGGCAGGTATCTCAGCCTCGTCCAGAAACAGCTGCCTGTTTGCAAATAGAAATTCGCGCCTGTGCCGTAACCTTGTGAGCTATAGGTATTAAGTGGGGAAAGCTAGAATACTGCCGGCACAACGTAATCCAAGGGAGGGTCCGCCACCGCCGCTATTGCGACCGCCTGGCGCCTGGCAGATATGTGGATCCGCTGCTCTTCCGCCAGAACTCTGATTCGAAGAAAGCTCAGCGTCAAAATTCGCAGTAAAAGGATGTCTAATTCCCAACCGAAGATGTGCCCAGAGTAAAGTTGCTCCTCCACCTTGAGCCTCTCGGACAGCTACTCGCAAAGTATTTGCACATGCGACTGCTTCCTTCCTTTTGGTTCAGGGATCGATACAAACAATCCACGCTCTTTCGCCCAATCAACATGGCCCCATTGCATCCTTAGCATTGTCCCACACAGTTAGTGAAATTCAACTGTACGGCCAAACAGCCCGTCGGAACCGCATTCCCAATCTTCAACGCCCCTCCATCCCTGAATGTATCGTACCCAATGCCAGCAGGACAGACATACAATTTACTCAATCGAGTCATTCCTTCGCTCGTCACCACACAGGAGATATAGTTGCTGTACTCGTGGCAGAGGGGAGGGTTTTGACCGAGTGCGACGTAGGCTGGGGAGGAGAAGAGGACAGTTTCGTCATAGGCATCGTTGTTAGTATTTGCTTCGAGCAGAGGTAAAGGAGTGTATGGCGTGTGTGCGAGGAGATGGCCGCCTGCCATTATTAGTGGGGTCCGTGGAAGTGGAGGCGGACGTACCGGAATTGTCGAGAGTGAAGTTCGTGGGAGCAATGGTGGGGTCAGAGGTGAAGAGAAGAACGGCGTCGAACTCGTTTGCGGGATCGTTGATATATGCGTGCATGCCGTTGAGAGTGCTGTTGGTGCTGGATGCTGTGATTGTGAAGGGTGTCGAGTCACTCGGAGACAAGTAAGTATGAAGGTATCAGACATTTGAGATGAGAGAAGAACATACGCAGAAGTCAAGACTGAGCAAGCCAGTATTGCAATTGAAGTTCTCAGGAAGAGCAACATGACAAGGGGCCAAGACGTGTTTGTCGCGGAATGTGATGGACGAGCAGTGAGTGAGTCGTGAACATCCCATCTCAGGGAGTTGCTCGCATATTTAAAGCCAAAGCAACAAACTAAGCTCAATATCCGAGCAACGAATGTTTTCCACGGCGCGCACCGAGGTACCGGTGGAAAATACTACCCCGTATGCAGTGAGATATGGAGGCGTATCCCAAAGAGGAAGAAACTCCTAGCTTCACCCATGTTCAATGAGAATTGGAAACCAACGTCCCTCCGCGATCTCGCTATTTCAATACTCGTGCAGAAAGAAAAGCCACCAATATGTGAAATAAACGGCAATGCAGCTTTGCATTCGTACAGCAATCAAACTCGTTTAGGCTATATCAATCAACCGTAGATAACCTTCCACAGCAACACAGACGAAGATAAGGTACCGAACTTTAATAATTACCGATATTCCATCTTTGATAGACCTGACCTTCACAGGAACAAAATATAGTCTGCCTCGCCCGACTGACTTCAGGGACTGGGATGTCTGCACTGTTGAAGCTTTCATCCCGGCTCCAAGCTCGAACGAGGTCGAAAGAGCTACACTAAAGCCTTCTAGAGGAATGCATCTTCACCACTATTTCTCCGCCTAAGATACCTGACTGTTGTGTTCCATGCCGCCTTTCTGAGAACCGTTGTCGCTGTAGAATGCGTGATCGTGATCGAGCTCGAGCAGCTGGAGAGGTCGAATGCACTATAGGACCGGAAATTAACTGGCGAAGCAGCAGAGGTCGGAGGGAGGATAGATGGACGACATGAGGAAGTAGATGTTGGTGTTACATTCGTCTTCGATGCGTTGGGTTTCGCTGAGGGTGGCGGGGAACTCATGAAGAAAGGAGGGAGCTTGACATCGCTACAATCTAAATGGCATTTCCTGCTCTGCGATACACGCGGTCTGCGAGTTAGTAAGAGGCCATGGCAGATGCGCCGAGCAATTCGTAAACAGAAGGCAGATTGCCGAAGGTCCTACCTTCGTAGTGAAAGAAGAAGGATGGGGAGAGGTGAAATTTGAATGGGTCATGAACTGAAAACACTGGCTGACTAAGCCACCCTTCACATTTCAACGTCGCTCGCTGCTTCAACCTCCTCACTCTTCACAGCCGTCCTCGACATCGCCCTGTCCAAATCCGATTGACGTGGCCTATACCCTCGAATTCGAGCTACGAATATTTACTGCAAGTTTCGACGCGAGAGCGGGGCTCGAGGCATGCTCGAGGGATGCTTGAGGTATGCGTCTTCCAGGCTCCAAGACATTACTTTTCACCCCAGCATTGGTATGGAGTTCTGGGATATGGAGATGGGCATATCGGATTGAATATCTCATATGACAGACTGCTTTCTTTCTGAACTGACGCGATACCCTTTGAAGACATTACCTTGTCCTCAATTTTTGTCTCTTTTGCTTCCAGTGCTAGTGCCTGATGGCCAATCGAAGTTCGAGAAAGTCTTCTCATCCATTCTTTTGATTTGGATTGTATTACAACGAACTTTCTTGTTACCCTCACAGAACTGCGTGCAATTTTCATTTATATTGATTTCGTTGTGTTGAAATGTTGAAATGGGCAGCAAGCTGAATCAGGCACGAAGAAAGTGAGAGAGAGACGATTCTATAGATTCATGGCGAGAAAACATTTGTGCCAAGAATGTTTCTCCCGTCCTCAACTCCATCAATATCTACTTTACCAATGCCGACACTTCCGGCCGATTTTCAGATGTGTAGACCTAGAGCGTCAACACCAAGGTTTTTTGGGATGAGATGTGATTTTTGGGCACGGCATGTAGAGAACGCTTGAAAGGTTGATTGATGAGAAGTTCTTTTGACTTTATTAATTATAACTTCTCGCTCGCGACATCCTGCCTCCGAATGATCTCCTGTCAATGATCTGGGCTGGGAAAACTCGGCCCGACCTATTGGCGATGCTGAACCCGTCTCGAGGGCTCTTGGTGGCCATGTATGTAGAAAGCTTGAATGCATATTTTAGCAGATATCACTGCGTTTAGCGGTAGCCATGAAGACAACGAGTTGTGACTTGGCGGGCATGAGGAAACTCTGCCTGGGTCGTGACCTGTTTTTGGTGGGCACATCTTCTTATCGCTCTGCTCAGAGCTCCAATAATTCACGATAAGAAGATGTGTCCCAAGCGGGGTACGAGATAAGAAGACGTGCCCGGAGCCAGAGCCTCAACAATTCGCGATAAGAAGATGTGCCCAGCACTAGCCTTAATATCCTCCGATAAGAAGATGTGCCCAAGCGAGCGGTATATCTCCGGTGGGAGGCTGCGAAGTATCTACGACTCCGCTTTATTCTAGTTAGTACGAGTGCAAGGCTACAAAATATTGCGATTCCGGCGCTGGTGGGCATCAGCCCGAGGCTGTGGAATATCTTGGCTCGACTCTGTCTTCGGTGGGCATGGGTGTGAGGTTGCTAAATATTTGTAACCCCTTAATGGCCATGAGGCGGCTCCGCAGAACTCATCAGTGGGTCTGAATCTGGGATTTCCCCAGACGCCCAACGGGCTTGAAGATCCGGCGTTTCGCCTGGGGGCATCTTCTTATCGCCCTTTGCTTCGCTGGCTTTCCTCAGCTCAGCTCAGCTCAGCTCATTCTCGGTCAGGACCTTGGTCAAAGTTACTGTGCTTGAGAAACAGAGTAAGACATCCTGCATATTACTAGAACGTATGCGAACAGCGAATAGGGCACGAAGCAATTGGCGAGTCTTTGAATGCGAGTTGACTGAAAATTCGGACTCATCAGGCTCCCCACGCCTGTCAGATAATCTGCCTCCCGTCGGAGGAATTGGTTTCCAGATTGATAGTTCTTTCAATAGATTCAGATCTTTGCATCTTCTTTCAATCTTTCAAGCTCACCTCCAGCAACCTGGAATGCTTCTCCTATTGCCTAACACGTGACATGTCCGCTCTTAATAATTTATTGCTCACGACAACGTTCCTTGTGCAACTTTGACAAGATAAATCAATCATTGCGTTCTTCCTCTGATGTATCGAGACTGAACGATTTCGGGAGGTCAAAAGGGATGGACTAGGTAGCTGTACTGCTTTTCCATGCCTCAAAATGGAGGCAAACCGGCTGTCATGCAGGCTGGTTCAGCAGGCCCCACATTTTATTTCAGACCTCACTTCAACAATCCTACTATCCTCACTCAATAGCACCACCTAAACGACTCCATCCTGCAGATTCAAAGATTGCAGCTTCTTTATTCCGTCTCCAACAATGAGGAATGTCGTGGCCTTGCATACCACATCTCTATCGGTCATGATTGGAGATCTGCATCCCAGAGGACGCCCTCGACTCCTTGAGAATCAGAATCCTCGACGATGTTTGCCATTAGCTATAGTCTAGAGACTGCTCTTCTCTCGGGTTAGTTCTCGCAGATTGAATCATCTCCTAGCTGCAGCTAAGATTTATATATTGAGCAGGATTCCCCCCGACCCTCCCAATTTCGATACTGCGGACCCTCTATAACCAATGACCTCGTTAGCTCTGCCTCGCATTGGCAGAGAGGATAAGGGGGATCAAATGCATGGATGAAACACCACAAGAGAAACTGTAGAGGTTAACATCGGAAGGAGACGAGAGGTGGAACGTCTTCATCGGAAACAATTCCTGTAATAAGTCGCACGTTTATTGGGCCCCCTAGTATCATTATATCGTATCGTCTACACCTTAAACTCCCCAAAGTCTTCGAAGAGTCGTTTCATTCCGTCCTCCCTGTCATCGCGATCCTCGGCTATGCCATTTGTTTCGAACCAGTTGAAGGCAGTTCCCTTGAGCAGGGCCGAGGCCCACAGGACTCTCCTTTCTCCATAAATGTCGAACTAGTTTATATCGAACCTGATATAGGTGTCGCACTAGGGTGACAAACCTGCCAAGCTGGACCTGGCTCCATCGAATGCGTCGGGCAGGTTGATCTTGGGTGCCTTTGAAGGGGCATCATCAGCACCGGCTCGGCTTGGTGGTTGGTGCCGTTGTTGGACGAGAGGATGCTCCGGTAGAGGACATTGTTTGTTATCGAGTGGATACTTCAGGTAAGGTGCTTAAAGTGTAACGATCACGGGTTCTACGGCAAACCCACGAGGTATACACTTAGAAGTGCAGTTGCTACAAGAATATCAAGACAAAGGATATATTACTACTGCAATATTGAGTTGAGCACGAAGCTCCAACCTACAGGTGATGACCCAGTCCAATATGGTTCCTTCCTGCGGGGCAAATGACATGTGACACTGCATTATCAGCTACCCCTTTGTCAGACACGGTTGCCTAGTCTGCTGGCTCCTAATTCGTAACACAATGCGATAAGAACCCCAACCAAACGACCAACTCGTATTCACAAGCCAGCTTCTTGCGACGAAGCCTTACAAGACTCGTATGCAGGGTGCCTCTAGCAGCGACTGCGAGAGGATTGCGATGCCGAACCGCTAGCTTCTGGAGCCCATTTAGTCGTTCCATCTTCGTATATGAACGTAGTTATTGGGGGTGACGGTGCCAATGAGTTGTTTAAAACCACCGAAGCTGTTGGATATTTCTGGTTGTTTCGCCTTTTGTGCTCGTATATCATTCCGGTTCGGATATCGCCAGTGACTTGGTAGAGATATCCAGTTTTATCTCCCTCCTCATGAGTTTTAATAAAAATGCCGTGGTGATTTCTTGGCATGCCCATATAGTTGACGAGATAGATATTAAAAGATATAATAATAATAATAAATTTGGAGTGATGATGGAAGAAGTGTAATATAAATAGGCCGAAACGGAAAAGCAAGCATAAAATGAATGAAAAGCGAGCCTTGTTTTTTGTCTCGAGCATAAAAGTGTAAAAAGTGTTTGAGTTGTTCTAGTGATTATACGGCAATAAAGGAGAGGACTTTATACTTTAGATTAAATCCACAATTGTTGAGTTTATGTATATAATAGTTATTTGAAGAATATGTTGGTGTTTCGTAGGCCCAAAGAATGGCTTGCCAATAGCCGCGCGGAGCCCGAAGAAGCCAGATTACTGGGTCGTATCTCCTTTGGCATACATTTACGCGCTCTACATTATATAAATTAGAGATTGTTGGTACGTAGCCGCTCGGCTTATCGAGGTCGCTGGCCTTCACCACGGCGACGTAGAACCCTTCTGATCGACGGTCCCTCTCCTAGCTATCTCACTGGATGATAAAATTGGGCACAAACATATATTGAAACGCAAACTTCTTTGAGGGTCGTCTCATGTTGGAAATCTAGAAATTGCAAAGGGAACTCTTATGACCAGAGTTCATTGCGGAGCATCTGCATCCACGCGTACTCGTTCAAAAACAGCTCCAAGCTCTTGCCGACCCACACATGCCAATCATCACTCCACCTGCCACATGCAAATAATGCTATGGCGGATTCCCAATAGTCTGGGTACCATCCAGAATTCTCCCAATCAATAATGGCTAAATCGAAGGTGTCATCCTCGAGATTTAAGTGTTCAACTCCAGTTGACGCATCAACAGAAACTGCCGGAGATATCCTTTTGATTATGATATTCTTGCGCTGAAAATCGCCGTGCGTAAAAGTAGGCGCATGACCTTTCAGAACAACAGGGAATGCGCGTCGATAAAATTCCGCTTTCGCCGGCGATAAATTATTGTATATGAACTTGCTGCGCATGGCCTCGTTGAGTGCGTGCTCCGTGTCGAAGGGACCATCTAGAGGTGCACATGCATCATTGCCGGTCCAAAATATGCAGTCCAGCAACCCACGTCTCCCTATACTACCATAGTACCCCGGAGAAGGAATGGACCGTAGCTGATTCATATGTTCCCGAAGTTGGGCAGATATGCGATCCTTTTGTTGTGCACTCAATAACCCCCACTCAAAATCCAAAGTTTCGCCCTCGAGATATTCCATCACAATATAATTGGACTCCACTCTAGTGTTGGTGTAGCTAGATATCTCCGTGGCAGTGTAGATAGCATACACTCGAGGCACCGGTATTGTTGTTTCGCGACTGACGAATAGCATATTCTCTCCTTCGACAACGCTGACGCCAGAGCCATACTTAATTATATAAGGTCCGATTCGAACGAGTCTGCGACCACCGCTCTCCATGAATTGCTCTGTCGAACCATGTATTTCTTGGTCGGTTGGAAGCGGTTGTGGAAGCTCTGACGTTGGTGCGAAGTAGGGCAGCTTAGTTGTCGCCATCGCTTGGAGATTTGCTTGAGTCGATATGCCGTATTTGTGGAGAGGTAGGAATGCGAAGGGTCTTTAGTCGAAGAACAAGATTGTTATCTGATGATATGAGGTTGAGGTTTGTTTAGAGATGTACGGGAAAAAAAAACACAGCACAAAATGAAGAAAGCAAGTTCACATTCGTGATCTGTGACCTCGCTTTAGTCATTCTACAACTTTTCAGAATTTTCCAATCGCTTGAAACATCTCAAATTTTTGGTGTTCCGACAGGGGTATAAGTGAGCGGTTGAGTGGTGCGGAGGTTGCCTTCAAAGACCCACCACACGAAGAACCAACTTCATCAAATCATGAATATCAACCACGTGATTAAAATGTTCTAAAAATGAAATATGACTCGCCTACATGAGCAATCATTGGATTCATATAATCGATTTGGCCATAAAGGTTTACTTAAAAAATCGAGTTCCTAAAATCAGGCTGACGGGTTTCTGGAATCAGGCTGATAGCCAGCCTCACTGAAAACTACCATGCGACTAATCTAACTTCAAAAAGTTATCATTAACAACCACATTGAACAATTCTTCTAAAATTTGCGTATCAGTCGCGTATATAAGGAGTTTTTCGATTGATATAAATGGTTTGACCATAAATGCAAAAAAAAAAAACGGGTTTCTGAAATCAGGCTGAAATCTAGCCTGATTTCAGAAACCCGTCGTGCGATGTGCAACAAAGCTATTCCACGTGATCTGTCAATGTCCGAAATCTGCTTTTGACATTGGTAAAGGGGCCGAACAACAGAAGCCAGCCTGATTTCAGAAACCCATCAGCCTGATTTTAGAAACTCGTCTTGCGATGTGCAACAAAACAGCATCACGTGGCCATCAATGTCTGTAATACCGTTGGAACTTTCGGACACTGGATGGTTCACAAGGCTGAGGCTTGAGAGTATCAATGCTCATGAATTAGCATTCTTTTGACCAGTTTCTCAAAGAGCGTGATAATGGTTCGTCAAGATTACTTCAATGGGTTTCATTTCCTTCGGGGTTTCTGCCTCCCAATACCTATTACCTATGACTAGCACAGCTCTTGACCGTTCCCCCACAGGCAGCTTTTCCGTACTACTGGAGTCATTGTAGAGATATGTCATGACATAGGTTATGCTGATTTGATAGATTCCCGGGCCTTTAGAATTGTGCCATGCATACAACTTCCTCACTCGGTGATGTGAGACTTTTTCAACAAGCTCCTCAAGCGAGCCATCTCAACCTCCATTTCTGACACTATTCCTTCTAGTGTTTTCTTCTCTGTTTCCAGCGCCTTGTTCGCGGCCTCAAGCTCCTCACACTTCTCATCACTCAACAATCTTCTCTTCCTCTCCTCGTCCCTCTCCTTACGAATTTGCTCTATGTCTTTCCCGAAATCGGCATCGGCAACCGCGAAGGTCTCCTGAAGCGCGACCGGCTCTTGTGGCTTCTCGGTTGGGCTGGAGGCATTGTTATCATTCAAGATGTCATCAGCCCTCCTCGACGGAGTCGAGCTGTTGTCATCAATCAGGACACAGTCAGCCTGGTCCCTTGGAGTCGAAAAATCGTCGCCACTCGGATAGAATCGGCTTTCCCCGAAGAAGTCGAGACATCTTCATCACCCAAGACAACACCGGCCTTTTCCAAGCCTCCCTTAAGCGCAGGGTGCTTCTCCGTTCGGGTCGAGACTACCGAGGCAGTATTATCATCGTTCTTTGCAGAGCCTTTCTCGAGCTCAATCTGCTCATCTGTTCGAGTCGATTTAATGTCTTCATTGAACCTGGTCTTCTTGGTAGGGCTTGGTGGCTGTATAATGCCGTGTCCTGTGCGATCATGCTCGTATTCGTCGTGAATATCTGAATCATCCTCTATGTCATCTTTGGCCCTCTTCCTGCTAGGCCGCTGAGACGGACCAGCAGCCGATTCGGCTGGTTCAGAGAAATCTGGTTCAGGGGTATCTGACTCGGGAGCATCGGGTTCAGCAACATACCCCCTCAACTCCGCGAATTTGCGAATCTGAGCTGATGTAGCGGACGAGCCGAAGATAGTGGCATGATCATACTGCAGACAAATTGAGCGTGTAACATATAAGAGACAGAAATTGTAGGATCGAGGGGTCCAATCTTTGTGTGCAATGTACATTTGCTCAACAACGCTGTAACCCTTGCTGTAGCCCCAGTAATATGTGTGAGGCATAATGAACAACAACTGCCCAGCAGTTTGCTCAAACTCGACAACGTTGAAGCCCCATCTTCGTACACGATTCGGGCTCAGCCAGAGCAAGAAATGTCTCACAAATTGCGAGCATCTCTGTGCTGGGATCTTATGCTGCATTTCTTGACGGATGCGATCCTCGAATTCTGGCTGTTGACTTGGGGGTATCATATACCAAACACGAGACTCGCCACCATGGTGATAGTACATCTCCGCGAAGTCGATAGCCGAAGAACGAACAGAGATGGGAGACCCTGCAGTAGAGATAAAGAAAGACTGCGCTGGGAACTCCTTGGCTTCGAAGATCTTCTTGAACTGTGAGACTGTGTCATCCCGAACAGTGAATGGAAATTTGTTGAGACCAAGAACAGTACGCAAATTTTTCTTGCCAGCTACAAACGTACGTTAGTAGGTAGAAAACTGGTGGCAATGGCTAGATATAACTTGCAGAAAATCTGGGCAGTCTGGATGCCAAATGTCTCGTCAGCTTCCATGACATCTATCATGTCAAGTTGCTGTGTTGGTGCGCCTGCAACCGCCTTTTCAATCCATATTTCGTCATACTCGATAGCCAGCTTGGAGGCGATATGCAAGGTGAATACACCGTCGGAAACTTTGGATGGCTTGTACCGCTCGAGTTCGAGCGGGGTTGAGCAAGATTTGGCGTTGACCGGAGTTAAGCTGGCAGTGAGTGTCAGTATCAAAGTCACGACGCGTCTGGGAGGTTGGGATTCGGGTTACGTGGGCTGCTCTGTATCTTGTACAGTAGTTACTTTTTGTAAGGCGAAAAGTCGACCTTTTCGACGAGCACAACACCGTCCATCTGCCTGTCCCAGATCTGCTGGAGGAATTTGACGTCGCTACCAGGATTCGTGTCGCGCTTTCTCATCGCGTCGATCGTGACAGGATCGAGATTTGCGCCAACAGCGGTTTCCGCCATTTTGATATTGTGGGCAGTGTCAACATCCGCGCGCACAAGGTAAAATATTCCAAAGCGGTTATCAGAATCGTGCGGGGACGGTGGGTGACGTCGATGATGGGCTCGATGAGCGTGGTAAGGTCGCTGAAATCGGATGTTGCACAGATAGGGTCGATGACTTATAGAAAATCAAGGGCTCAAGGGTGCACGGGATATAGAATTTGAACGTACCAAAGACTGCGGATGTTTGAAATGGTGTGGTGGAAGTTTGTTGGAAGTTGACCAGATTGGGACGAGCCTAATCCATCTAAGGCCGAAAGGGCTGAATTTCCGTATCTTGGTAGAAGTTAAAGAAGGCACAATGCTAATTCAAATTGTCCGTAACAAGTGGGGGACTTTGCAACTACGTTAGAGTTTCCTTTGTCGGGCCTTACGTCCACCTATTCGCCTCTTAAGACTTCCTCCACCCATATGGTCTTCATTCGCGTTCCCCAAGCTCTCAACAACTAAAGACAAATTGCTAACTTCGAGGGCGTGAGCGTGCAAAGACTCTTACTTGCTTCCAGGAACTAACTTTTTACACAGCAAGACCATGGCTTCGAACATAGCGCAAAGCGCAAGCGGATCTACTCCTCCTCGAAACCTTCGTAAAAACCCCAAATGCCGAACGCGCAAGCCAACAGGAATCAATGGCAGTACAGCGCAGGCGTATGAGCCTGAAGAGAAGTGAGATCCCCGATATCTCAGCCCACCAGCTGCGTCGCTGCGTACTGACATCTATTTAGCTCTGAGAAGGCGTCTGCTGCAGGACAAGCACTGAACTTGGCCAGTTTACGACACACTACAACACGGGCACAGAAGCGAAAGCTTGAAGCAGAGTTGCAAGAATCTGGGCAGAGAAAGCAAGAATTGAAGCAGGAGCACGAGGCGTTACTCGCTGAGAATGCTGCTCTTCGCCTTCAACTTCTCCGTGTGAGGTTTCGTACCACAATTCTGGATAGTGAGAGTGCAGCTCTGACAGGTGAGCTTGCATTTCTGATGGAACAGCATACTAAGAGACAAGCAGCTGCAGCACAGGCTGCTTTGAGTGCTCAACAGCAGTCTTGACTCTTGAGATGGGCCGCATTAGCATAGAACACTCAGCAAAGATTTGACAAATGCATGGATTTCGCCAAATTTGTATAATGGCCTTTTTATGTCCTTGATCTGTTTCAGTATGCTCCACAGTGTGACAGTTCTCACCACCAACTTGGGAGGACGGATTCAAAAACATCACACGTGACCCCATCTGATGCATCACAATTCGAAGAGTTTGTATGCCATTGAACAATACATAGAGTAGCAATAAGAACAAGTACATAAAAACGGTCCCCGAGAATGATAACGGTAGTAGTGTAAGTAGGCTCTGATTGATTTGCTGGCAAACACAACTTCCAAGCAGCGACAACACAAGGTTGTAACAAACTTCAAAGTAGACTGACTAGAGAGGGTCAGATTCAAGTAACAGGTTGCGGTGACTGCACTACAGCGAGGATGTCTGAGATAGTTCATCTGGATTGATGTTAAGTTTGAGACGTGTCGTCGAAGTGAAGTGCGAGATAGAAAACTTAGATGCCCCTTAATCTCCTCCTCAGTGGCACTTCGGCTGATATGATTTGCCCCACAAGGCAATATTTGTGGCACTTCTAATCATCGACCCCACAAATCTAACCACTTGCCAAAGAATGCTCTATAGATTTTAATAGGAAAATTTTTGGCATCAACCATCAAATCCGTATTGGTGTACCGGTAACATTTCCGCCTCTCATGAAGAACGCGGGAGCACAGGGTTCGATTCCCTGATACGGAGAATTTGTTTTGCTTTTTTATTCTTGCTCGTAGTGATTCCACCGCGACTAGTATAGCTTAGAGTTCGATTGCTGATACTGAGTCTTTTTGATATTTTTTGCCTATCAAAGCTAAATATTTTGGCCGAAGGGCCTTTGATTTTTTTTTTCTGTTCACAGGCGAGACATCGGGGAGATTACAGTGTTATAGGGTCATAGAGGGAAGTGTGAATGGGCGTTCTCTGTTCTTCGCAGGTCAAGCACATGTTGGGACCTCTGGAGGGCAGAGCAAGGAATGATATGAGGACTTCAACAGCAACCAACAGATCTCAATGCATGAGAAATGGAAGCTTTTCGTTCCTATCGATTTTAATCCCACCTGTGCAAGTTTGACTTCGCCTTCAATGTCCCAGAATGGGGTGCCTTCTTATCGCCAGCTTTTATCATAAGCGAGCCACGTCGCGTCAACCGCGAAGCATCTCTTCAACATCAAGGAAACAGAACAAAACTCCACCACGATCGTATGTTTGCCTCCAGCTACGAATGACTAGGCGGCTCGGATTCAGCATGCTGCTCTTCGATTGAAGCCCCTGTACTCGAAATTTCTCCCCCAATACGCAGCCATGGCATCTCTCTGGCCTGGGAAACCCTCCCAAGAGGCTCCGAAGGATGTAGCAGACGTCGCAGACACCGGTCTCGCAGATGTTAGCCTCCCAGCTCCTCAGCAGCCTGCGGACCAACCCACGAGTGTTCCTATGGGACGTCCCCAGCTCCAGCGAAATCAACCTCAGCCACCTCCACCACACCAGCCTCCTCCACCTCCCTCTCCCCAAGTCGGTAATCCCAATGACTCCCTCTCACTGATGCAATTGCGTCGAATCGTCACCGAGTTTCCGAAGATAGAACCTACTTCATACGCCTTTACATACGCCGACACATCATCCTTCGAGGAGGAAGTAGACGAATGGTTCTCCTACAATGATGCAGAGTACAAGCGATTACAGCGAGTGAAAGATACATTTGAGAGGCGATGGAAAAAGTTTTCGGACAAGCCATGGATAGAGACGGACCAGTCACAGCAGAAGAAGTTCGTCGAGCGAGAAATCAATGGTCTCTCCGCGACAGACCTGAGGAGACGGTGCAAGAGCCTGCAGACCATATTACACATCGTATTGGGGGTATGGGATGAGACAGCTGGTGTCAAGGAGTCTGGAAATGAGGCAGAAGCTGCGAAAGCAAAGACAAAAGCTACGCCGGCCCAACTGGAACATATGAAGTCAGCTATAACCGATGTTGCGAGTTTTGGGGGGATTTTGTTGCTGGTAAATGTCATGCAGAATGCGTTCAAGAGGTTATGGGACGAGGACTTCAGAGAGACAAAGCTGCTGGAGGAAGATATTCCTTTCATCCAGGACGAGCTTGACAACGTCACCACGATCATCTACTTGATCATCGAGGGTATTCGCAATGATCCCGTTGGTATGGAGGTTCCTCGGACGAAGGTGTTGGAAATGAACCCTGGCCTTGTGGATTATTTCGTGACAATCACGGCAAGGCTTCGCTGGGACGAGGCGAATGAGTTACCACAAACGAGAATATTTTTGCTGTTCTGGAAGTCAATACTGGTGGTGTTTGGTGGCACATCTGAAGTTGATGAAGCCAAGAAGGCGACGAGCGAGTACAAACATCTGAATGGTGAAGGCGGCAAGCTGATCACTGCTTCACCTCTCGACTACCACATATTCCGTCAGGAGATCACATCAAAATACCCCGCATATACCCCGCCCCCACCGCTGCTCGCCCTCGAACCCGACAATAATTCCATTCTCCCTCCGTTACCCAATCGGCCAAGCAGAGCAAATGGTGCCAATGGCATTATCCCACCACCCATGAATGTCAACAGCAGTGGTGCATCCATCATGCATCAGCCTGTACACATTGCCACACCCGCACCCTCACCACCTCCTTCGCCGCCAGTCGGCGGAAAAGCTGGGAAGAAACAAAACTACCAGACGAACCAGAACTTCCCGTTTATGTACCCACCTTTGGACAGCACAAGCAACAGCGCTGGAGGAAAGGGTTCTGCCGGTCTGCAAGAGCTGCTCGTAGGTCGGAAATGGGAAGGAAGTGACATACCAAAGTCGATTCTCGAAGCTGGCGATCTTTTCTCCAAACGAATGCGGATGACAAGAGCTATGCGGCAGTTGTGGGATGAGCGTGAGAGATTTTTGAAATTCGAAAGAGGATGGGATGGCGACGACGATGACATCGAGGAGTTGGATCTTGACACAATTTTGTCGAAGAAGCTCTCGCTCCATGAAGCAAAGCGTCCGGAGCCTGAAGCTGATTACGGCCCGAATATCGACGTGCCTGATAAGGTGAAGAAAAAGTTGGACCTGGTCGAACGTTTCTATGTAAGTTGTGAGGTTAATTTATGCTTAAATATTCTGACTCCGTGTAGCAAGATTCGCTTCCTCACCTCCAGTCGCTGGTCATTGTGTTACTAAAGGCGGTCCTGGCAAATGTCACGGCATTGATCACCCAGCCGATGGGACAACAGCAAAGTCTTGCTCCTGGTTTCAGATCTGAAGTTAACCTTCGGGCCAATGCCGCCCAGGGTCAGAATAGGCAGCAAGATCCCGCAAACATTCCGCTACCGAACCCGATTGACCCTTCAGAATTACCAATTGATGAGATTGAGGCTCTGCGTTCACGAGAGATCACTGCAAAAGCCGTCTCTGGAATTCTTCTCATTTTGCTGAAATGGTTCAAAGTTTCTCGTATGCTTCTCACCCTAGCTTTGATCGCGATGCTGACATATGATAGACATCTTGAAGTTTGAGTACCTTACTCAACTCCTCTTAGACTCGAACTATCTTCCCCTGGTCTTGAAACTCTTTGCCCATCAGGACATTGACAAGATCGTGGACAACAAAACAGATCGCGATGAGATGAGGTCAGTGTGCATGAATGTTTCAACTTTATAATGCTTACACATGTCACAGTTTCTTCGCCTTCTGTAACGCAAACAGTGAACACGCGCCAAAACAACCCGAACTAGACCTCGAAGGAGAAGAAAGCGATGACGAAGCAGCTCCACCACCAATCAAAATGCGTCGAGAGCTACCCGTCGCCGAAGCAGAAGACAAACTTCCAGCTCTAACTTTCCAAGAAGGTCAACATGCCGGCAAACGTCCCATGCCCGAAGTCGACGAACTTGGCTACCCCACAAACGAACCACCATCAGAGCCCATCACCGAATTCTCATGGCGAAACTTCTTCTCATCAATCAACTTCCTTCGCGTCATGCAAAAGATATGCAAAAACAAAGCACATCGAAACCTCCTCCTCGTCCAATACAAATCCTCCAACATTCTCAAGAAAGCTCTCAAGATTCCTCAAACAGAACTTCGACTCTACACTTTGAAGCTTTTCAAGAACCAAGTCCCGTACTGTGGCCGCAAATGGAGACAAGGAAATATGCGCGTTATTACAGCTGTGTATCTTCATTGTCGACCTGAGCTTCGCGATGACTGGCTGGCGGGCAGTGATGTCGATGCTGAGGTTGAGGAGGCGCTACCTCTTGAACAAGCTTTGAGAGCACTTACCCACTGGCATAACATTAAGCGATATCCGAATCAAATGGGCGCAGATACAAAACTTCTTGAAGAGGAACACGATTTCTTTGTTAGGGAGTTGGAGAAGATGGAATGGATTGATGATGGAATGGGAGAAGGAGAGAGTGTGGCGGAGAGTGGGTGGGATGGGGTTGGTAATGGGTGGTGAGACGAGTCGAGGAACGAGCCAAGGGAGGAAGGGGATGAGGAATAAGGCGATACCCTACGATGAATGTGTTTGGGAATTTGTGGAGATTAGCATGATGCGGAAGTAGCAGTGCATGAATTGATGATGGTGATGTGAGCTTTGTTGCATGTCGCACTTATTCTCCGAGTGAGTTGAAACTTTGTTTCCTTCTCTTCTTGCTTTTCTCGGGGTATTTTGCACGACTTGGAAGTGTTTCATGACCGGCGCTTAAAGAGAAGTGGGGAGAGGAGTCGTTTGTTTGTTGTCTGTGTTTCAAGACTCTAGGTTCATGCAATATTTCGGAAGTGTTATTGTTCGTTGTATCTATACTGGCCTCGTTATGGGTCGTCGTCGTTGCCATTGGTGTCGTCAATGAGAGGCTGAGGCTGAGTTTGTGATCCTGCAATGGGACCTGTCAACGTGGCGGGCTGAACAAGTGAAGGATTTTTGAAGCGCGAGGAGAGCGTCGCCATTCGAGAATGAGGTTGGAATGAGGGTGATGGAACTTGTGCGACGATGCCGAGTAGTCGTTGAAGTCGGTGACACGGGAGAGGCGCGGTTTCAGCGCGCTTGTCGTTGTCTCTGATAGCTGAACCGGCTGAGTTGCTATCAGGCCTCTTCCTAGATATGCAGCCCACTTTGGTAGAAGAATTCTTGGTGAAGACTTGCTCGGGCAAAATCGTGCTCTTTTTGGCTCATTTTGCCTACTCATCATTTTGCTCGGGCAAAATCATCTTCTTTCTAACCCATTTTGCTCACGTCCTACTTTTGCCCATGCAAAAGCACCGTATATTTCGGCACGAATTGAAACGAGAAGCGAGTGTATTCAACTAGTAGGAACACCGGCCATACGCGACAGTCTTCAACTTCAGTTATGGTTTTCACCTCTCCTCGTCACATGACCTGACTTTTGACTTCTCACTAGCTTTTCGCCCATACTCCGCACATTCCCGCTCCCATGTCCCTCGGTTTATTTGAAGCCTAAGTCGACCCAGCCAGGAACAACCCATCAATCACTCAAACTCTTCTGCCCCTCCTCCAACAATCTCTTCACCCACGGAATCCCCTCTTCAACCCAAGCCTTATAACTCGGCCTAAATCCCTCCATCCCCACACTCTCCTCATCCAACGTTCCCACCGCAACATCGAGAATCGGACCCCACCCAGCCTTCTTACTCATCGGTCTCTGCTCCCCCGAAAAATGGAACGTAAGATGCGTCCCGCATCTCCCACAGAACGTCCTATTGCTATGCTCATTCCCCACATAATGCTTCAAAAAGGTACTCTCCAGTACCTCTTTCTCGCCTTTGAGGACTCCCAGGGTAGTGGGATTGATGTAGTCGTCTGGAGATGAAGGTTGGTGGTGATCTGTGAAGTTTGGGAGGAGGGAGAAGGTTATCCATGATTGGGGAATGATGGCCCAGCATTCGAAGATTGAGCCAGGAGCATGGCGACACGATGTGCAGTGGTCGATGCCGATCATCGGCATGTGGGAAGAGGTTTCTGTGGGAGGGAAGATTTCTCGTGCTGGGAAACTTGGAATCTTAGGTCGATCTTCAAGGGGGGGGATGGTGATTGTGTAGCGGATTGCGGAGCAGAAGCAGCCGCCTTTGAGGGTGAAGCTTTCTTTTGGCAAGTCTGGCATTTTGAGTGTGTTTGGGAGGTTGGAATTGAGTTTGAGGAATTGTTGGATTAGAGGAGTGGGATGTTTTATGCCATGTTGTGAGCAGGGCTGAAGTGGCGTTGATGGCGGGGTAACGAGGGGCAATAATTTGACCGTGCTGATCCTTCGTCATTTTCATCAACCTTTAGGAAACAATTGGCTCAAAATTCTGACATCGCGGGACAAGCAAGTCGATCTATCTCTCACGACAGCATTTCTTCTTCGGACAAAGCTAGATTCTAGAGGCGTCACATGACCTAATTCAGTCCCCTGAAAAAATACAAGATGAGTGCGGTTAGTTCAGGAGGTGGAAACGCCATAAAAGCTTGCTGTTCTATGGTGGGTGATCGAGCATCACGGGATTACTGAGGATATCGAAGTTATAAGGACGTTCGCGCCAGACTTGCGCCAGCCATCAAAGCAACCCGCCTTCAGCAGCTCCCAACTTGCAACCTAAATGTTCGTTGCACTACCTAGTTAGGAAGCTCTAAGAACTCAGAATGGAAGTCCGAAAACCACTTGACAGAGGAAGATAAATCTGTCATTCAGATGCGGTGTTTCAGAGACCAAAGCCATTAGATGAGAGGAGTTGACTTCATTTCCTCCCAAGCCATGAGTGGGATATCAATCTTTCAAATCAAGCAGGTCTGAAGTCTATCCCTCCGAAGACGCCGAAACTATCTCATTCATATCTAACAACTCTTCCTCCTGGCCTTCAAACCCCCACAAACCGACTTCACCATCCCTTCCACCCCACTCTGCACCTCACACCCCTTCACGACCTTGAACACCCCCGCCACACCCTCAAAAATTCCTCTATTCCATCCTCCCTCTGTTACGAAACATTCTTCAATCTCTTCCATCTCTTTGATCCATCTGTATGCTTTCCTCTGGCTCCCAACCATCGCACCTTCCATTCCATTCACCACATGTGGAAAGTACTCGGCCATGTGTTCCCGCACTGAATCCAAGACTCCAAGATTGCTGGCAGTGGTATACGCCTGGATCACGATAGCCGTTTGGCCCTTGTTGATAGCCGCAAAACACATCTTCAGACCGGATGCAGCACCGATATCTGGACTTACGTGTCTGAAGTTTAGTAGGGAAGTGAGTTCGCTGGACCAAGGCTCCGGAATTGCACTCGAGAGTGCTGGTCCTGAGAGAGGAATTGACGGACGGAACCATGAACCATCTGGCATCTCTTTCGGTGGGTAGGCAAGAACACAACCATCGATGAACGTCATTCCTGCATCGAGGATTGGAGCCGAGGCCTGTCTTGAGAGTGAAGGGGAAATGGCGTTTAGATCGATGTAGACGAGTTTCCCCTTTCCGTATCGGGAGAGGGGCGAGAAGAGAAGGCTTGCCGCGGCCTTTTCTGCAAGTGCCAAGGCCTCGCCAGGTGGAAGGACGGAGAGTACTATCGAAGCTTGTGAGAGCATTTGATCAAATGGGACGTTCTTGACTCCTGCTGCTTCTGCTCGTGCTTTGGTACTGGAACTCCGGCCATCGAGGTTGGTGATCACGGGGTATGAGTATTTGACGAGTAAGGAAGCTATTCCTAGACCCATTTCACCCATAGAAATGATGGCGATTGTTGGTCTTAAAATGGAAGAGGCGTTAGCATCGATAGGAGGGAGGGGTGTTATTCCCACGCCTGCCGCGAAAATGTGTGGTGCCGAGGACTTTGGGGCCTCTTTTGGTGCTGCGATTGAGCTCATGCTGAAGATGTTGGAGCACAAAGGAAGAACGAGTACTGAGGATATTCTTCAGGAAAACCGCGACCCTAAAAAAAAGGAGAAAGTAGCAAGAGCAGTGACAATGAATAAGATTACGTGGGATGTAGCCGACTTCGGGGCATGACTCAATCGCACACGTGCTTCATCAATTCATGACAAGTACTTTAAATCTCAATTAGTACTCATAAATGGAAGCAGACAATGTAACTGCAATCAAGTGCATAACAAAACCCAGCACTGGACTCAAGCATCAAGGAAATTCATCGGAGGATGGAGGAGTTGAAGGTGGTGAGATTTCGAGATAGCTGTTGCGTCTAGCGGCCTTTAGGGGTGGAAAGCCCGGAGGTTTAGCGACCTAATCGCCAAGTTCCAGGCTGTTTCACCGATAAAAATCTTGGTGGAACGCCAACACCATTCCTCATCAGAGGATGTCAGGCTTCTCTTCAATCCTGTGCTCGACATTCACGACACTCCAGACGCTCCTCAGCTTGCCCCCACTCCATAACCGATTGCGCACGCTCATACTTCGTAGATCCAGCAGGCAAGTATATAATACATCACGAGAGGTCACGCTGACTTTGTGACAGAGGGAATTCCCGATCAGTTCTATATTGTACCAGCACCACTTGGGTTCTTCCTTCTAGAACAAGTATCAGAAAAGACAGAGAGAGTCGATACAGGCTCTAAAGATAGGATAAAGGACAAGAGACTCCAGCTAAGGTTGGAAGATTGAGCACGATGATCCAACTTGAGAGGAAGGAGCTCCGATCACTGGAGGACCCCTCTTGTCGAGCTGCAGAGAAGTTTCTTACACCCAGCGGATAGAACTGGAGTGTGAAGGGTTTCGGACTCGCATTCAATCATGGAAAGAGCATCAACTCAGATCTCCCCTTTGAACTCCACGGTCTTCATATCTAGAAAGCTCCATGGATGCACCGTTTGTTGAAGTGCATCGATGCCGGCAGAAAGTGATCTCGTGGGAGGGAATCATCCAGCGAGAAGTATCTCCGTTTGTACCGTTGTCTACATGCGAGCGAAGAGTCGTTGCTCCATAGCATATAACTCGCAACCTGCTCTCGTCTTCCTCTTTCAACTACTTCCAACTTTCAACGATGGGAGATACCAACATGTGAGTTCGTTCTATCGAGCGCAGCCCTCAAGGTTCCTATCTTGACACATTATACTTACTGACATTGAGTAAGCAGGATGGACAGTCTGGCTCTCGATGCCACCGATTCCTAGTCTTCACAAGGCATCAAGCTAGAACCACGTAATAACAACACCCGCAAACACCCAGAGGAGAGTGGAGGTCATGGATCCGAAGACGCATCAACTAGTCCACCTCAGAAGCGTATTCGTCTCGGCACAGAAGAAGCCCTTGTCGGTCACCACATAGCTAATCCGCGGATCCCTGTCTACGCACGAATCACCAATGGCGGGCATCTCGAGTACAAACCCCACAAAGAGGAGCTTTCCGCCAACATTAGAGCAGACGATTGTTGGTCGGCCCTCGTTTCTAGGAATGGTACGATTCGCCGGAAGGACGTCATGCTTAGCGACGATGTGCTGAAGGGCAATGTATTCGACCTCCTGAACGAATCGGAACGAAAACAACTTACGAGAGATTATCTCCAATCTTTCACGCCGGAGCATACTGTGGAAGTAGAGGTAACTATTTCCCCAACTGGGTTCCGGGAGGTGATGTTGAGAAACGTACCTCGGCCCTCAACAGCTGGCAGCGAAACCTTGGTTGGTACTTACAAGGCCGACGAGACGGTCCCGTTAAGGAGATCTCTAGCCCGCAACCAGAACCTCTTGTACAAGTTGGACGAAGTAAAGGCCCGCGAAAGCAGATTTGCGTTGGATCACAGACGAAGAGTCAAATACGATGACGTGGACTTCGACAAAGGGAAGGATCATGGAGACGAAGAGACCACGAACCGGTTCTTGAAATCGGCCCTCAGAGCTCGGATTGGAATTCAGGACAGTGAAGGTACATGTAATCCGGAAATTTCAGATGATGGCAAGCTGTAAGTAAGGATATATGCTCACATGGATTAGATAAAGACGATGCAATCATCAGCGGCCCAGAAAACCCGCCATCTGCTCCTCCAAACCTCGATATAAGCATTCATGCAAGCAGCCAGATCACTGGCCCCGACCTCTTCACGACGTTGAGCAACTATGGAGGCGCTGCCGTTGCTCTAGTTCGAGTTGCACGTACATACGAACCAAAGTCAAGACCTTGCAAAAAACCATCAGGGGTCTGCAGACGATTATCAGCAACAAGACGACGAATATTGCTGAACTTGAGAACAAAATCAAGAATATGCATGCTCCATTCAGTACACCAGCAGCCTCTTCTGGATTATTCGCAACTCCGATTCCCTCTTCTCAACCCTCCCAACCCTCTCAAACCTCCCAACAAATAGCCGTATCCTCAATTCCCTCGTCCAGCCGGACTCCTACCAAACACTACTGTTTCATCGGAGGCAAACTCTACACTCGTGTCGCTGCAGGAATGCCGAAACGAAGGAGTCTTTGTGCAGACAGCAGGGATAGTCAAGGACCACTATGAAGAAAAGTTTGTTCTGAGCCCGTATGCAAGGTACGATATAGGCAAAGTCATCGAGGATGGTGTGATGGTCGAGAACATCGAATTTGGTAGGGCTGCCACAGGCTTGGTACAGAAGCAAGAGGAACTTGTCGATCTCAATGGCAAGACTTACGGCCGCCGTTGTATTCGTGTCGCGTACGAGTCCGATCAAGAATAAATTCTGCAAGAAACCCGAAGGAGGGCGAACGGTGCAAGAGAGGTCGAGAACGAGTAATTGCTTGATAGATAATGAGATATGGCCAGCTTCGGTCGAGCATGACTCAAACGCACTTGTACTTGATAAATTAATTTATGACAGTTTTTTGATAGATCTCATCTCAAATCCGTAAGGAAAACGTTAAAGCTTCGGGCTGTAAGCATGATTTTCAAACTGTATAATCCGAATATAGTTTCTGGAAAGAGGAGCGCCTACACAGGCACCCTGACTTGCCTACGTGGGCACGGGTGCCTCTGTAGGCGTGGAACGTTTCAAACGAGGCCTTCTGATTGGCTCAAGTGCTCTTATATAGGCACCCCTATATATTAACGGCGCTTTAACGAGAGTACTAAATAGACCTATAGCCATTTGATTGGACTTTTCCATAGGCACCCTTTAAACAAGTTTTATCCTTATTATTCTAAGTAAATACAATATATACTATAATTTATCGCATTAAAATAATTTTAATTAAATAAATTATAAAGATAAATCAAAAGCTTTTAAATCTAATTAAATATAATGTTTTATGATTTGATTTCGTTCAAAAATAAAAAATCTATTCGATTTTTACTTTTTCGGCTTTATTTTCGGGCCGAAATACTTACGTGCTTTTAAAAGTTAAAAAACTCACGTATAGAGTTGATGTTCCTGGCTTATTAAAGTGCCTGTGGAAGGAGCCAATCAGAAGGGCTCGTTTGAAACGTTCCACGCGTAGGCAAGTCAGGGTGCTTGTGTAGGCGCTCCTTCTGGAAAGTGAGGTAGCTGACAAAGGAAGTGGGGGCTGCCAAGCAAATGAAACCTCGATCTCAAGCAAGCTTGCTCTTGAGAACATCATCTAAAGCAAACTTCCTGAAACTATTCGCGGATCTACAGCTTTCAAGCCTTTATCTAATTGCCACGAGACCGAAGCACCGATGCTTCAGCGACAGAGAACGGAAACAGCACTTCAGTCAAGCCACTGGTGCGGGGTTGACGCGTCGACCTCGAGCGCGAATCTCTGAGCTGCTTCATCTCAAGGAAAAGAAACAACGACGAAATGCGGGAGTTGGCAACCTTTCTCTCAATCTATTTACTCGAATTCGAGAACTACAATACACGGCCCAGTATGGTCTCGGATCAGGGCAAGAGCTGATTCACATGCTCCTTCCTTGCACGATTGAACACTGCGGGGAATTCGTACGAATCACGACAACAAGTTCTCGACCCCTTGATTTTCCCCCTTATCAACGCCACAAGCCGCCAACGTCAGTGGTACTTGAAACAAACGCAATACCAGGGAACAAAGCAGGAGTGACATCCCACAGCATCCTTCCTCGCTTATGGCTTTTGAATTCCGAAAAAACGTTCTGGACCTTCGCTACCACTTGCAAGCCAAGAGCGGATCACGGAAAAGTTAATATCTCAGATGCAGATCATCTCCCGCGATGGCAAGTGCATGGCGCAAGTGCAGTTCATCCCGCATCCAGATCTCGGAATATGTTGGTTGACAGGAAGCCGGTTGTGCAGATCCGATCTTGCCCATGCTCGTTAGCTCAAATTATGTTCTCAAGGGATCTTTTTGCTGCCAACTATTCGGCAGCCAACACTTCTTCCATGGTTTTCTGTACCTGTATTATGTGATATTGGCAAGTTGGCATGTGTACGCCGAGGCGATCTCCAGACGGGAATGAAAAACAGCAGGATGAACCGCCCGCGTTGGCTACGTAGGGCACCCTGACTATCGGTATAAACCACCAACTGCCTCCAGCCTTATGTTGGAGCAATTGAGGAACTTTGACTCCAGGAACTCGGTCCGCAGAGCAGTCTTTTCACGATGGTCTACATCAGCCCTATCGGGCGTAATTGGGGCCCCATTGTGAACTGGGATTCCTTGGGAAAGCTGTACGCCTCAATTGCCATCATATGGACAGTTATTCTTGCGCTGAGCTCGGTATGGCTCATCAAGAATCGACGACTTCCGTTCCTGAGAATGCGAAATATTCCGCTAGCAATAGCATCTGTCTGCTTCTTGCAAGTGTATCTCGTTAAAATCCTGCTGGCATATACGACAAATGGACACTTCCTGTGCTCCGCCGAGTTCTGGATCATGAGCATCTACTTGCCATTCGGGATTGCCTTATTCCAGGCCAACATGGTACAGCTACTCAGCATTAGTACTCAGCAGAGAAAATTGTTAGACGGCGATAGATTCTCGATTTGGGAGCGACGATTGCATGGATACAGCCCTCGTGGACTGTTGTCTAGATGGAAAGCTCTCACAGTTCTGCAGAAGACATACGTCGGCATTGGTCTTGGCATGTTCCTCCAAGTTGTCATCACGGCAGCAATCTATGGGACGAATAGAAAACTGCAAGGCCACTGGGGAAATATTGCCAAGCCTCAAGGACAGGCACTCTGCCGGAAGGGTCCTGAATGGTATGCTGCACATCAGACCCTCTCCAGCATTGTGCTGACAATATATCAGGGTGCCTTCAGCATTGTGGCAGCTGTTTTGGTGCTGTATGTATGGACCTTACCTCCTTTACAAGATCAGAAATGTCCATGATATGCATTACTGGCGTACTCAAACCATCCTCTGTGTTGTCTCGGGGTAGGAAATTCCTCCGTCGGCTTTTTGATATCTTGCTCATGCTATTCGTAGTTTCCCTGGCGCACCACTCTGGCTGGCAGCAGTCTTCACACCCGGCACAGCCTGGAAATGGGTAAATCGATACTTCGTCCCTCCCATGTGGTTTGTCTCACATGCTCCTTCAAGCCATCATCCGTCATGCTGACCAACTTACCCCAAAGGCTCGCTCCAGGCATCTTCGTCATGCAAACCTGCACAATCTTCTTCCCAATCTACGAAGCTTACCACCAACACCGTCTCAACAAAACCACCGCCTCTATCCTTCGAAGATGGGAAGACAACAAGTCATGGGACGACACAGCACTCGGTTCCGGATCTCGATCCTCGATCACAAATTATCAATTGATGTACGGAAGTCACAAGAAGTCGAATTCGAATGCGGATTCCAATATCAAAGGACAAGGGCGAGATCAGCAAGCAAGGATGTCAATGTCTCAGTACAGATCAAACGAAATGTACACCACTGCTGCTCTCGAAAAAGTTCTCCTCCTCAACCCCACTCCGCTGCTACAATTCGCAGCGACGAAAGATTTCACTGCAGAGAACATACTATTCCTCGTCGCAGTCATAGACTGGAAAGCAAAATGGTCTCGTCTCCGCGCATCTCCACTACCAGAACCGAAACCAGAAGTGAGGAAAATGCTTTGGAGAGAGGCCGTGGAAATATATGCGTACGGTGTCAGTGAGCGATATGCACGATTCCCAGTCAACATCGAATGGAGGTTGAGGAAGACTTTGGATGAGATGTTTGCAGAGGTAGTTGAAGTCTTGAAGAAAGAGACGGTGGGTGAGGATGAGAAAATGGACGAGGATCCCTATTCGCCTGTCACACCGTTTGCGAGTAGTCCTGCAGAGTTCCCGATGAAAAGCATGCCTCCGATTACGAAAGATTTCGGCCATGGTTCATCATCGATGCCATCGACTCCAACTACGAAGCGAGGAAACCACAACGACGCTGAGATGCATAGCCAGGAGAGCTATGACGAGAGCATCCAAGATCATGATCTAAGACACGATGGTGGGGGTGAGAAGTTCACGCTGCCGGAAGGTTTTAATGAGCGTATCTTTGATGCGGCAGAGAAGAGTGTGAAATACCTCGTTGTTACTAATACATGGAGGAAGTTCGTGACGGCGATGAGGGAAGGTGATCCGAGAGTCTCGGCTGAGACGTTGAGTTGGTAAGAAATTCGTTGGTGATGATCTGAGTTCTTTAAATGTCTCGATTTGATGGGTAGGATTGTATACATATATCTTTATTTGGCGTTTGGTGGAGAACTTTGGGCCAAAAGATAATCAGTACCGGTACGAATACGTCCTCAGGGGATTAAGGCTTGAGAGAACATGTTGAATCAAGACCTGTGATTCACTATTTTGTAGTGCTATAATGCTCTTCAGAGATCAAAAGGAGATCAACCTCAATCTTTGTTCTCAATATATAAGGGGTCTGAGGTTCAAGTTTCAAGTTTTTATTTATTTTATCTTTTCAAATCAAAGACGGGTATTATGTGATTTTTGACGGAAAGCAAAGTGTAGCGCTCTAAAGACACAGAGGAAAACAGATACGCAAGAGCAACCCAAGCACCTTCCAAAGGACAAGAACTCTTAGTAGAGAAATAAAAAGCAAGGCCTTTAAACCAAAAACAAATAGCTTTTACCCAGGTAATCCTTCAACAAACACTGACAGAAAGCAACAATGCGCACGCAACATTTGACATTTTGACGCTAAAAGGGAGACAAAAGAAAGAGGAACAGATCATGCAACCAAATTCGGTCCACCACTCCCTTTTAGGCCACCTCATTCCCCGCGACGCTAGATTTTCAAAAATAAAGAACACTAGAAAACTACAATAACAATTGCTGGTGACAGCTATGCGACTATGCTTTAGGGGGGTATCAGAGGTTAATGCGGGTTCGGAGGTGGCCCAAAACAGATCAGGATCTTACAAAAACACTCTTTCCTTTCGAGAAACATGTGCAGAAAGATAGCAACAAAACAGCAATGAAAACACGAATTAGCTCAGATGACGATATAAAACTCGCAATTTGAGATTCTCAGTCAGAGTTATGCGACGAACTTCCGCTTCTTGCTCATGGTAGGGCATTTCTTCGTATGGAGGTCGTATTTGTCCTTCCGGTAGAACTCGTGAGCGCACGTTGGGCACGGCTTGTACATCTTCCTCTTGTGAAACGAATCCAAGTGTTTTGTACGAGCTCGATCTTCCCCAAATGTGCGATTGCATCCTTCAACAGTACAATTAAATGTCTTATTATAGATATCCATATGGGTGTTGAGACGAGACTCAAATGGAAAGGTCTTTTAGCACACGGGACATCTGAAGAACGAAGAAGGTGATATGATGAGCTTGGTGGCTGATGCCGGTGATGACCTCGAAGCGGGAGATGGACTCTTCGATGATACGAGGCTGCTGGTTGGGACAGCAGAGCCGGAGGAATCCTGGATTTGAGGGAACGAAGAAGTGGACGAAGACCCGGAAGATTGCAAATCTGAAGGTAAAGATGGTTGGTGGGTGATGGAGGGCTGAAGACTATGACTTGTCACAGCGATTTCTCCATAAGCTTGCAGTGCTAGTTCGAAGTCGGGGTATGTATAATCGTCAAAAGAAAAGAATTCGTGATCGTCAAGACTGAAACCATTGTCAAGAGAAGTATGTGCGTCGACGAGAAGAGATGGGAAAGTCTCTGAAGTTCCACCTCCGAGAGTTGAGTCCAAGGTCTGTCCGCCTATGGGTCCAGCAAAAGGTAGCAAATCAAGTACGTCGTCTTGACTTAGACTATCTGCCAATGCCGAATTACCATAGAAGTCGTAGACCTCGGTACTCTCAACCTCCCAAGTGTTGGTCGTATATGGGTATCCATTGTTTGTCGGCGCTTCATACCACCCCGACGAATGTGGGGAATTGCTGCTCGGCGGGCATTGGGTCTCTCGATGGGTTGAGCATTCGTTCGGAGGGCTGGACCGAATATGAGTTATGCAATGATCATCGTGCTGTCCTTGGATGACGTGCGCGCGAAGACTTCTGGTCTTCGCGCGATAACGTCAGGAAGACTAGATAACGGGCTACCTGGTAATCGTCAGTATCCTTCACCACCTTTCTGCGTACCTAGACCAAGGAGCTAGCTCTAATTACCTACTTGGTAGCAACGTGAAATTCTGTGGATTGTTTTCTCCGTACGGTTCAATTTGTTTAACCGCCGTGCGCTCAGCCTGATCCAACACCAGTCTCCACCCCAACCCCCAGACTCAAATTGATTAGAGCCCAGAGCGTCGCAGTCAGTATTGTGCTGAATGCGAAAGGCAACTTCTGAAGTGGAAGTGCCGTCCGGCACCGTGACACCCAGGCCACGGATGAGGATGTGGATATGGATGAGAAGAGAAACAGAATTGCGGGATTTTGAAATCCTCAGGTCAACAAAAGCATGCAAGCTTTGTCATCCATCTGCACGAATTTGATTGGCGGCCCCTCGAGCAAAGAGGCTGAGTATCGTGTCATTGGTGGCCCCTTCCCCAATGCGGCTGAGCCTTCTCATTGGCGGCCCCAAAGCCCCAAAGAAGTCGAGTTGGTCGCAAGCGCTATTGGTGGCCCTCGACAAGAATCTCGTGATCAAACGCTTCAAAACTCGAAGTCAAGATCTCACTGGAGGCCCTTCTCAAGGATACAAAAAGGAGACGGGAAGAATGAGATCTCATCGAAGTAATACCAAGGGGCCAACAACGATCACCTATCGCTTCCGCTTGTAGGATGTCTCCCAGTATTTGCGAAATACTTTTCCAAGATGATAAAGACAAGAGAAGTCCTCATTAGCCATGGCACTCAAATCAAGGATCCAAAGAAAGTTGAATCAGGTCTGCTAAACATCACAACGTGAGCAACACAAAGTAATCGAAATACTGGAAACTAATTGAGGGACAGAACATTCAATTCAAGTAACACCTTCGAAGACGAAGTAGTGACAACATTCAAGACTAGTGAGTATTGCAAATGTGCTGGGGAACAAGAAGCTAATGTACCAAGAGAAGATCCAGATTCAGAGCTATAGTACCCCGAGATCACTCTGCGAATAGTTTTGTATTCAATTTCAAGAAAGAAAGAAGCGTCAAGAATCAAAATGCCTCAGCAAACTCCCACGTCAACTCATCGTGATGAAATCCGAATCGACAGATCCAAACACTCTTCACAACCTCCCAGCTCAACAACCAACTCGCGAAAACTCACACCAATGCAAAAATGGAAGACTGAGACAGATGGCCAGCAACCATGGAACGCACTTGCTTCATTCACCCAAGTTGCAGGCCGGAAGGAACACATTGCTGAGCAAGTGACGTCTTCGACGAAAGGCCAGAATGGGAGCGTTGGTACAGATGCTGAGTAAATAGATACGGAGGATGATAAAGCGAGAATAAAGAAAGAAGTTGAAGTCTCCAAACATGATTTCAAATGATATGGATGTGACTTCACGATGTACCCCACATTGCGAGACGCCGTAACCCCGCATCTGACTCATAAATCGTGAGATCATAGAAGTTGGAGACATGTCCCAAATGCAGCAATCAAAATCAGCCACACATCATGTAAGT
>FJOG01000015.1:1057301-1109226 GCA_900073065.1 Phialocephala subalpina | reverse complement strand
TCTGATGTTTGCGATTTGACACCATCGAGTGAAACCGCATGCAGTTACGGCGTTCGGCGTTTGGAGTTCTTTATATCCGAGCCGGGTCCGGAGTCCGAACAACCTAGCAAAAGTCTGGATATAATGACAGAAAGACCATGGAGAAAACGATATAGGCTGGAAAGCATTGACATAAGAAGAGACGAAAGGTAGCTCGTCAATGAGGGCCAATAATACATTCATTCCAACTCAACTCGCGCCCACCACACATCTGTACTCTAAGCGACTGAACTCGAAATGTCAGCCACAGACAAGACCATCGTCCTCGTGACTGGAGCGAACCAAGGGATTGGCTTCCAAACCGTCAAGAAGCTGGCCAAAGAACAGCCCTCATACTACGTTCTTCTCGGATCTCGAAGCTCGAAGAATGGAGATGAAGCAGTTGCAAAGCTCAAGGCAGAGGGATTCTCCAACATCGAAGCCATCACCATAGACGTCACATCCGACGAATCCATCGCCTCCGCAGCAGCCATCGTCGAGAAGAAGTTCGGTCGTCTCGATGTCCTAATCAACAATGCCGGTATAGCTATCGATTACAAATACGACCCCTCATCCAAAACCGGCCCATCCATCAGCCAAGTGATGAAAGAAAACTACGACGTAAACGTCTTCGGCACAACCCAAGTATTCGAAACCTTCGTTCCCTTGCTCGAAAAATCCAGCCATCCTCGAGTGGTGTTTCTTAGCAGTAGCTTGGGTTCGTTCGGAGCGATGATTTTCGATACTGCGTATCCGATTTATAGGAGTACGAAGAGTGCGTTGAATATGGTAGTGAGGGTGTTTGCTGCGAGGTATAAGGAGAAGGGGTGGAAGATTAATTTGTGTTGTCCTGGGTTGGTGCAGACGAATTTGAATGGGTATACGGAGCGTGGGGAGCCGGTTGAGAATGGGGCGATCAATGTGGTGAGGTTGGCGACTGCTGGGAAGGATGGGGAGACGGGGACGTATAGTAATCGTCATGGTCCTCTACCGTGGTAGGGGCGTTGTGATGGAGTTGGTGGTAGGGGAAGAGACGACCAGGATTGAATCTCGCAATGGGTGGAGGCTGGGAGGGAATGGATGTGGAAGATCTTTATGATATTGTCCAACAGACTATAATTACAATTGTATGCCGCTTCAAAGAGAACTCGGTTCGCAGACGGTATGATCTTTTGAGTACCATATTTTTGTCGGATAATAGTTAGAGAGTATGATGTCGGCTATGATGCTCAGAGCTTCACTACTTCCCAACCATCGAGGTTTAGTCGTAATCGACCCAGTAGTCCGCCTACTGTGCCTTGTTTCTCTTGCCCATCTTCCCATTTCTTTGGTCCAGCAAAGTAGTCTACAAAGCCCTCTGGGCCAGAAACCATTAACATTTTGCCACTGGGGCCAGACATGCTCTTCGTGACCTGGAGGACTTTGCCTTCATCAATCGCTGTACCCTCTTCGTCAACAAAATAGTCCACGAAGAATCGGTCGGAATGTTTTCGCTGCAGATCCTCCAACTCCTTGACAATTCGATTCATTCGCGTTGCTTCCATTGGGGCCAATATATTGGAGCTATCACCACCTAAACAATCTTCTCTCCTTCTGTTCGCCCAAAGGATCCGCAGTTTTGGCCCTCCAGCTTCGTATTTCCTCCTCTCAAGCAGGCTATATGCCAACCCTATCGCAGGTGCAATACCGGTTCCGCCAGCCAGGAAAAGGATATCATCTCCATCCTCCACGTCTTGTAGCCCAATCATTCCGCGTGGGCCATTTAGGAACACCGTCCCTCCCACTGGTATACGGTCCAGGTACACCGAGACTTCTCCATCTTCTATCTTCCGTATCAAGAATCGTAGTTCGTGGGGTTTATCGGAATCGAGAGGCGGAAGAGGGGTATAGTATCTTGCAATCTGCAATTCCGGTTGTGCAATCTTAACAGCCCAGGTGCCTTGATCCCAATACTCGGCATATGGGTCCGTGTTGACTCCCAGTTGGTGCTGGCCTAGCCGCGGACGGATAGTCAATATAAATGCCGTTGATGATACATTTTCACGCTTCATGATCGTAAATGGTGTGTAGACCTTCTCTCTCCACATGCTCTCATCTTCTTTTGTGTTGTACCAGAAACACCAGATGGTAGCCGGGAAGAATACTGCCAGCCACCCGTAATATAACCGTTTGCTCCTTCTGGCCCTTTTTCGTAAGATCTCCTCTTCTGTCTCATTTGCAAGCCTTTCGATTTCTTCAGCGCGTCGATTCTGGAAAGATGCGCTAAGGGCGGTCGATGAGAAAGGTCGGAAATTGAGCGCGGCAAGCTTGCGTGGGGTTGTTGGAAGGCGCCATGGTGTTCGAATTGACCTAGTTGGGATGGCGAAGAGGCATTGCCTTGGTGCAAAGCGTAATGCCCGTGTTGAAGGTCTCATTGAACCGTGTTTCGCGAAGACCTGACGGTTGGGACATGATGTTGGAGAAGTTCGTGGTTTCGGGTGTGGCAGAATCATTGGACGGTGAAGGCGGTGAAGCCACAACTCATCTCATCTCCTTGTCGACCCTTCTCTTCCTCTTTCGATTTGTCCTTCTTGCCTAGTGGCATGTTATGAACTTTGAGTTTTCAATACTTCTCGCTTTACTTTGGCCTATGTTCTCCATGATATCATTATGTGCTCATACAAGCTTACATGATTTAGCTGTTGACTGTCGGGCCGCTTTCGGCCTTATCTCCGTCAGTGTGTTCTGCTTCACTGTTGCGAGCTTTGAATCTATCAACGATACGGTCCTCTCTCGCTCTATCATTTTAGTTCAATCGGGTTCAAGTAGCAATCAGCCGCTTCGGCGCTCTCAAGTTGGTGCTTGCCGATGGACGATACAGTACCAACGAACAGCCCTGGCTCCTTGGACTGAGTCCAAAGCCAGAACATGGCAATTTGAAAGAGCAAAGCCGCGTACCTGTCAATAATAGACTTAAGGAACATATGAGTCTGTCCGCCTCATGGATGCTTCCGAGCTGCAGCCAGTGCAGTTGCTCTCTCGATCATGTGACTTAGTCAATCTTTCGGTCCGTATTCGGTATGCCTTGCGACGAGCGCCGCTCAAGCCGAGCTTCAGTGTCTAAACACCTCCAGCAAGTATTATATAAAGATTCGTGGCATCTTGAGCTAACGTCAAGTCAGCAAGCGACATACTCTCAAGTTATTGGAAACATTCCTCACTCCAACCTTTGCAAGTGGGGGAAACGGCGAACGTTCAACCCAAAAGAACATCCGTACTCGCTCTGATTTTGATACATTGAAATCGGCTAAAGATATTCAACTTTTTTCCAATGGCGCAACAAGCTTCGAACCATCCCATGGATCCTGCAGGTCCCACGGGAAAGCTTTGCACTTGGATTGATGCAGTCAAGCTGTCAGATATCCCAGAGTCTGTCAGGACACGCGCTAAATACCTTATACTCGACGGTATAGGCTGCGCACTTGTCGGTGCTCACCTTCCATGGTCCGAGAAAGCCGTCAATGTATTTCTCGATATCGACCCTCCTGGTAAATGTGCCCTGTTCGGCTGGGACAAGGTCAGTTTCCTCCCCTCCCAAAGCTCCAGACTCTGACAAATTGCAGAAACTCAGTCCTCTCACCGCCGCCCTTCTCAACAGTACCTTCATCCAAGGCTTCGAGCGTGGGTATTCTCCGAGTTAATTCTTCTCTATTTGGATTGTTTCAAGATGCGTGAGACATAGTTCATCTCCCGAAACATACTTCCTCCTCTTCATGCAGCCCTATTCCTCATGAAACTTGTCTGAAAGAAGTAATACTAACTCCGAGATTTCCCGCAGTCGACGACTGGCACTCCGAGGGCCCACTACACAGCAATTCGATTCTCCTACCTTCCCTATTCGCCTCTCTCCCACTCCTCAACGCTCCTATCTCAGGTCCTCAATTCTTACTGTCCTACCTCGTTGGTCTCGAGACCGGACCTCGCGTCGGTAATGCTCTGTATGGAACCTACATCCTCACCCAAGGCTGGCATTCCGGCGCCGTATTCGGCCCGTCGGCTTCCGCTGCTGCTGTCAGCAAACTATTCGAACTCGACGCAGCACAGGTGGAGGATGCGTTGGGGATTGCGTGTACGCAAGCTTGTGGATTGATGTCAGCGCAGTTTGAGAGCGAGGTTAAAAGGATGCAGCATGGGTTTCCTGCTCGAAACGGACTCATGGCCGCGCTTCTTGCGAGAGGCGGGTATGTCGGCATCAAAAAAGTCTACGAACGTGAGTTCGGAGGATTTCTGGATATGTTTTCGAAGGGGAATGGGAAAGATCCTCAGTTTCAGATTGAGAATCTCACTGAGGGGCTTGGGAGTGTTTGGAAGGCGGAGAACGTCAAACTGAAGCCGTATGCGGCGATGGCTGCTACGCACCCGACTGTCGACTGTATCAGGAAACTTCAAGAGCAAGACGGAGAGAAAATGAAAGATTTCGACAACATAGAAAGCATCACATTCGAAATGGCTGACGCAGCTTACTCTCACGGCGGATTTGAGGTCCAACGCCCACTCACGACCACCGGCGCGCAGATGAGCTGCATGTACGTCACTGCCACTCAAATGGTCGATAACCAAGTCATGCCTCAACAATTCCGACATGATATGCTCAATCGTGACTTGGTCTGGGACTTGGTATCCAAGATGAAGTGCAAGCCGAATACAGAATGGAAGAGCTTTAAGCAGAGTGCAGAAGTCAAGTTCAAGGATGGGAAAACGATCAAAGGCCATGTTGAGAATGCGAGGGGTAACGATCCGGAGTTGAGTAATGACGAGATTGTGGAGAAGTTTAGGGGATTGATGAAGGGAGTCATTGATGATAAGAGGAGGGATGAGATTGAGAGATGTGTTTTAGGACTGGATGGGTGCGGGGATATGATGGAGCTATGCGAATTGCTTGAGGGGGTGTCGATGAATCCGATAGCTTGATTGATGATTGTTGATGAAGTTCTCTCAGATTTATAGATCGAACACGATGTCAATTTGGATGTTCTTGAGAGTTCAACGCAACCTCGAATGGCATCGGTGGCTGCGTTGTCCCCTGTCATTGCTTCAGCGTGTGAGCTTTATTACATTTTCTAATGTTCGGACTGACGACATGTTGGCAGGTATGGATATCTAAAACAAACGCTCTTCAGGACAACATTTCAGTCCCGCCACGAATACAAATCATCCGGAGCCTCATACTCAGGATCCTTGTCCCAGCCATCCGCATACAACGGATCTCTAGCAGATGGTTTTGGCCTTGTATTCGCGCTCGCCCACCGGCAGCCCGCAAGGTGGAGTCTGTTGTCCGTGGAATAAATGACTTTACAACTCCAGCAAAATTCTGTTCCGCATCCACCTAAAGATCCACCATCAGCTCTCTCGAGTCATAAAGCTAAGCGTTTATGGACTTACCTCCTTTTCTTTCGCAAAAAGTGTCCTTACACTTCCTGTGCTTCTCCACTCTCTTCAAACACCCGCGCTTGGGACAAGCTTTCGTGGTTCTCAAGATAGTTTCTAGACTTTCGCTGTCAACTTTCTTATAGCGTTGATATTGTATACATGTTTTCTTCTCGTGGTAGATCGTTTTGCAATTGAAGCAGTTGTATACTGAACATTTACGGCACTTCCATTTTGGGTTCTTGCCTTCACAATGTCAATAACTTAGGGAGGGGTATAGCAACGAGCGTTGACTTACTTCCAGACGGGATCTGACCAGATTCACAGTCATCACCAGCACACCACCGGAAGTTTAGTAGCTTGGAGAGGTTTTTCATAGTGACCAGCTCTTCATATCTTTTCCAGTTAGTTTGTTTTGAGGGTTCGAAGAATGATCCTTACTTTAAAAACACTTCTCGAGAAGCAAAAGCTTGAACATCTCCTCCGGTCAAAACTTGATCACATCCGGAATCTGGGCATCGGATCTCTTGCCACCCTCCTTTATCAATCGCATTCGAAATAAATCCTGTCATACAATCCGAGCAGACGCTTGGATCATGCTTGCATTTGAAGGTAGGGGGCCAAGAAGGTGCATCTTCGAGTGGCTCCTCGCATCGGCAGATCAAACACGTGAAAAATTGATGTTCTTTCCACACCTCTTTATATCTGCAAATTTTTAGTCCTCGAGCGCATATCCGGCTATTCGTTGAAAGTTTGGACATCCAACATCAGCCTCAAAACTAGTTCATCACGCTTTCAAAGAACTCACCTTCCCAAAATGGTCTCATCATCAATCCTGCCCTCCACAACTTTCATCTTAACATTCAGCAAGGACTCGCAGCCCTCAACGAAACATTTCTTTTCCCTCTTGGTAATCCCCAGCACATTATCCTTGTCGCAAATATTGCAAATACAAGACGGATTTTTGGCCCAGTCGCTCCAAGTATGTCCCCTTCGACAGCTTGTTGCGTCCCTCAAGAAAGTGGAGTGGTAGGCACTGCTAGCTTGTGTTTTCCCACACAAATAACAATCTAAACTCCACCAGATTCGATCATGAAAACGGAGATTGACTTCCCAACATAATGTCCAGTCGTCCATCTCTAGGCAAGATGATTTGGTGTGGGTGACGAGCACCATGTTTAAGCATCAAGGCTATGAGGTTGAGTTCACAATGTACAGCACATCGTTCGAGAATTCCAGGATCCAGGCAGCCGCGGGGAAGATCGGGTCAAAAGGCAGGCAAGGCAGACTTCTAAGCCGCATTCTGATCATTTGACGCCACCACGTCCAGCCTCGCGCACCCCCACCACTTTCAACCAACGGTATATAGCCACGATTTTATGCAGCCGCTTCAAAATGTGACGAGCAAAGCATCCTTAATTCTGGGTCTCTTCTGGTCACCCTATCAAGGCTAAGTTAAGTTTGGGAAACTGGGAGGGAGCTTTAGGTAGTCACGGCCTTTTTACGAGAAGAGGCGTCCTGAGCCTCGTGGTTGGTTTCAGTTGCCAAAGAATCGCAGTACTAAATCCAGCCTGACCCTTGCATCCCTTGACACTTTCGGCCGAGAAGAAATAAGAGAGCAAGATGGAGAGCGCAACCATTAGTGATATTCACGTTTTGGGGGTCGACGGGACCGGTGAGCAGGTTCTAAATGGAATGTACAAGGAGATGACCATAGATCGGCTGAAGAGGATCATCACTATGTTGAATCGAAAGCCAGCAAGCAGTTGGGAGAGTTTGCAGTTATATCATTTAGGAAATGAGATGGTTAATGGTGAGTCTCAGTTCTGAGTTCCATACCTCAAAGTATTTTGCTGATGAGTTAAAACAGACCAGACGCTCGAAGTCTGCGGCATTCAAGATGTGCGCTACTTTCATTTTTCGGGATTTGAACAGTTCTGACGAGAGTATCTAGAGAGCAATCATCCGCTACGTCTTCACTGAATCTGCACCTGAACGAGCACCTCTACCTTCCCGCACGCCCGTAGCGGAAGCCTCAACCGCCCTCCCCTCTTGCGATGAGGCGGGGTTCTCAGGCAAAGAACTGAGAGCGGTTTTCGCTCTAGATGTGGATCAGAGTCGGTCGATGAACGTGGGCCCTGTCAAGCTGGGAATGCCCGTGAAGGCTTTCATTGAGAAGGTTGCTTCGAAACAGGGAATCGATCCTGAGCATTTGAGAATCATCTACAAGGGGAAGCAACTCAAGGAAGGGAACAGTTTGATGGATTATGGTTTGCAGGATGAGGCTACCGTTCATTGCGTTATTCGCGTTCTTGGAGGAGTCCTGTAGCCCTTCGTACTGATTTCAATTTGTTCCGTCATACTCAAGAACCGATAATTACAGTCATATGTTCTATTATCTCTGAAATAACCTTATCACTAAAATGAGAATACAGGATAACTAATCGTCTCTCTCTTCTCTGTCATCTTTCCGATGATCAACTCCCCAAACTCCCCTCCACAAAACGTCCACCAACGGCACAAAAGTCCAAAGAAGGGTGATCTTCGTAATCATCAACTTTGTTGGGCAAAAATTGGCAGGAGATAGCTGCACACTGCCCACCCATAATAAACCACCACCCAAACATCTCAGCACGCAAAGTGCCAGGAGAATCAATGTGATCCCGTCGTCTTTCCTCACCCATAATTTTGATATTCCCTCTACCATCGATACGATGGCGAACGTTATCAGTGCGTATGCGAGAATTATCCAAACCAGGAGATCAACCGCAGCACCCCCGCGAAGCAGAGTAAAGCCAAAGTGATAGTGTTTGTCTTGGGCAAGATAGTACTGCGCTCGAGAGCTAAATTTTATTGACTGGCTCGCAATTGTACCGAAAAGGTAGATGGGAGGAAGTGCGTAGATGGACTCAACGAAGATGATTTCCTGGAAGTTGGCTCGAAAGGCGTTGTAGTCGAATAAACTGGCAAGTAGCGTGGATGCTCCAGGTAAAGGTCTTGCGAACCATGCCATGAGCAGATATCGTAAAGGAGCAGACGACTCGAGACCCTCGGCGGTCAAGATATACGCCGTGAGAACGCTCATACTGATATTCCAGATAAGACTTCCGGTCAAGCTGATGAAGAAGTTTATCGATTTGTCTGCGAAAAGGGGTATCTTGAGTTGCCGTAATATTTTTCGGAAATCAAGCGACCCGAATAAAAGGGACCAGGTACAGCTGATAACAATCATGGATATAAACCATAGGAACACTTCCGCGGGGGCAGGGCATTGCCCATTGTCGGGGACGACGTTGAAGAAGATCGTGATGGCACTTTGAGGAGAGGTTGACATCTTTCGTGATTGAAAGACAAAACCAAGTACAACCCCACGATTCAAATTGATGAGAATGACATTAAGAAATAGACTTCGATGAGAAGAAGATTTCCAGCAGCCATACGCTTCTCCAGGTGTTCGCAATACAGGGGCAAGGTGAAGGAAGGCTGCGGTCTGCCTTGCCAAGTGGGGGTGGGTTAACTGTCTGAGTTCATCAGGTTCACTTGAGCCTAGTCGTTCCTCGTGCTTTATTCTTTTCCTCACCGCAGGATAAATGACGGCAGACAGGGAGGCAAAGTAGAGTGTACTTAGTGGCGTCCAATAAATGTCACTACTTTACGCAGCCTCATACCAACTCGCTGTGTGGCGTCTGCCGAGCTCTGCATTTGTGTCAGTACATGAGACTGCGGCAGAAAAGGTCCCATGCCCCAAACATCCACCGACGGTGTGATTGTGGCTGCAGAAAGATTGAAAGCTCATAGATCTTTTCGATGCGCTGCAGTCTCCGAGGCAGAGTCCTGGATCGCGAGCGGGGCGCGCGGTTCACGATGGACTGGTAGATTCATTTCTCTCTCCTCGTCATTCTTCTTCCTCCAGCTGGCCGAGGAAGCATATCTTTTTGGGAACGTTATCGCCGTCATGCCGGTCGTGGGCAACACAGTTGGGCATGTTGTGTCTGAGGCTCCTCCTCCGGATCCCCGACACGATATGCTATGGATGAGCGTCGGAATCTTGATCGGCTACTTCGTCCTCTCAGTTATCATGAAAGGCTTGGACAACCTGAGAGGAAATCGAACAGCAAAACTTGAGGATATGGTCAACGAAATAGATGACCTGAAAAACAGAATCGCTGTCAGGGATAGAATGCTATCCTCTCTTGAGGCGGACGTTCGATCAAGAGATGGGACAATCCAGTCTCGCGACACCACTATTGCGAGTGAGCGACGTCAGCGAACAGATGCGGAGAACGAGGTTGCCAGACTCATGCCTTACGAGAGGGACGCCAACGATCTTCGGCCTCAAGTCGGAACACTAAGGGATGAAATACGAGATAAGAATCGAAAGATCGCGAGTCTGAAAGCAGACATTACGAAAATCCAGGGTGACCTGGAGGTGGCGTACCAACGCTTCGAAATTGTCAACCAGCGAGCGGCTGAGGGTAAGGACGTAGAGAGGAATCTGAAGAGCTTTATAAGGGAACGAGAGGTGGCTCTCGAGAGAACTAAGGGACAACATGAAGAGCAGCTCGAGACATTACGTGAAAAACACGAAGAGGAGAAGGAGTCGATGCAACAGCAGAGAGAGCAGGAAATTGAAGCAGTGAGAAGGAGTGCGAATGCTGAGCTGGATGCGATCATCATTACGAAGAATCGAGAGTCGGTGCCAATGCGTTTCTTTAAGTTCTTTATCCCTGATGTTTCGGGGATAGTCTCCCCGAATGTCCCAAAAGCTCACAAACAATCAACTGGCTCTGAGGACGATGCGACATAGGAAGCTGCTGACTCTCCAATTTATAGGCTCGATATGTTAAGGAGGCAGAGAGATATGGCTTCTGGTAATGCAAGTTCATGAGCAGTATTTCACCGTCGCGTGGGTCTGGGCCGATTGAATTGGGGTCCATATCATCTTTGGGGAATCTAATATTGAGAAGCCCTGCGTCCGAATTGAATTCCAGACCTTCTTCTCATGAGCCCGAAATGGTGCAGATGCCGGTCAACATCTAGAGAGGAAATATTCGTTGTCTGCTAAGCATGGGCCTATGGGAAGAAGAATCGGAAGCTCCAGAGAGTTGCAAACAAACGACCTCGAGATAGCCAAGGTCGACTGATTCCTAACCTTCTTACTGTTCAGCGTGTTAAACATCAATCGATCGAAGGCCAAGATATAAATGATCTTGATTGCCTTTAAAGTACACCTAAGGCCCATTTTCAATTTTCTCCGGATGTGCGACCTCAAAATGTCGCTGTCTAAAATCACTAATAGCGATCCCTTTTTAGTATAGGGCCCTCGATTTTTGCTACCCCATTTTTATCCGCCGTAAAGCGAAATTACCGCTATCTTATTTTACTTGCGGTATTTAGTAATAGTTAGATGCTATAAGTCTAACTATAATAAACGACCTCCTCTTGGCCTCCTATAGAAACTTCGCAAATCCGGGCTTTTATATTTGGCGGATTTTCTTTTAAAAAAATAGCCGCAATTATCTTCATTTATTCCGAGATCACAGCGAATCTTCTTTTCTATTCTTAGGCCTTTATTATTATCTTCTTTTACTTTGAGACTTCTTTAAATATTATTTAATAATAATAGATTTTTCTTTTTATTTACTAAGTTTTTATAATAAACTTTAATAATCTCTATTTTATTATCGATAATACTTATATTGGATTAGTTTTAATTATTAATATTTCGATTTTATATAATAATTTTAACCCTCGAAAATATTTAAAATTAATTTCGTATTCGAAATTTCTAATATCGAAAAATAATTTCGAGGTTAAAATTTCGAGATAATAATAAAAATTAATATATAATTAATTTTAAAATTATTAAAATTTAAAAACGTAATACCAAATAATTAATTTCTTATTCAATTTACGAATATTAATCTTAATATAAAAAGTTATAAAAATATATATTATAATAATAAAATACTTATAAAAATATTATATATTATTCTTTTAAAAGTTTATAATTTTTTATTTATTTTAATATAAATTAATTATTTCGAGCTTTTAATTTATAAATTACTAATATTTTCTTATTATATTAAACTTTAAATATTATAAAAAATTTTGATATATTAATCGAGAAAATTAAATATATTTAAAAAAGAAATTTCGTAATATATAAGAATATTAAAATTCGATATATAAATTAAAAAAATATAATATTTGAAATTAATTATTATATCAAAAAAATTTCTTTAATAATAAATAGAATAACAAAAAAATATATAATAATATAAATTTTAAAAGTAATTAATTAAATAAAAATTTTAAAAAAAATTATTATATAAATTTTAATTAATATTTAAATATTATTATATTAATAATTAAATATTTTATATTTTATAATTATAATTATATATTAATTAAAGAAATTTTTAATTATTAAACCCTTTTTAATATATAAATATAATATTATTTATAAAATCAATTTAATAATATATATTCTTATTAATTAAATTATAAATATATATATATATATTAATATAAATTAATATAATATTAATCCAAGGATGCGTATCATGCACCCTCTCTAAGACCAATCAAAGTATAAGGATTCTATTAGAAGCCCCTGCCCTGCGTATGCGCTAGTATAAGAGGGTGCGTCGCTATAATAGTTACAGGAACGGTATAACCATTCTATTGGTATGCGCCCGCTGCTGACTAAGTCAAAAACGTGATGTTGCTAAATATACGCAGGCTCGGAAGCTACGCAGTGCTATCACTTTCAACGATAGGTTTTTTTTACGACGGCAATCGATTTATTTTGCAAAGTTTACTTTGGGTAGGACCTGTGGTAAGTAGGTAGTTAGGTAGGTCTACCATTAATTCCTCAATCTGTTTTATTGCAAGAAGTTAACGTTAAGCGCCAGCAGAACCTCTTCCGCCTCGAGCAAAGGAGGAAGGTTTTCATACATTGCACAGTACAACCTACCTATCCCCTCACCACTCCTCTCTCCCACGAACTGAATATACGCCGCTTCCGAATTATGGAAAGTTTGTTGCAAGTCGACACTGTGCAATTATGTGAGGGGTGCCTCTCCTTGAAATTAGAAACTTCCCTGCTCTCGCGGATTGACGAAGATGGTCCCTTTTTCATCGCAACATCATTCACGCTCAGCCCTACGCGCTGCTCGCTATGCAGTCTGATCCTTCGGTGTATTCAAGAGAGAGAACTTGCTGGCACCGAGAATTTCAAAGAGAACAGTGGAATTGCGCTCCGAGTAGACGCGCTCGAGACAGCAGCAAAGATATCTGGTTCTGGATGGAGGGACATAGTCCGACGTTTCGAAATCCAGCTAGCCTCAACGCCGAGGATCAAGATTGCCAGGCTCTGGCCATGCATGTACCCAATACCAGGCGCAGGGAAAGTGGGCGATAACGGTGAGATTCTGGATGCCTCATTTCCATCAGGACGTATGATTGACTCGTTCGCGAATCTGCGGTTGTTCAAACGCTGGAGACAGCTTTGCTCGGATTTTCATGGCGACGCGTGTGTTCGACCGCCTTGGGCGTCGTGCAACGACGATGTGCCTCCTAACTTCAGAGTCATAAATGTACACACAATGTGCGTAATCGACGCCCCTATCAAACCTTCGTATTTCGCTCTGAGTTACGTGTGGGGTCGCTTTGCTGAGAATGACCTACGCGCAACATCGGAAAATATCAAGAATCTACAGAAGAAGTATAGCCTCATACAAGAGGTGCTTCCCCAGACGATTCTCGATGTTATGAAACTTGTCGTTGAGCTGGGCGGCAAGTATCTCTGGATAGATAGACTTTGCATACTTCAGGACGACGAGAATGACAAAGCGCAACAAATCCCATGTATGGACTCAATTTATTCTTTGGCGGAACTCACAATCATCGCAGCCAGTGGATCCGATGCACATGATGGAGTTGCTGGCTTGTCCGTGCCACGGTCAGTTGAGCAGTACACCTGTCGCATTGGGCATAAACTGGCATTGATGACGATCCCGATCGAGTCTGCCTTTCCAAAATGCACGTACAACCAGCGTGGATGGACATTTCAAGAACGATTACTTTCGCGCCGAAGCCTCATGTTCACGGAAGATCAAGCATACTGGTCCTGTTGTTCCGCTGACTGGTCCGAGAGGCTCATGCTCGAGCCCTCGAGCCCTGAGTCAAGAAGTAGCCCATGGATAATTCCTCGTAACCATCTAGGAAACTACGATTCCGTGCTAGACTACAATCGGGACTTCAGTCGTCAGAATTACAGCAACCTGCCACGGATCTATGCCCTGAAGGACTTCACAAATTCCTCTGACATCTTAGACGCCATTTCCGGCATCCTGCGTCGATGCACTCTTACGACGGGCGACAGCTTCTATTGGGGCCATATCCTATTGCCCGGAGTTTTTGAAGATTCCCTAAGCTGGAGAAAAACGCGCCTCCAGCTCGAGAAAAGAACAGCTCCGTGCCCTATCCGTGGCAGGGGCGCCAAATATCAGGTTCCCTTTCCCACCTGGTCGTGGCTTACGTGGAAGTCTGCTCTCAAGTTCCTGCTTGACTTGCACCTGACAGCTCTTTCAAAAGCATGCTTGGTGCCGGAGATTGAATTCTTCCACTTGGATATTGATGGAAGAATTAAGCGCCTTATACCACTCATTACAGAGACGAGGTGTTGTACAGTTGACCGCTCCTCCTTGCTTAGTGATTCTGGAAGGTGGAAAGGCAAAGTTGAGGTGGTTGAGGATCTTTTGTCTACAGACGAGTGCAAACAGTTCAGAGACTCAGGTCGACTGCTTTTCTGGACAAGCCATGCGGAGTTTTTCATTCAAGCCGAGGATCGAGTTCGTCTCGGATGTGTACGCTTCAAGATTGTGTCTCCTACCCTAGGGGAGACATTGGGATATATTTCCGAAGTGACATTAGCTTCTGATCATGGCGCTGCTTGGCCATCAATCGTGTTTGATGAAAAGGCTTTGCAATCTTTCGTCGTGATATCACGGAAATACAAAATGGAGAAGCGCCAAGAGGGGCAGATTCTAGTGGCACAACCTATATTGAAAGTCATGTGGATTCAGTGGAAGGATCTGCAGAGAACGGTAGCGGAGAGAATATCGGTTGGTGAATTAGATGAAAGACTTTGGATTGACCATAAAAAAGAGTGGAGATGTATCGTTCTGGAATAGCCATTTGTCAGATTTGGAAATAAGGATATATCAGTTATGCAAAAATTAGAGCCGCAGTTGCAGATTTTATAACAATAGGCCACGCAGGTTCGTGAGGATGACGATGAGTCATAAGCAGTGGTCGCTAAAGTGATGATAGATGGGCCTAAAAATAAACTAGAGAGCCACTAGAAATCGAGACATAAGTTCCTAACACCTCGCGGTCCAGCAGCTTCCGAACTAATATACATTGACGATGTGTAAATGTTGTCCGGCCGCATACTAACGCTCAGATCCTGGAAGCCCAGATCAGCACAGATGGTAGAGTCAAGAGGGCGTCTATTCAATTGTGCTACATCGTTGAGCTTGGGGCCTCCAATTTCAGGTCCGCTTTTGATGCCCAAAACCGCTCCTTTTGATAGGAACCGTATCAATCTTTCCGACTTACGTCCACAGCTTTACCACCACTCGATATGGCATTCAGTCAAACGCAGTGGTTCGCCCGCGCATGGACTTACCAAGAGGGTCTTCGTTCGAGGCGATGTCTTGTCTTCGCAACTGATTAGCTATATTATCGCTGTGTCTTCGACGCTCGCTGCGAAGATGTATCTGCCGAGATGCCCCCCCTCCCCCTTCAAAGTCGACGCTCATCCAGCAAAAACGCAAGCCACGTCAATCACTCATACACCGTATCTAAGATATGTTGGAAGTGAACGACGTGGTAAGTCTAGCCAGCTTTGTGGAGTGGTGCTCTTTAGTTAGAGGCTACAAATCCCGAACCTTGTCGTTCCATCCAGATATCATCAACGCCTGCTCTAGTCTCATGGGAGTCCTCGATAGTAATTACATTTCACAACAACGGCTACATGCTCAATCTCCCAGAACCAATTTTGGACTCAGCCTTACTATGGTACCAGATCAACGCCCGTACTCCAGAATCAACACAATCAACATAAATGATCCATCTAGCGAGATCTTTCCCAGCCAGTCATGAGCAGGATAGCTTGTACTAGTTGACTACCGTCTTAAACCATTCCGGGAACATATAAAATCGGAACAAGCCCAGAACACGACCAAGGATCAGGATCAACAAGAAATAAAAAACATCTTAGCTGCACGAATCGATGAATTAATCAGAAGCGATATAATCTGGTACAAAGATCAAAATCAGCAACTAAGACCAGTTGCAACACCAAACGCTATGGCTAGTGTATTCATTTCAGCACAAACCTGGTCGGAATCTATATGAAAATACCTCTAATATCTTGAAGAAAACACTATTGAGGACTCGCACCACAGTCTGTTCTTTCTCTCTCAATCTCGATGAAATATATACCCACAACTCATATCAGAAGCCAAGCAAACTCTTACCTGCTTTACGATTTTCGATACGAAGAATCGACATTGTGGTATCTTACCCTCTGCAGGTCGCGAATGGGCGAGGGAGGTAATTCGATGACTTTTGAGCTTGTAAGACTTTGATGAGTTTAATAACGCAATTGGATTTATATGGCTCTAGTTTAAACTTTTATGGTGAGGCTTATGAGGTAGAAGGGAATGTTGATTCTTGGTGTTTTGTTAATATTATCTTGGTAGAATATGATGACAGAGGGATTGCGTATAGGAAGGGGGATGGGCTACATATTGATGCGTGGAACAGAGGGAGTCCGAGCTCGAGAACGATCATTGTTGGTTAATGTTGCTAGATCGGGGAGAAGTTCGTTCATTATACAGTTCACTGCTACCTTCCTCACCTCCAACCCGCCTCCAGTTCACCTCGACCAGCTTCGTTCACTTCTCTCTCCACCACCAGTTTATAGACCTAACGCCGAAAAAGCAATAGATATCAAGGGTACAGGCACGCAATCCACAATCCACAATCCACAATCCACAATCCACAATCCACAATCCACAATCCACAGTCAAAGTCACAATCAAATCTATATCTTCCTCTCAACTCGATCGTACATGACATTCATAAACTGTAATTGTGTACTCGCAAATGTGGAAATTGAAGATGGTGACGGGGAACGATAGTATATCTAGCCAGCATTGTTTCGATTCTTCGTAGCTTCGACGGATTCGTCCCAGTCGGCGCGGGAGTTGAAGATTGCTTCGAGTACGGCGACCCTGTGGAGAATGTTAGCATTGAGCTTGGAAGCGATAATATGAGATATTAAAGGCGGGAATGTCCGAGATAGATTAAAACATGGAAATGTGCTGGTTGGGGCTTGAGATGTTAGAGATGAACTTGGACATGGAAGGAGAATTAGATGTCCATCATCAAGCTGGGACATTCGAAACGTGGAAAAGCAAGATCTTACCCAAGCAACGAAGGGCATTAAGCCCTCTTCAAAGTCCATGTCTGGCAAAGGAATCGAAACAGTCCCCGAAATGTGTCTGCACCCAGAACGTTGAACAAAACACATGCTTCAAACGAAGAGGAAAAACAACGAGAAGAAAAAAGAAAGGAAGAAACCCATAATCCTAGTGCCAAAGTAATACCACTCTATAACCTATATAACCTTACACCAACCCAAACGCTATCCCAAACGAAATTGGCATTATAGTTATATAGTAGTAAGAAAGATTAACTTATTATAATAGGGTTATATAAGTTTCTCAAAAATTCTTTTTTATATTAAATAATTTCGAAAGATTATATTAATTATATATTCTTTAATATATAAGAAGCTTTTTGCTTTCTATAAATAATAAAGTATTTTTGCTTATTTCATTTATAGGTTTATTATATATATAATTAATTACTTTATATAATAATTATCGAATTAATCCAATTTATTAATTATAATAAAATAATTTATAATTGGATATATATTTATTACCTTTTTATATTATTTATTAATTTCTTACCTATTTAATCCTTTTAATAAACTATTTAAATTTGTTGCCAAAGTATTAAAGAATTAGAATATAATATAAAGAAAAAGTATATTATTAATTTTAATTTTATTTATATATATAAAATATATTTAAATTTATTAATAATTACTAATAAATTATATATTTGAAAAATATTTATTATTATTAATAAATATTATAAAAGAAATATAATAATTAATAAACTCTAGTATTTTTCTAATATTTTTACTTCTTTCTATTATATAAGGACCTTGGATTGGGATTTGATTGGCATGGTCACTATATACAATTGTACTAGCAGCCAAGCAGGCAAGGGTTAGACGTTTGAAAGCATGGTGGGAGCCATAGAATGATTGAGAAGTAGGAATAGGAACACAGTATATAGGAGAGATTGTGCTTTAAAGGAGTGGTATATTGTCACTACTTCGATGCGCCAGTGTTGGCGTCATATTGACCTTGCGATATGACAGGCAGAGCTCGATCAATGATCCTGTCTCGAGTCTGCCGGCGTTGTATCCTGGCCGCCGATTTATCCTGGCCGCCGATTTGGCATCAAATTCAGGACTACTGATGAATGGTTGAAGTCATTGGTTATGCTTTGGATGTCCTTATGTAAGTATCTGCTAAGATACAGGAATGTTCTCGGAGGGAGCAATTGGCCATGGCGGAGTAGAGATAAGTACCTTATTGCGGGGCAGAAATGGTATGATGGTAGGATGAGAAAAGGTACGTAGGGGCATCAGCATTATAGAATTAACCACTCGAAGGCATGTAGAAAGTAAGAGTGACGAGAATCAATTGATACGATAAATCGCGTAACGAAGAGGTAATCCTCGCGTATCATCAGGGGAAGAGGGGTAGCTTCGATCGGATTGGGAAGCGGTGAGGTAATGCAGTTGATAAGAGTAGGGATGAGCTTTATCTTGAGTTAGGCTAGGACAGATTGAGGTCCGAGCTTCTCTGTCAACAACAACAACCAATATCTCTTGACAAAATAAAGAACATATAAAATCCATCCAAATATCTCTCATTCCTATGGCTGGCGTATCTCTTACGCCAAGATGTCCGTTAGACACTCGAAACGTGTTGTGCTAGAGCATGGAAGAGCAGAACGGTACATTTGATGACAGATGAAAAAAAGGGGAGAGCAGAGCAAGAAGAATGTGCGATAAATCTGCAGGCCCACAACATGCCAGCTACCCGTTACCTCCAGGACGAACACCAGTCGTGCCCTTTGAAGCATCAACATTCCTCTAGAATGGCGCTTTGACGATAACCCACGATGCGTCGATGCAGATCGATGATTTGATCAACAGCGAGAACGACATCCGAGCTCAGACAACCGCTGAAGCATCAATCGATCCATACAGAAAATACATCAGCTAGGGACGAGGTCTGCGGATGAGGAGTTGCATTGTTAAGTCTTAGTGGCAGATTGTGGTGAAAGGTTGAGTTTTGGGTAAAGAACAAGATTCGCAGGTTTGATCTGTTCGAAAAGGAGACCCAGTGACTACTTGATCACATTTGACAGTCCGTCTGCAACTTCGAAAACTCAGATCTCGACTATACTAGCCTGGAGCCTCTGAAATATTCGTCCTCCTGCTCACGGACCTGTCTAGAGTACCTTCGTGGATTAGTACTGCATTTTGTCGGTGGAGTCAATATTATGGTGGAAGGTGTAGCTAAGAAGATATCAGAGAGCCTGCAGATCGAAGCACTGGAACGTGATGGAACATTGAGGGTCAGAATTTTGCAGATGTGCCTTCTGGCGAGGTACGGACATTAAAGCTTCGAGAAGTCAGGGACTCGAGACCAAGGAGTCTTGGGACATCGTGGGGTTGGGAAGTAAGAGCACCGAGAAGGACATTGAAAGATCGAATCAGAATGCTTGTTCTCTGCGATGGTATCTTGCCATATGACCATCCTTTCCCCTGTGCTCGAAGTACCATCCACCGAGCAATCGGCCATGGTATGCAACGCTGCGTGCATTCGTATTCAGTTTCGTGGTCATGGATGATGCTCAAGGACTTGCGAGAGATCATGCGATGGGTCCGACATTTCAGAACCATAAAAGTTGAAGGAGGGTTGGATTTCAAATCGGATTGGGACATTTAAATACCAAGGAGCTTGAGAGAAGGTCGGACAATTGGATGGAGAGAACAAATGAAGATCTGTTTGTCGCTGCTGCTGTGAATGGCCACAATGCTCTATGAGGAGCCCCAGTCGCTCTTTCCACCTTTATGACGACATTCACACTCGACAGTCTCTTATGATCCGGCGTGCCCAAGGCTTTGACCGGATCCCAACCCGCATTGTCTCTACACCGACTCGTGGAAATAAATCTGCCACGGAACGACTCAATCGACCGTCTTTGAACATTACTGAAATTCGTCTCATCATAGCCAAAAAAGGGATCTGCAATCAAAAATCCATCTTCACCTCATCACCGGCCATGATGTGATCTCCCCTTGCGCCTCTTCCTACGAACCTGCCTTGTCCCAACCGCGACAGTAAAAACATCATCCACATTATCGATTTCACCCAGAACTCTCAGCCTCCTATCTTCCTTATGGAAAACCTGGTCCCACATGTTCCTCGGTTTCTCCCACTTCCCAATACCGTCAAGATCCAGCATATCCTTGTCTGCCGTCGGAAGATTCAGTTGTACATGCGGTTTCGTATTATGTATCATGCCATGCAACCGTAAAGGCCACAGCTTCTCCGCGAACGCAAGTGGTTCCTTGATAGTGAAGGGTCTGTATCCCGGCATGAGGAGATCAAACACCGCCGTTCTCCCCCATTTGCCGTTCTTGGTGAATATCATTCGGAGATACTGCATCCAAACACACAACGCATCTAGATTTTCCGACATGCCGTAAAAGTTATCTGGCAACGGGTCGCGTTCCACCATCTCGAAGAAGTCCGGGTGCCAGTCTGTATCTGGGTGGTAGAGGAAGAAGACATGCGTTTCTGAATCTTGCGCTTGCTCTGCTTTCATACGGATGTATCTGTATACTTGTTTTGCGAATTTCTTTGGTGCGTCGAGTCCCGTTTGCGCTACGAGTTCTTCTCGCATGCCTCGAAGCTCGGTGACGCCTTGTCCGGTGTAGTATACCTGTACTCCTTGTGCTACTACGCCAGCTATGGAAACGAAGTTGCCGAAGGCAGGCATGTATTTGGCGTGTTGGGCCATGATCTTCACTGAAGGCATCGCGGCCTTGATTGCGGATGCTGCATTGCTGACGTTGTCTGCGCAGGTTTTGACGGAGATCATTGCCTTGTTGATGTTATCGACCGTTCCCTTGACGTTATCGACTGTTCCCCTGACGTTGCCGCATGATTGGCCCATGGTGAAGTATAGAGTCTGTGGTGTTGCGAAAATATGCCGTTCAAGTGAACAGTACCGAACGATTGAGAGGCATGGCTGCCCTTGAAGGACCCAGGAGATTCAAGAAGAAGAAAAGTCTCCACCTTCCTGACTTTCGAACGAGATGCCACTAGGCCAACAAACTATCTGCTGATTGAGAAATCTCATCTGTAGTTGGTTGAAGCAATCAAGAGCAGCAACCGGCTGAGTAGCATTGGTAATCGTGTTGTGCATGAAACGTGTTAGCTTGCGAAGACCACATAACATTGCCTTGAGAAACGAATGGGAAACACTGATACAAGGCTGTGAGAATACTAGCTGCTATCAAATGCGTCGACGAATCGATATCAGATTGCGCCCAACTTACCCAAGCAAATGTCGCGATGAACTTTTCCTCATTATTTATGCTACATTCCAACTTGGCCACGATGAGAATCTGAGCTCCACTTCCACTTCAACTTCATTTAAGATTGGTTTCTTCCAAGTTCGATACTGCTGTATGGTGTTTGAGGTCGTTGTTCTCAAAGGAAGAAGGGGTGTTGAAGATAAGCGCGTCCGCGAATGACAAAGCTCCACGTCCACAAATGCCACAAGAGTATGACTAGTCGGTCATTAAGGAACCCACGACTCATAACCTCGTCACCACAAGCACTCATCGATCATATGATCAGTAGAGCGCACTTACTAAGCCTACTTCACTGTCAAATCGGTAGCCTCAATATGCACCGAGTCGGTCGTCAAATAATCTATCCAGGAATTTGGCGAGTGCCAGGCTATTGGCGAATAACTCGTCTGGTGATCAGTTCTATGCAATTCCATCTATATACATGGACTAGGTAGCACAAAGCACAATAACAAATTCAAATGCATGTTCAAGGGGGGGGGATTCATGCAACAAGTTCAGAAAGGAAAGTTTGACATGTATATTTAGTCTGTGTATATTCAACGACAGTATGTATACCCAATCTATCTATCAACCATCACCCCAGACGTAACTACGCACTTTAGGAGCATCATCCAAACCTCTGATGCTAAGCCTCGCTGCTCAAGAAGCAAACCTAAAATCAAGCCTCTTATTCCCCTTATCTTGTGTGCTCTCTCCCTGGAAAATCTGAGACAGCATCTTCCCGCAATCAGCTACTGGCACAACGAGGACATACACCTCACGCTGGCTTTTGGAGGTCAAGGATGTTCAACTCCTATGGCTCGCGTTCAATGCCTCAAGAAATCATGGAGAAGATAGCGGAAGATCTTGTTTTTGACATCGAGACCGTTGCCAAAGGCCATGATGGACTACTTCACCCCATTCTCTTCAACACAGAGACACCACGATCAAGCCTCAGGAGTTGAATATGCATCAAGTTACTCTAGTCTTGGGAGCTGCCGAAAGGGATTTCAATTGGTTTGCCGTTGGCCACAAGTCGTCAGAGATGTGGACAGAGGCGAGTGTCAAATATATGCCGCTGCTGGTGTTAACTCCAGAGACTGGGGAATTGACTTTCTGGTGGGAGAGAGTTTGAACGGTACGACCGACGATACGTACTACGAGGATGAATAACTTTCTATCCTGACGGTAATGTTTAGGATCGTACGTCTGAATCTTGAAGAACTATATGGAAATCATCTAGCCAATCCCTTGAAATACTTCGAAGAGCTCGCTGGCGGGAAGTCGGCTCTCTTGGATCCACACTACCATGACAGTCTCCTGTCAATGAGAGCTTCTCTAGGTCTAAGACTTACTTCTGGGCTATCAACGCTCTAAAAGAAATCCACGAGAGTATTTCGGGGAATATTAAAGAACTTGAGGCCTGCACTACTTCCTGGGCGGAAGCGCTTTCAAACTCGGTGGATGCTTACCACGGGCTAAAAACTCGTATCCAACGGCAATTCAAACCTTATGTCGACCAACTTTCGACCACGAGAGAGAAATTCAAGGGCTTACGAGAAGAAGCAAAAGCTTTAAGAGATCGTGTAAGTGTCTTCAAGCCTCCCTCGCTGAGAGACAAGGATATTGGAGAACCGCGGAACATTGTAACTACTGACTGAATTGCTAGCTCTTTAATGCTAGTGGAGTCATGGAAAGTCGCGCATCTACGAGGCTCGGCGAAAAAGTGAAACTATTGACATTCGTGATCATTTTCTTCCTTCCTCTATCCTTTTTCATGGTGAGTTGTCCAACTTGTCCCCGCCCTCGAGCGACAGTTTCTTCGCCAATCTAATAGTAACTATAGTCTCTGTAGAGCATCAACAACACCCTATTCAGCCTTCCAGCACTCGCAATCATTGCAAATAACATCGTACTGGCTACATACGTCATTGTGTTCAACATCAATAACATCGGCCGAGGCCTCGCTAGCGGCTACACATTCTGTGCCACCAACTTGGTTGCTGAAATGAAAGATGATAATAACGAAGAGTGGGTCGACAGAGCACATAAATTTAATAAGACGCAAAAGGTTAACAGAGATGAGCTTGTGCTGCTTTCGAAGTGGAGACTCGTCCAGTATGCTTTAAGCAGGCCCCAAGTCGCATTTTCGGTAGTGCAAAGAGCAATTTTGAGTCTCCAACAAGATCCAGCGGGCAAGAGAGGAGAAGAAGATCACCCTCCTAACAGAGTAGAAGGATTGCAAAGTTCATCGGGTTGCTCAGAAGCTTGCTGTTCTAGAAGAAAGAGAATACTAGTGCGGATTTGGGTCCGCCTGAGACGCCAGCAGCCTGACTTCAAGCTGCCCTAGCAAATCGCTACCTCGTCTTTTCATTTGTCTATTATCCTTCGCTTTCTTTAGCTTTCTTGCAGTTTTCCACTAATTCCGAAGTATCTTGTACGAGGGAGAAGAGGCGGTGAAGACTAACTAGGAGGATATATTCAGTCTAGTAGTATACAATGAAATTGCCGACGTTATCGAGACATAGAACTCGCTTGTCGATGAGTGTATCCGTACATCACCGTTGACTCAACTTTACGGTGCTTTGAGGGTTTGGGACTTGGCTACTCAATGCGGAATTCTGGCTGAAATTATGAAATTTGAGAAGTACTTTTCAGATGAGCCAAAGGAAGAGAAATACGAAGAGTTGAGTCTCCTGCTTGTTTACCTCAGCCAACTTATTTCTGCGGTTCGATTATTGTTTTGAAGGTGGGATGGATTCCTTGATCTGTAAGGGGACGTTCGCTCAATGTACTTTGTAGATGCGGCAAATTTCGTTGCCCTAGGACTCGGCTCGGGAACTATAGGTATAGATGGGCACTTGGGATTCCTGAACGTCCTTGCGACCGTCGTGCCCATCTCCATGATCTGATTGTTCGTGGTGGATGTGACAAAATAGTTTATGTTGTGGTCAAGGGACATTGCTGCTGGGAAAAGAGATAGTCAAATGTTAGAGGTAGCTGATGAGAGAAAGGCGGGAGCGTGATCACGCAGATATCGTACTGTACAGTAGGGGAGAAAAAAAGTATGAACTCTGTAGGTCGAGTTGGGGTAATTCTGAGGCTCGACGCACGGGCCTAACCTTAATTAACTGTATCGTGCGATCTGATCCCCACGAAAGCTGCACTTCATCGTGCGAAGGCAACCAGCTCCGCAAGATAACACCGAAGCTCTTCTATCATCCGCTGCTGATTGGCCCTTTTCCGCGCGGAAATCAAGCGGTGGAATTTTTGGGATTCGCCAGGGCCGACTGCCCCTTTTACAAGGCTGTCAGCCGCGTCGTTTCCGGGGCTTCTGCTGTGTCCGGGTATCCAGTGAAGCCTCAGTTTTGCTTGACTTTCCTTCAAATCCTCTACGATATTTAGGATACTGAGTACCATCTGCTGGTCTGGCCGTTTGGACTAATTTGCTATTGCCTACAATGCTGACTTGATATCGCTCACGACGGTTTCACGATTGACGCGGACCAGACCTCTCACGCCTAGGTTAATCCTTGTTTACTCTTTAAGCACGCATCCTAGACACTCCCTAGCTCTTTTAGGCACTCTCTAGGTCTCTGCGTACCAACATGCGCTACTGTCCTCTCAGGCCATATAGAGACGGTCTCAGCAAATAGCCGCCATTATACACCACGCCCCACCGAGTTACCTACTTGCACAGCAGGTTATCCATTGAGATCTTTAGCTTCCAGCTAATGACTACAGGAGAGACTTGTACTCCTAAAAGTGACATAAATCAATTTTATAAGCCCATATTGTTCTCCTAACCCCTCTAATATCTGATATTTATTGTATGTACTTGCTACTCGTTTCATCATAGTCGCAGTGTTCGCCCTCATGCTCGCAAACCCCACTGTAGAAGAAGTACTAGCAGTGACGGCGGGTGATGACGAAAAACGATGACGAGCGACCTCGGAGCGAGGTACGGAAGGTATATCGGAAAAATACCCTTTCACTACGCTCTACTGAAAACGGTGAAGCCGCTACAAGGATTAGCTTACAAGGTGGGGCCAACCTTTCATAAAAAGAGTGTTAGGGCGAAGCCGGTTTCGAAGTTTACCAGAAGAGGTTGTAGAGGAAGGAGTGACAGCCGTTCGGTAATACTCAAAAAGGGCTAGCGGGGAATGAGGCTGCGAATCCGAGGACCTAGAGTCTGGAATTGTCGAGATTTCTTTAGCATCAACCAGGACTATATTCTGGACCGGAACCTACAAATACAAAGGGAGGCAAATATTTACCATCGAGCCGCTGCTATAGTGTTCTAGCAGTGATCTCGCCAACCCACCCTTAAAGTCGAACAGGAAATTCGGATTATCGGAGGCACGAGAGACCAACAATTGAATGAGGAGGCCTAGATGCGAGGTCTTTGAGGTAGTCAACCGACTTGGGTCTCAGCGGCTGGTTCGCTTTGGTTCTCGTATCATACAATTACTCACGTACTCGCCTCCGCCAACACTTTCATCAAACTCAGTAATTATCTCATCTACAGCCTCGAACCCAAATTTCTTGTACACGGGGACAGCAACAACAGACGCCTCGGTCCAACATACCAGTCCATGTCTATCAGCGAATTCAGTGGCCCAAAAAAGTTGCAAGCTTGCTGCACCTCGTCGCTGGCAGGAGGGAAGGGTTACCATCAATTTCAATTCTGGAAGATGTCAGATGACCAAGGTTCAGTATCTTTTCTGGAGATAATGTTGACTGACGAAGCTGAGGGCGTTCTCCCAAATGACGCTCACGACTCTCACGAAACTTCCTCGCGATCTCAGTCGATAGCTGCTCATTCAGTCCCTTTGGACTAGTCAGTGGTTCAAGCTTGAAGTCCTTCGGGAAACCTAGGACGATGAGCATACTCCTTCTTCAGTCAATCACGAAATGAGATTCACCTACCAGTCGGTCCTTGAAGTTCAGCTCCAGCATCCGTGAATTCGAAAGCCCATTTCGACCAACTGACAACCTCTCCTGTTTCAGTGTCGATCACTTTCTTCCAATGGCCAACGAAATCATGGTAATTGGCCGGCCATCGAGCGATGAGGCCCACAAGTTGGCTCTCGAATGACATTCCCGGGTATAGGGATTTTTGGAAGGGGTCGTTGAAAAAGGCGCTGATTTGAACGTTGGCTAGTGCCGGACTGTCGCTGAGGTCCACTTCTTGCAATTCGAGAGGCATGTTTTGGTACTGTTCTTCGATTTGAGTTTTCAATTCCCTTTGGATGTCATAGACTATCGAGGAGATGCAGAGACGCGATTGAGTTGCAAAATACATTAGAAGGGAGAGGAGGAAAAGTGGGATTGAGACTAGTCCCAGATTGGTGACCGAGAACATTGCTTTAAACATTCTCTCCTCATATCTTGGTGACCGACATTCTAACACCAAACATTCCTTCATTACGTCGTACATCAACTCGCAGCCCTCTCCTCCACTCCTCACTCCCTAAACCTCCTCACCCCCTCCCTTCCCACCAACACACAATACGCACCACGCTTTGCCTCCCTCCACCTCCTACTCCACCCTGCCGCTCCAATGATCCCCCCTTTCCTCTTCCTCTACTTCTTCTCTTTTTTCTTCTCCTCTAATCCGAGTGGGACAGGAATTTGTTGGAAACCTTTCTTTCGCGTGCTTGAACCATGCTGGGACTTTGCCTTTGTTCTTGGGTGGTTGATTGAGAGTTGCAGTGGAGTGGCGATGGCGGCGTGTTGAAGGGGAGAGGGTTTAGAGGATGCCTGCGTGGTGTTTGCTGCGGGTGTGGGAGGAGATGGGAGTGGTGGACATGGTGGTTGTTGGTTGAGGGTGAGGAGACTGAAGGGGGATGGGGGCTTGGGTTTGGCTTGTTGATTGTGACTTGGTGCTTCGATGACCGCTTTTGGTGTTGTACAGTATGTGAGAGGCGCGTTGGAGCTGTTCGTGTCGTAAGGAAAGAGGATGAGCTTGAAAAGAATTGCGGGATCAAATGGATCGAGGAACCTGGCGGCAAGAGAAATCGCTGCCACCGTGAGAGTTGATGTTATAGTCAATGATCATCCGTGTCGTTTGGTATTGTCAGCATGGGAAAGGGACAATAGGAGAGCATCTCGCTTAGCAACGAAAAGGGGTGAATTCTCGTCGACGAGACAATGGGGAGCGAGAAAGTGAGAAAACAGGACAAGTATGGTCAAGTACTCCAGTGGCATTTCCATTTGCACTTCGCCATTAACTTAAAATCAGACCGCTCGCTGTTTCAAAGGAGAGATCACGTGCTCCAACCCTCCCTACCACCCCTGTGAAATTTCAAGATTTACGGGAACACCAAGTGCGGTATAAGAATAAGATAACTTCGCCATTGAAGCCCAAAATTGAAGCCTCACTTTTTGCTGGAAAGTCTTTAGGTGATAATAGAGCCACGTGGCTAGCTCGCGTCCGATTTCAACCTCTCATTGGTCCTGATTTCAACACTAGCCAGCACCTCAAATACCAATTTCTTCCCGCATTTCGAACCTCATCTCTTTCACCATTTTTCTACCTCTCCCTCCAGACCTTGCACACCGTTCACAACAAAACGCCATTTCGCTGCAGGCCGAACGATCGAGGTTTCCGTCCCGCTGTCATTCTCATCGTTCGATCTAGAGCCCCGGCGGGACCAAAATTTGATGGGATTTGTTTTATCGATGTCTCGATTAAACGATTTTTCGATAGACGCCTTTTCAGGGTCCGAGATCGAAGCGCCCACTGATGTCATTGGGCTTTGATTCCATCTCATTTGGTTCGAGGTCTCGAATTGGGTCTGTGGGGCTCAATTACTTGAAATGGTGCGGGACCTGACGATCTCTTTCAGCATGTCACGCATTGGGGAGCGGACAGCCTTTCCACACTACGAGTTGGGTACCATTCGTTTGGTGGACCATGAAGCACAGACGAGTATCCTGAACCGTCTTCATCGGCAAGCTTGCCGAGCTGAAAACAATTGATACTCCGTGTGCATCCTCCCCTTTGCCATCGACTTCGGTAGCACCGGCTTCCACGTTTCCTCCCGAAACCGTAAGGTTTTCCATGATCTATGCGACAATTGTCTCCAATTATATATGATGTATGCAAGGTTTTCCCCATCTGGCTGGTCGTGTCTGAGATCCAGGCTCAAAGTTGAGACATTCGTCTGAGTTCTCCCTATGGGCCTTGTTTTCAAGTCTTTCGATCACTTCACTGGAGTATATTCCTTTTATGGAAACCGACAGTCTTTCTGGACCTCGAGAGTTCCTCGTTGGACGTGCTTAGATGTGCGATAAGAAGTCCGTATTGGGTCACAATCAAATTGAGCGATATTGGATTCGCGGTCTTCACGGCAGCTGGCCTATCGGGTGCCGTCCTTCCAATAATTTGAATTTCTTTCCTTTGTTTCCTCCCTTTACCTGTTTTTCAATTACTCACTACATCGATATTCTCCTGGCTAGGATACCCTTCTATAACATGTCCTCCCGCAATATCACCACTTGATATCATAGCAGCGCAAGTTTATCCTCGAATGATACGATAGACATCAGCAGAAACAACGCTCACCATATCTAATAATCATAGGAACTTTCGCTATGAAGTTGGTATTCTTCTTGACTGTGCTGGGACATGGTGTGCTTGGTTCAGAGGTAAATCCCGATTCTTCTGTCTCATTGTTCAAGACCTGACAGATCAAGATAAATCTAGGGTCAGCAGCAACTTTCGGCGTCCTCGCCCACACAAGCATTACCAGCACTGGTGCAACAACCATAACCGGCGATATCGGAACAACTGGCAGTTCTATTACCGGGTTTCCACCTGGAACTTACAGCGGGACCGAGTTCATCGGGAATCAGGCAACAGTTGCTCTCAGTGATGCTCAATCCGCATACAATACTCTTGCCGGCCTGGGCGGAGCCATACCTCTCCTAGGTGATCTGGGTGGCATGAGCTTGGCCCCTGGAACATACAGCCTCAGCACATCTGCAGCCATCACCGGGATATTGACACTTGCAGGCACAGGCTCGTCCAATGATGCGTGGTATTTCCAAATCGGGACGGCTCTCACCACTGCAACAGGCTCGACTGTCTTAATGACTGGAGGTGGATTGCCATGCAATGTTTTCTGGCAGATCGGAACATCTGCCACTCTTGGTACGGGTACTGCTTTCTCGGGGAATATACTTGCAGGCGCTTCTATTACATTGAATACGGCGACTGTTCTTAACGGCGGTGCATTTGCTATTGGAGCATCGGTTACAATGGATACTAATCAAGTCAATGTCCAAATTTGTCCTATGTCTTCTTCTACAAGTTCTGCAGTACAGCCTCCGACCAACCCCGACTCTTCTACTTTTGTGACACAGACTACATCTATTATTCTCAGCACGACGAGTGATAGCTTACTGTCCTCAACCACAAGCTCAGACATCTTGAGTACCTTGTCATCGTCCTCAAGTTTGCCAACAAGCACCAGCCAGATTACCAGCAGTGGGACATCCAGTGCAAGCCCTTCGAGCACTCAAATCTCTAGCTCTAGGTTAGTCATAACTCCGATCAAAGTCCCCCACAACCCCGCAGTTCGAGTCGTAACTCTCAATGGTCGAATTGAAATTCAGATATGCTAAACTTCCTTCCTATTAGTAGCATAGAGCCGAGTTCAACACAGTCCTCTTCATCGTTAGTACCCAGTACTCCCCTTGCATCTATTTCTCTTCCTGTTTTATCAGAAAGCAGCATCCTGAGCTCAGGTTCATCTGAGACTAGCATCTCGTCCCTGCAGTCAAGCTCTGTCTTGTCAGCGAGTGCTTCCGAGACCGGCTCATCCACGTTTTCAACTTTCAGCTCAAAAAGTTCCAGCACAACCTATCTGACAAGTTCATTCTTTGGGAGCAATAGTGTGCCCACATATACCTCTTCGGCGAGCATTTCTAGCTCTGCATTTCCAACTTTGTCCAGCGTTCAATCCACTTCGCAAACACAGTCCTCACAATCTTCTAGCTCGTCCACGCAAGGAAACATCTGCACTTACCCCACTGCAATAAACGTACTCTACATCACATCGACCCACACATCAGGAGTCTGCTCCTCAATAACCACACGAACGATTCTCAGCACGTCCGTGGTGACATCTACTTCCGTTATTCGCAGTACTAGTGTCACCACATCCACATCTGTAACGACATCTGTACATGACCTCCCTTCCCATCTTCTACTCTCTCTCTGCCCCCCTCCCCATCCCTTCTCCCCACACCTCATCAAAAATGCAATCACTAACATCCCACCCTACAGACCTCCCTAATCCAATCAACATCAACCCTCTACACTACCTCCACATCACGAACCACCTCAACCTTCCGAACAACTTCCACCTCTCTCGTCCATCTCACCCTAAGCTCAATAACTACATTGACTGCTTGGAAGACGTCAACTAGCGTGGTTACGAGTCGGACGACTAGTACGGGGACTGTTTATGTGACGAGGGCTACGACTACGGGGATATGTAGACCGACTGTGAAAAAGAGATTGGATGTTGATGCTGGGGTGGGTGTGGAGAGGAGAGGAGTCAGGGTTGAGGTGAGGGAGGGGGAGGCATGAGGGGAGGATTGGGAGGCTTGTGAGGGCTGCTTTGGGGTCTTAGGGTTTTGAAGATGGGTTGGGGTTATGGGGTGCGAGAAAGTAATGGTGGAGGATTTGGGTGATGAGGAATGAGCGAAAAGAGGAATTTAATGAATGATAACGGGTCTTCGATGAAAGCAAACGTAGGAAAAGAAACGAAGTAAAATGGCAAGTAGTTGAGGGATGAAAGTGTGTAGTCATTTGTATCATTATAAGGATAGAAATGGTCATTGAGCATTGGACATTTCTCCAGGCCCCAAGATTGGAACATCATAGACTCAAGAAATGCTCCATAGTCAAAGCCAGAAGCGATGAACGAACGTCCAATCCAAGCCATACATGCTAGAACACAAAGGACAAGCAACACGTCTCTAGATATCTATGGAAGCTATGCCCCTGGGCAGTCCTCGTCAGCCTGCCCTGGCTTGCCATTCTCAGCAACAAAGCGTTATCTCTGATTGCATACTCTGCTTCGTGTTGGTATTGTGCAGCCAAGAATTCAGCCTCCGTCATAGGAGATATCTTGTGACATCACCATAATAAACGTCCTAGGCGGTGAGAACGCCGGGTAGATTCTGTTTCCATGTTGGGGGGGGGGGTTCACTTGAAAGGCGTTTTGTGAAAGGACTGAGGGCAGGCTGGCTTTCTTTGTTCCAGGATGATTCAGCACCTTTCCAAAACATATGTCTTGAAAAGCTCTTGAACATCAAGCTGGTGCTCGATTCGGCCCGTGTCGTCTTCTCACCATGTGCGATACGGTTGTCAATTTCCATACAATTGTCAACACTTGAGACAAATGCGAAAAACAGCACCCCGCCACTGAGTAGGACGCGGAAAGACGCAGGTGGAATCGTCCGCCAGGAACTCCTAGCACTAGCTATAACTCTTGCCGACCACTAGAACCAATGTCCGACGTCCCACCAATGGTCGCTTTGAGTCGTGCCAATTGAGTTCCTACCGATCCTACGTAGTGTCGACAACGCTTTTATGTGAACGATCGGTCGCTGGAAGAGACGAGGCTGTAGCCTCGTAAAGGTCCTTGGCGTTAGGGATAAAGAAAGTGGCGTCATATATGGGATTCACTGGAATATAGGGCTGCGGCCAAGCATGCTTCGTGAAAGCAAAATTCCTAATAAGGCATGAACTCAATTTCTCCCTCCTATGAATATAGATTTTCATGGGCAGAGTATTCTAAGGATCCCTCAATATCTTATTACTAATGTTTGCTTTGAAAATAATTGCAATTGCGCAACATGATCCTAGAATTATCAAAAACTCAAGTAGGATATTTAACATCAGCTTCTGGGAGACCGTCCCACGTGATTACTTACCCCTCCTCCTAGAATAAAAGGTATCCTCTGCCTGGAGAAACCAAATGATGCAAGTCTCTAACAAGGAACATCAAAGAAGCATATGGATTATAAGTCCAAAAGAAGGAGCAAAAGTAGGGCCAAAAAACATTGCATTGAAAAGATCTTTAACATCACGTGACTAACAAGCAATCTTCATCACATGAGAGAGGCTTTCTCGCTGTTAACATCTAGACTATCGTCTAATACCAAAGTATTAGTGAGAAGAGAAGGAGCTTGCATGCAGCTACCTTGTCTATAAAGAAGATCTCGACTATTAGGACTTGGACCACCGTTTGCCTGTTGGGCTTTGGCGAAAATTCCAAGATTCTTTTTGCTAATCTTTGAACCCTTCCTCGTCAAAACCCCTACGTTGTCAACACAAACATGCGCTCTCGGACGCCGCTAGAAACAGCAGATAGTAATGCCAGCCAATTTCGAAGCAGTAGAACACAGTGAGAATATAACTAATATATATATCCAATAACTTGGATTGATGAAGTATAGCGTCCCTTGAGTTGTATTCTTGGGTTCCCAATCCTATTGCAGGGAGACGTTTTATAATCGCTGTTTGGAGGCGAGTCATTGAACTCGACAGAGCACCTGGTCTTGATACGAGCGAGGCTGGCATTTGCTGTCATCAACGTGTTTCCAGGCTCAGTCGAGGCGAATTGAGAATGTCCCAGGTCGATTCAGGACTCTCATCGCCTGATTTTGGCTTTGCCAAGATGGGACATCGAAAATCTCAAGCTCCGCAAATTTGAGTCGTAGGAGACCATCCAGTGAACCCCCACTTGTGCGAATTTTATCAGCCTTCAGCAACTCACTGGATGAGGCACCAAGGTGAAGCATTGAAACCAATCCAATTACGCTCATGACAAATCATACAACCCATATCTAGCACCTTGCGCCTAACACCAATCGCTATGCCGTGGACCGATTCTAATGCCTTCCCTATCTCCGCTGTTGTCTGCCTGCCTAGTAGGTCATCCAGCCCCACAACTTGTTTATATCGCTTGTACCTTCCTGTAATTGGGCGGCTTGACTGCTCTTCGGATCAACTTTCCGGCGTAGGGTGGTATGAGGGAGATAGCGCCAATGGCAAGGACACGCCATACGAAGCCCCTAATTCAGTTAGTACAATTGAACAAACAATAATGAGGAAGGCGAACATACCAAGTCACAATGAACTCCAAATCAAAGTACCTTCCCAAAAACGGTAAACTCCCAATGTACAACAAGAAAGTCCCCACCAAACTAACAATCATAACCGGATGCCAAGTCGTAACCTCAAACGCCACCATACAAAGCTCATTCAGTACCAGCACCGTAAACGAGACCGCGACCATCTTCTTCCCATCAACTTCGGTCAGGATTTGGGAGAGGCCTTGGATCATGCCTCCTTGATATATGGAGACGAAGACCCAGACGAAGAAGGTGCGGTATGAGAGTGCAGCGCCGGAAGTGAGTTCTTTGTATAGTTCCGGGTACAAGTTGGCGAGATTCTCATCGACGTCTTTGTCGAGGACGAGAGAGAAGACTGGTGCCATGGTGTAGACGGTAGCGTAGCCGACCATTAACCAATCTATATACAAGCCTTCTGGTTCGAATTTGAGGGCTATGCTGTACATAGTTTGGCAGACACTGATGATGAGACCTCTGTGAATGACGAACTGAGCAAGTTTGGCGGAACGTTTGTAGCTGTTTCGACCGTGCCAGACGAGTAGTTTGGTGAGATGGCAGAATTGGGTTATGGAGAAATCGGCTGCTAGGGAGGCTTGTCGTCCTTCTTTGCCGACGATACCCACGCCGACGTCAGCGGCTTGGATCATGCTCACGTCGTTGCCTCCATCACCAATACAGCAGACGCGCTTCTTGGTGAATTGGCGGATGAGGAGTGCAACTTCTGCTTTTTGATGAGGGGAACAACGACACGCGATGACTGCAGGTAGAAGAACGGCGAGGCCGATGAATTCGGTGCGGAAATGGGCGAGGAGTAGGGCGAGTGATTCTCCATCGATGAGCAGAGCAGAGTCTTTCTTGCCACGAAGGAAGTCAAGGTGATCCTGTGCATTGTCTTTTCGTTTGAGCTTGGCGATGGTGTGGATGTATTGTCCTCTGGCCACGAGTTTGGCGGAAACGGCGACACATCGAGCAGTCTCGACCTTGTCACCGGTCAACATCCAGATCTTGATGCCAGCATTTCGAAGAAGCTCGAGTGAGGGTTTGACATCTTTTTGCAGCTTATCCTCAACACCTGTGACACCGAGGAGCTCAAGATCGCGTTCGAGATAGTGGCTGACAACACGTGCCAGGCCAGCATCTCGACCGTTGATCGAGACTGAGGCTTCCTTGAAATTGGCAGCAAACTCTTGATATTGCTGAACAGATAAGCGTTTCCGACCAACGACCAATGTTCGTAGACCTTCTCGAGCCATGTTCGCGGTTTCTTCATCGAGCCAATCGTTCGCTGCCACAATGGAGGTCATGACAGTATCAGCACCCTTTTGATAGAACCAAATCTCTCCAGCTCCGATACCAGATTTGTCGTCTAGACTCTCCAAGAATTGCACGATGATACCCATTCGCTTGCCATCTGATGTGAAAGGGAAGATCTCGAGGATGCGGACACGAACAACTGGGAGTCCTGTGTCCACAGATTGAAGAGTCATCGCCTTTCGATCACGATGGACCAAGCGAAGGCCCACAGCTTCTGTCCATTTCAATATCGCAATCTCGTCAGGCGATGAGGCTTGATAAGAAGTAACCATCTGTCCATTTTCTTCTTCAGCAGTTGGTGTGACGTTGTGGCAAAGTGCCAAGGCAAGGACAACATCGCGAACACGCGAACCAATTTCTCGACGTGTGCGGGTAGCGGTGGTCGTAGTGGCTGCTGTATAGGTCGACGAAGGCGTGATGAGCGTGGATTGGTTTGGGTCTGATGAGGCAGGCAACGAAAAGCCTTGCTTGATGTACGAAGCCACTTCGTCCATTGCTTCATTGGCGTATGACACTGTTCCGACATGGATCTTCTTCATCTCCATTTCGTTTTGTGTCAAGGTCCCTGTCTTATCGCTGAGAAGGTACTCAATTCGACCAAGTTCTTCCGGAATAGTGCTCGTCCTGACAACGGTCCCTGGGATCCCCGTATCCCGGTGGATGAAAAAAGAGTAGGCGCTCTTGCCCATATCCAGATTGACTCGAAGACTGATTGGAACGATTGTCGAGAAAAGCACCAGGAATCTCATGATCTTCACATACCACTTGACACCTTCGACATGCTCAAACCCTTCTAAGGCGACAAGAACAATGGATAAGGTCAGCGTAAGGGCACAGAGGATTTTGGTGAGCGAATTGATCTCATTTTCGAGAAGTCCCGTTTTGGAGCGTGCCTCAGATGTAGAAAGTGCTGACCGAGTCTGGGGACCGGTATACACAACGACAGCTAGAGTCGTTGCATTGGAAGCTAGGATTGTATTGCACCACGCAGTATTGTCGATACTCAATGATGCAGAAGTTGCATTTGTTGATGGTTCGTCGGCGTTCACTTCGCGGCTCAAAGGCGACTTTGGAAGGTAGGGATCATAACCTCCACTTCGGGGTAGTAATTCGACAGTTCCAACAAATTCATTGACTTTCTTGTCCGGCTTGCTAGCGACCACTCGAAGACGCACAAATTCGGATGGGTCGAGCGTCTGGGTGAGGGGGGATGCTATCCTGAGCTTCCAATCCGTCTCACCATCGAGTTGATCGGTACGTATGAATGTCTCCCCAAGCCCCGCGGCATCAGCGGAAGGCGTATCTCCTTCTCCTGATGTTGACTGGTGACTTTCTGCAACAGTGGTGGATGTCTGTTCGATCGGTGGATCCGAAATTGGCTCAACGAGCAATGATTCTGAGACTCTGGGCTGAGCTTCTTGAGCTGAAGCTGCCGCAGAATCATTCGTGTAGCTCTTCAATATCACCACGTCTGCTGGACAGCGCTGGTCTTTTCCGAGCTTCAGAACATCACCGACTTTCAGGTCTCGAGATTTCTTTATGGCCTCACGGACTTCGGCAGAGGGTGCCGCCCGCCTCCCCCGACTTTCCGCATTCTCTTCCTCTTCCTGGATGTCTGACAGCCTGTCTGCTTCAACCAGAGATCGCCGCTTCCCCTTGGCATTCGCCTTCGATTTCAACTTCTTCTTCCCACTGTATTTGTCCGAACCGCCTGCCCCAGGCATGTCGAACGACAAAACCGTGTACCCCTCCGAGTTCGCCTCGTTATCTCTCCTCCGTCGTTCAATGTCATCATATGCTTCCTTCCCCAATGTAATGGCTAAAACACAGACCAATGGTACAATGTAAGTCGAGAGGTATCCTATTCGTAATGGCGGAATCGCTTGCGAAAGTGCGACGAGTAAAAAATACATGTTGAAAAAGAAAGAGAATTCGTTATACAGAGTTCGCGGTAAGAAACTGACGGGGGTATATTTCGCATTCGAAACTGCATTGGGAGGGAAGCGCGCGGATTGTGCAGTGCCAACTGACACTGTACGGGATGATGCCGGATCGTGTTCTTCTTCTTGAGCTTCGCCATCATCCGGTATTGGCTGGTTGCTATTCGCAGAGAGGAAGCTGGGAAGTCGTATGTGTGATCCTAACCTATTGAAGGCCTCGACACTGGGCCGCCGCCGATGACTACTAACGTTCGCTGCAAGCAACGGCGCATCGTCTTCCTGCCCATCCGCGCTTCCAAAGCTTCCTGCTGAGATTCGAGTCGGCTCATCGTTCAGTAAACCGTGAAGGTCCTCGCTATTCGCGTCCCTATCCCTCCCTAGATCACCATATCCTCTATTCCGCTTGCCCAACCCTCTCAACCCGCTCATGCGTAGATTCCTCAATGGTATATGCGGTACTCTCCGCTCCTCCTGTGGTCTGCGATCCTTTCTAGAAGACGAGGGACCCGAGGGACGGGATGTGGTGATCGGGTCGAGCTCCTGGATGTCGAGGTCGAGATCTGAATCCGAGTCATTCGCAGGAGAATTGGGGGCTTCTGGTTGATGGTAGTCTCTCGAAGACATGCCTCATTGATGCGGTGGTTTAATTTGGGTGCGGGAAGAAGGAAGTTCAGCTTGGGAATCTGCAGCACTTGTAGAAACTGTAGCCTTGCTTGCCTGTCTCAGCCACGGAACGTTGACGCGGATGTTCCGTCGTTATGCGCTGATGCAGCCAGAATTAATGTGGGTCGCCGTAGCGGAAGGCAGCTCCAAAGATGCCGAGGACAAAATATTGATGGACGTAGGCAGGATAAAGGGGTGATAGTTCAAAGTATGAAGACAATTGTGGTGTTGAATAGACGATTGAATTATTACCAGGTGTTATGAAATAAAAAAAGCATTCTTTGCAGACAAAATAGTCGCTGTTAAGTAAGTGTGCTGCTATCTGTCCTTGTGATGCTGTAGGCCACCGTATCGAAAGCTGGCCTTTCGCCTCGTTCCGTCGCGCCAAATCCAAAGTCCAGATTGAGACTCTCGTCCGCAAATACCTGCTTCATGAATTTTGCGCAGCCGTAGCAAATGGCTTCAGTCTGCCCATTTCGATATTTAATCTGATTTGTTCTTTAGCGGATATCTTTGTATAAGTAAGTCTCTTTGTCCCAATCAAGAAATCTGCGGAATGACGCTGCTGGGAAAAAGGAAGGATTTAGGGGAGGATGATGTGCTGACATCAAGCAGTATTCAGTTCTTTTTCGCCAAACACACTGTTGTCGCGATGCCATCGGAATCTGCGAGTCCCTGGCATCCTGCCTTTATGCCCAATTCGGAATCCGACCTAATTGCGACGAAGACTGCACAGTCAACACAATCGAGCTCGCAGCCGGAGCCCATTCGCATTCTCCCGCCCCCAAAAGTAGAGCCTGTCGCACCTGCATCGACATTAGACATCGAGCAGACCCCAGAACAGGAATTGGAAGCTACAGGGGAACATCTAGAGGATAATGATGGCCATCCCGAGATATCGAATCTCCGTAATGCCCTCGAAACATCTTTGGCCAGCCCAGGTGGTGTTGAGCTGGAGGAGAGCCCATTGCACAATGAAGTCCAACAACCCGAAGCCGAGGAGCAGGACAAGGCAGATTTCCCATCTGAAGGACCTTCCAACGAATCGAAGCATTTGAGTACAATGTCTTTTGCCCGGACTGTGTCGCATGAGGTCAACTGGGGAGAAGACGACGAGGTAGACCCAGAATGGAATCTTCATCGGACAGATACGGACCCCTTCAAGTTAATGGCAAAGTCGGATAGAACAAATTCGTTCCCTGCTGTACCTCCTGCACATTCGCCTGGATTTGGTCATTTCGAGGAACAGCTTCCCCACTCTCAAGCAGAGGAGATAATGAACGAGGTCGAGCAGGATGCTAAGGACTTTTTCAGCGATGATGGGAATCATGCCGATGCAGACTTCTTCAACGGAACCTCGGGCCACCACGATGCAAGCGAGGAGTTACCAGATCAAGACCACAATGGGACTGCGAACGTTGGTCAGGCATATGGAGGAGACCTTCGACCAGAGGAGGACGAGGAGTCACGCTACGAGGAAGGGCTCCCACTTGTACAACACACGGAGGAGCAAGATATCGATGCAGAAGTGCCAAGAGAACCTCACCCTGCTTTTGAGGATGATGCGGACGAAGATCATGACTTTTTTGCACAAGTTAGCAAGGTGGACGAACCACCAGCACCAGAACCACCACATCTCGAGAGAAAGTCCACAACGCAGGTCATGGATTCTTTAAATATCCAGTCGCATCACCAGACACAGGAGGATATTCCCGAGGAAGAAAATGAGCACACGGAAAGCTCCCAAAGCTTGTTAGAAAGGTCAACTGGTGGTGGAATCAGCGTATCAGCAAGTACGGTGTTATCCCAAGTGCTAGGTGACCCTGAAGCTCCTATTCATGATCAACCAGAGACTCTCGCTGCTCTTGGAACGGACTCCGGGGAAGGCGACTTGGCAGCAAAATGGAAAGCTGCATTGGCTGGAGATGAATTCTTGGATGACGATGACGACGAATTACTGCCTGACGATGATGAACCCGCTGCCCCTGGGGCCGAAAATAAGGAATTGGATCCAACTGCCCTCTTTGGTAGTGACGATGAAGGCTTCTTGGAGGAGGATGACCAGGACACCTCAAAGGACCTCTTTTCTCAACAAGCCAGCCCCCCTATTCCGGCTCCTGTGACCACCCCTAATGGTCACGTGGTGGGATTCAACAGTTTGACGGGTGCGGTACAACCAAACCGCCCAGGAAGCAGTGGTATGAGCAATCGATATCTTCCAGCTGGTGCAGCAATTGCGGCTCCTAAGTCGGCCAATACAATCGCTCCTACGGCAGCACCATTGTTTACAGATCTCAGCCGACCAGCTACTACGGCTCCTACACCTTCTCCCTACATGGCCCAGTCAGTCTCGAGCTTCCAACCGCAGCAACAAAGACCAGAGCTCCCAAAAGCCCAGAGTTTTGCCGATAAATCAAAGGGTGGTTATCACTCACCATATGACTTACCGATGGAAGTTGTCAAACCTAAGAAGCGAGTCAGCATGCAGCAAATGAATAGGCAACCTTCGCCTGCAATTGCTCCTCCGAGAAGTTCCAGCATGTATGCGCAACCGCCACCTCCGTCTGGACGATCGTCGAATGCAAGTATGTCGCCTCCGACAAGTAGCCACGGGCTCCCTCAAGCCCAAGACCGGCCCGCCCTAGCGAAGAAAACCTCAGGCGGCTTCTTCGAGGAACTCCCAACGTCTGTGCCGAAACCAGCTGTTAGGCATTCAAATTCATATTCACCTCAGGCTCAAAATCCTTATGGCCATCCTGGGGCTGCTCCACCACCAATGGCCCCTCCTGCTGCTCACAGATCAGCCTACGCACCACCCCCTGTAGCACAACCTGTACAACATCACCCCATTCAGCAGCCACCTAATCAAGGTCTGGTTGCCCCCGAACGAATTAATCCATATGCGACACTTCCAGCTGCGAGTGCACCGCCACCATCTGCTGCAAGATACTCGCCATCGCCATCGCAACCTGGGCTTCAAACAGCTCCACCTCCACCCGTTTCTCGATACTCGCCAGCGCCGCCCAATCCTCGTCAGCACCCCCCCTCTTACAACTCACCTGTAAATCCTCCCCCGGTTCTCGCTCATCAACCTCGAACATCCAGTCCCTTGGCACATTTTGAAAGAAATCAAGATCCACGTGGACACGGGTCTTCTTATTCCGAGACGGCGAGTTTTGATCGCCGAAGTAGTTCGTCTGGATACGAGTCTAATCTCAGGCATCAACATCTTCCCCCCACTAGAGAGGTAGATGAGAACGAACGAGCGCCAGTCAATGGGAATAGAGGTTATGGCGAGCTCCAGAATCAGCATATTCCCCAGCCTGCTTCACAGCCTCCTAGAGCTGTAGCTCAAACCCCTCCACCGCCACATGCTCTTGCTTCCAAACAAGTCAGTTCGCCGCCCAAACGGACAACATCTAATTACCAACCTCAACAACCGCTCACTGCTCCATCTCACTCATTTGCACCTCCGAAGAGATCCCAGACACAATCACCGGGCAGTGCATACAGTGGACCAAGACGTGATGTCCCTCCAGCAGATCCTTATCAAAGGCCAGCGTCCGTAGAGGGACCTACCTCGCCTCGGCAAACCAGTAGCTACTCTGCACCGTCTGTCACCTCTTCATATGGGCGGAAACGGGGATTCTCTCAAGGCTACAACTACATCGCACCTACTGATGGTCGTGAGCATGACCAACTGCAAAGATGGAAGGGTGCTCCAGTCTTCGCTTGGGGTGTTGGAGGCACCATCATGACCTCTTTCCCCGTAGATGTGCCCCGTTATGGTATGGGCCAAACAGCACCAATGATTGTCCGCAGTCCTGGCGAAGTGAAGATCCGAAATATCAAAGACGTGGATCCACTTCCCGAGCGCTTGTCATCATTTCCTGGTCCATTGAAAGGCAAGACCAAGAAGAAGGAAGTCTTAGCTTGGCTCACGTCAGGCATCGTTATCCTAGAGACGAATGCCTCATATCTTCACACAGCAGCAAATCTGTTACACGAGGACAAGCGTATTGAGGAGAGAATACTACTCTGGAAAATACTTCGTGTATTCATCGAAAACGATGGCGTCTTGGAGGGTAGTCCAGTCGTTGAAAAAGCTGTGCGAGCCGTGCTTTCGCCAGGCCTAGACGATGAGGGATCATTGTCAGCAGCAGCGCCTCTTTACGCTACCGGTGCCGAATTGTCAGGAATATCAGCATCATCCGTGCCAAAATCTGATGCTGTTGATCCCTCTGCCGTTGACGAACTGAGGAAGCACTTGCTTCGTGGTGAGCGTGAGAAGGCCGTTTGGGAAGCGGTTGATAAGAGACTCTGGGCCCATGCTATGCTCATCTCTAATACCGTGTCGAAAGATTTGTACAAGAGAGTGGCCCAAGAGTTCGTCCAGAAAGAGGTCAAAAACATTGGTGACAATACTCAACCGCTGGCTGCATTGTACGAGATCTTTGCAGGCAACTTCGAGGAGAGTGTAGACGAGCTTGTGCCTCCTTCTGCCAGAGCTGGCTTCCAGATGGTTAGCACGACAAGTGCTCATAGCCCGTCAAAAGATGCTCTTGACGGACTCGACAGATGGCGCGAAACTTTGGGACTTGTCCTCAGCAACCGAAGCCCAGATGACAACCAGGCCCTGAACGCTTTGGGCAAGCTCCTATCTGGATATGGTCGTGCCGAAGCTGCTCATATCTGCTTCCTATTTGCAAGGAGTTTATCAATCTTTGGGGGAGTTGACGATCCCCAAGCCAGCATTGTACTTGTTGGATCTGATCAGTTGCGACAACCCTACGATTTCGATCGAGAAATGGAGCCTATACTGCTCAGTGAGGTGTTCGAGTATGGAATGTCGCTTGCGAATCCGTCGGCAATTGCCCCTTCGACTCCTCACTTGGCAGTGTACAAGTTGCAGCATGCAAAGATCCTAGCTGAGAATGGTTATCGTGATAAGGCCATACAGTACTGCGACAGTATTGCAACCTCGATCAATTCGCAAACACGAAGGTCACCATATCATCACAATCTCCTGATCTCTGAACTGGATGATCTCAGCAAGCGTCTCAAGTCGTCGCCAAAGGATGGAACCTCTTCTTGGATTTCCAAACCAAGTATTGACAAAGCCAAGGGCTCAATCTTTGCTACGTTCAACAAATTTGTTGCTGGAGATGAAGGTGATACACCAGCTGCGGTGTCGAGTGCTGGAAGTACCAACGATGTGGGTCCATTTGCTAGAATCGCTGGAGGAACGCCAACGATTAGTCGGTCACCATCAAATTCAGAGATTTATGGCTCCTATAACGGACTTGCAATCAACGGCAGCGCTACTAAGCCCATTCCTACCAACTCGAGGTACGCGCCTGGTGGATCCTACAATACAGTGCCTACACATGAGCCTCTTTCAGCCTCATACGGATCTCAACCTCGGACTTCACTTGAAGAAAGGTCATCGAACGAGTTCCGAAGATACGAACCCCAGCGGCAAATGTCTGACTATAGACCGACATCTCAAGCCAGCAGTGTCCCCAACAGCTACAGTCCCCAGACCTCTTCGACCTACACACCTCAGACCTCATATACCCCGTACGCCAATACGAGTTCGCCATATGAGCCTTCAAGCTATGCACCGCCTCCTCACACCCCAGTGACTGAGCAGCCTCCCGCCAACATGTTCGCGTCGCCGCAGCCAATCCCGAATGCGAACAGTCCTCAGAAGCATCATGAATCATCGCAGCTTTCCTACAATCAAACAATTTCGTCGAGTTACGAGCCACCTGCGAATAGTTACACGCCATTCACCAACAGCTACGAACCTCCCGCATCGAATAGCTACGAGCCATCGACTTCAAGCGGCTACGAACCTCCCGCAGGTGGCTACGAACCCCCTTCGAGTGGTTACGAACCTCCGTCTTACGAACCAGCCACGATGGATGATGAGCCTGACTCTCCTATCGACACTCGACCGAAGAAGTCGTTCATGGACGATGACGACGATGACATCCCAGGTCTCAAGCAACCACCTGCAAATCGCGAGAAGACAAAGGCAGAAAAGGACCGCGAAGCCGACGAGGCCTTCCGGAAGGCAGCTGAGGCCGATGGTAAGTACTCCATTTCACATTGGATCTTCACAACTAACAAACACCCAGCACAAAAAGCCAAAGAAGCAGCACCAGCAAAGAAAGGCTGGGGTCTCGGCGGCTGGTTCGGCGGCAGCAAGAAAGAAGCCGACATGGGCGCACAACCCAACAAGCCCATCAGAGCCAAACTCGGTGAAGCATCCTCCTTCTACTACGATCCCGAACAAAAGCGATGGATCAACAAGAAAGGAGGAGCAGAAGCCACAGAAGCCAAGACTGCTACACCTCCACCGCCTAAAGCTGGTCCACCACGGACCTCCAGCGTTCCTCCTCTTACGAGTGCGCCGAGACCAATGAGTATGGGAGGCATGGCGCCACCGCCTATGGGTCAACGTGCTGTTAGCGAGTCTGCTCCTCCTCCTCAGTCGGATGGTCAGAATGAGTTGGGTGGAGGGCCGCCTACGCTTGCTCCGCCGGCTATGGTGAGAAGCGCGAGTAATGGATCGATTGGAATGGGTGGTGGTCCGCCATCGAGTGGTCCTCCTAGTAGACCAGGTACCGGGATGAGTAACGCGAGTAGTATTGATGATTTGTTAGGTCCGGCTGTGCCGAGGAAGGGGGCAGCGGCTAAGACGGCAGCTAAGAAGAAAAAGGGGAGGGGGTATGTTGATGTTATGGGGGAGAAGGCTACGTGAGGGGAGCTAGACTCTTTTGCTTAGGGTAGCGATTAATGGGAATGGGAGATGGGGGTTGGAGGTCATTCCGGATCGTTGATACCCGATGAAGACTCCGCAAGATGATGTGGGGAGAGATATGGGGGTGCATGGATGGAGGGAGGGGTGTATAATAGATTTGGTGGTCGGGGGGAAACTATCATGTTGTAATTTGTATCATACGTACACAGCTTCGTTCTATGTTCTGGCGCTGTGGTTTCGCTGGTCGTTTGTTGCATGCGTGGTTTGCGCTGGGAGGATATCTCCAGAGATGATGAAGATGATGGGAGAGGAGAGGAATGAAAGTTGTTCACCATGGCTTTGATGCTTGACTTGCGATTTGGACTTGAAGATATGATGCTTTCATTACTTGTGTTCAAGTTCCGAATACTTGGACCCCAAAATCTCCCAACTCCTGTGGGACATGCATATTCTGTTTCCCGACCTTCGATATCTTGTTGCAAGTGCAATATCATGTTTCCCAGCTTTGCCTCAATATCGCAAGTGCAACTTCCCATATTATGTTTCCTTCCCAGCCCAAAACCATCAATTCCGTTGTCCCTCCTCCCTCCGGGCATTCATAGGAACTTCTTTCGCTCTTCATTCCTCGATCAATTCCTCCCACTCATATTCCTCATCAGATCGCACTCGAATTCCTCGCCAGGCATAGAAGATAATCTCAGGATAGCTTCGTCCAACCTGACCAAAGAAGTCCGACATCATCTCGTACTCTACACCATCGCGGATAGCCTCAATCGCAGCCTCCATTTCCTCCTTCGGATGCTTGTTGGTAGCCACAAGGCGCAGCTCTTCAAGTTCCTCGAAATACTTGAGTATGCCCCCGTCGCAGCTCTCAAATCGTTGTACCAATTGTCCCAGCGTATCTGGGTGAATGACCTGGCACCAGCTGAAATTCCGTAGTTCGAGAGACTGGATCTTCTCGAAGCATTCGACGGCCTGCTCATACGCCTCTTTGAACCGGTCTTTGTCATCGAGTAGATGTCGGAACTCCACCCAAACATGATCGATTTCAGGATTGATGATTAGAGCGCGCTCATGCTCTACCACATTCCCACGATTATCCATCTTCACATAGCCAGTATCCTTCTGGAATATGACGAAGTATTTCTCCAATGTAATATTCCGGGATTCCTGGTTGATTGACAGCGTAACCGGGGGAGACGGACCTCGTGGTCGGAAATCCCAGTCCTTGTTGCAGCCTGGGCATTGGGGATCGCAAGCGGCGAGGGAGTAGGGTGCGAGATTATGGACACGGCGGCCTGGCAGGCATAGCTTGAAGATGATGGTTCGGATTTCGAAGGGTAATTCTGAGAAGCGGTGGAAGATTGTGGCACTTTGGGATGAAAGTGATTGTACGGCGAGGGATTGAGAGGGGTCGGGCAGCTCGAATGTCAAGAGCGCTAGGGACTTTGTGGCTTCTTCGGGGGTGTAGGTTCTTGGGTCTGGTATTTGTTAGTACGTGACGCGTTCTGGGTGTTGGAGTACATGAAGATGATGGAGTGGTGTACCGTATCTCTTCTTTAGTGTTAAGCTGTTGCTTGTCCACTTCAGCGTTGTCTGGTACATCTTGAGAGATTGTAATTGACCCAGGATAAATGGGACTTTTGGTGGGTGACACGAGAGAGTGTTGGGGAAGAGGATGTTGAGGAAGAAGGGATCAGATGTCGCGAGATCTGTAGAAGGTGTTTGGTTTTCAAACGATGAAGTCGCGAAGCGGAAGGCACATGACTGCTCCACTTCAATCTGCAGGTCCCCAGACGAGCAACCCGCCATACATGAAGGTTCAAGATATTGCCAGATAATTTTATCAATGGCCTTCGTCTTCCCAGATATTTAGAGCTCAAAGTTCGACTCCAAAGGGTTCTCAGTGCTGTACGATCACGTGTACGAGACGCTGTACCGAATGAGGTTAGCCAAGCGACAGACCGCACTTCACTTTCATAGCTCTTGTCTTGCCTCCACGAAAAATGCGCACTGGTCACAACAGAAGAAACCTCTTTGCTTCATCCATAAGGATAGATGGAGGTCTAAGAAGCAACATCTTGGACAAGGCTGACAGAAGATGCATAGTCCAGTGGGATAGTAGTCGTCTCCCTGCATCGTCCCACAACCTTGCTTTGCCATGGTGCTTGACGTGGAGGGCGTAAAGGCGTTTGCTACATGGATAAGTGAAGTCAGTAGCTGCGCAAAAAGCGGAAGTTCACACTATAGGGGTTGAGTGGCTAACCTCAAAAGACCATGACACAAACAGTGGTTTGGGTGCAGGTAGGCGACGATTTGAGCCAAAATCTTAATGGTAGAGTATCAAGGGTGTGGGCGTGCTCCATGGGTCTTGAAATTTGGTCGCGTCAGCAAGTCGCCTTCGAAGCAGGTGAGACTAGATCCACTCACTTCGCTGCTTGCACTGAAGCCATGGTCAGAGAATGATGTGATGGTGTCCAGTTGCTCACTCCTGAGATGATCTTTGAGTTGTGCACTTTCGGAATTGTGGTAGTTGATGGGGTTGAGTGTTGGTTTCTCCAGCCGCGCCAAGTTTCCAATGAAAATCGTTGGTCGAATTCAAACCTTTCGCCAATTACTGACAGAAGCTATAGTCCACGCTGCGATGACAAGGCTTCAAGTCAGATGCTGGGGAAGAAAAGCGTCTCGTTCTCATGAATTCTAGGATTGTGACGCTATTCATTCACTTGATCCTGATCGTCTTCATCTGAGGCAAATTCTTCCATACACCATGTCGAGAGCTGACGGGTACACTTCTCATCTGTTGGCGCAAATCGAATGAAAAAGATTGCTGAGTACAGAGCGAGGCCAAACACATGAACACAGAGAGCTCCGATATTCCATCAGGAGATGCTTCTTGCTCATCCGTCTCTTATAGATTGCTTCTCGTTGAAGTCCTTCTCGCTATCATTTTGTGCGACAGAAGTATACTCAGAGTCCAGTCCCATCACGACGACAATTGCTGCGCTTGAAGCTCCCGAAAAGCTGACACTCAACATCTTTTGCAGAGCGATAGGTGAGCTGGGTAAATTGAGGAACGGTCCGCATCGTGTATGTATGCAGTCTTGGCAGGTGGTAATGCTGATCTACAATGCATGTAACATTCTCACCTTCCCTTTAGAGAAACGAGGTGGCACAGCTCAGGAGCGAGCTCAGGCTGCTCAACGTCACCGTCATATAATCATCGATTCTTATATGGAGAATTTGAAAGCATACCCCGCAGCTCGGGTCCTTCGGCAATAAATACCTGTTAATGATTGTAGTTCCGATTCTATTCTAGTCCCAGATTAGAAGATTACATACTTGGCAACGCTTGTTTAGACGTCTACAAGCTACGAGCTACGAACGTCAGCCTGCATGTGCATTATCAGTATCGCGCTTTTCGTACCCGAAGGAGGTGATCACCTCGCATCATCCCACTCGCTTTCAAAAGCAGCGAGACGGTGAGACAGGAACAGGAGCTTATCAATCAATGTCGAATTGAACCTTCATCCCAAAATTCTCCAGCAGAGGGAGGATTCTCTCGTCCGAAACTTTGGACATGTGAAAGAAACTTGCTGTCATGTATCCAAAACTGTCAAAGTACACTCCAGTACGAGGAGACGACAAAGAAAAGTCAGACGGATTTTATCAGAAGACTTCATCTCAAGCATGGACCACAGCTCGTCGAATTTATTCCATCATTCTCCATCTTTTTGTCGTTCTTTTACTCTTCTTACTTACGAGATCTCATCACGTCCAAACTCAATTCAAGACTCGACTACTCCCTTCAGAACTTGGTCAGCATACACAGTCCCCTTTCGCTTGAATTTGTAGTTACCATGATACAGCTTTCGCTCATGATGCAATCCAATATGAAGAAGTAACGTTCGATCCCAGTGGATTCTGGGATGATGCATCACAAGCAAGTCCTTACGAAGGCCTTCCTTGGCCTGAGACAGATGTAAAGTGGAGTAAACTCATTGACGGTTTGTTCAAAGCAGCATTTGGTCCTGCTCATGAGCCTTAACTGACGTGGATCAGTTGGAATGTACTCGCTCACCGAAAAAGAGTATGGTAGCTTGCCGCTAGAGACGACGACCGTTCCAGGGAAGCTTGACGAATACCTGGTCACCTTCGAGGTATTTCATCAACTCCATTGTCTGGTGAGTTGACTTCACTTCGCTCAAAGCGTAGAGCATGAGGAAATTAATGTTACATACCAGAATTATATTCGTCGACGTGCGTATGGCGGGGGAACTCCTCAAGAATCTAAACATTCGAGAGAACATCACTCGAGTATGTCACACCTATCTTGAAGAAGGGCGAGAAATAAGGAACTTTGCTCATATCTTCGAAGGCTATTGCGTGGACTACTTGCGCCAAGTGTTGATGTGTCATGGCGATCTCACACCCATTACTCTCAAGTATGCCGAAAATAGGATACCCCATGTCATGCCGGACTTCAAGATAAAGCATACGTGCCGGAACTTTGACGCGATTTGGGAATTTGCATCGAAGAGAAACACTTCAGGCATCAGCATTGAATGATTCGATGTATTCAGCAGTTCAAAATTGACACGCTGGTGCTCGTGTGCTGAACCAAATAGGCAAGATGAGTTCAGAAGAAGGACCGACCCATATCAGTATATTGAAGTTACACGTTTTGACGGGACCCGTTTCGAAAACGGCTAGAAGAGATACGAGGCTCGTATGAGTCGTTCAGAACATACGGCGGTTGGAGTCAAGCATCTCGATGCCTCAACCGGAGCTAGGCCACATTACCAGGACTCTCGAACATTCGCAAATAACAACACAATTTCTTTTTTTAAAGCCTCAAAAATAGCAAAGTTACCCGCAATCCATGCTACAATTCCTGCTATCCCATCCGGAAGCCATATGTATCAACGCAACGCAAATCCCAATATTCGCCAACGTTTCCACCCATCTCAGCTGAGGCGTGGAACTTAGACATTCATGAAAATAGGCCCATTTCCCCACCTCTTCTTCTCTTTCTCTTCTTTTTCCTCCTCCGTCATGCAGACCCTCTTGTGGGCCTTCCCTGTTCCCCCGAGGTCTAGCGTCAGTATAATTCTTTCCGACGTATGCGAAAGCCGTCAGAGTAATGGGACATCTTACAATCGCTCTTCTGGCACTCCTTGCTGCAGTAATAAACCTCCCCACACTTGCCACACTTCATTAACTTCTCGCCATTGTTCAACTCGTCCTTACTCTTTGCGCAGTCTTTGCCCTTGCAGCGGGGAGCATAGAAGTCGTATGGTGTGCCGTCATTCTTGTAGTGCTTGAGGGCGGCCTCGAACTGATCCTTCATCGGGCCTCGGAAGCCAGTATCGAAAAGTGGCAGGGAATATTTGGGGGCGACTGGGATGTTACCGACGTTGCCGTGGAGGAGTTCCATGAAGGCAGGCTCGATGGTGGCGCCAACGCGCATGGCGAGAGCAGCTGTAGAAAACGATCGTCAGTGAATGCCCCGTACTTTCCAGGACTTCGAGGTACGCACCCAAGAATACCAAACGGAGCTCTTTGCTTTGTCCCATATCGTCCTTCAAAGGCTTGGAAGAGTAGTCGATGAACAGTCGATGCAAGACACCATCATTGAGATGGGCTCGGGTGGCTTCGAGGCCCTTGGCTGGAGGATCGGGTCGTTCGTTGTCGTCCGTGATGTCGTACATCCAGAGTTCAACGCCAGCATCTTCAGAGATGATGGATGCTTGGTCCAAGTCTGAATCACCTGTAGGTGCGAGATCTTCGAGTCAGTCTACTTCCTTCAGAAGGTATTGGGGAGTTTGTTCGTCACCTTCGAATAGAAGCTCGCCCCAGCGGCCCATTTTCGCTGTAAATAGTTGAATGACCGAGATAGTTTGAGGCCTTGAAAGTCGGTGAAAGACGCAGTAGCCGTGAGAAAGAGAGTCCGATCAAATCGGTGGTGTCGTGGAAGGAAGATGGGGGAGGAGAAGGATGAAGGATGGAGGATTGAGGAAGGGAGATGGAGGTCAAAACAAACACCCTCGCTTATGTAGCTCCACGCTAGCAAGAACAACAAAGAACAACCTTGCGGTCCCTACACCTTAGATAGATATGTTTGCACTTGATATTTGTATGTTTGCTGCCACATACATGCAAGTGTTAAGTTGTATTGGCGACGTGGCTCCAGTACAAACACTACATATTTGATAATTTGTGATGCTTTACGTGGGCAGCTAGAGACTCACCAGTCTGACAGCAGCTCATCATCCCATTGATAGTAATTTCGGTCTTGAAAATGTAGCTGCCATGATCATCCTCTCCATCAAGGGTAGGGCCCCATGATATAAAGGATACTCTTGGGAATAAGAGTGAAGGCTATCTCACAATACTATCTTCGTCGACTGACACGAAAGTGGTTCCTTTAAATTCATTTCATAGGCACCTTCAATATCACTTGCAGGACTGTGGTATGATATTGTTCACAGGGCTTTATAGTGATTGTATGCTTTGAAATAATTGTCTCTCCATTATTTTTTTTATTACTCTTTACATGTAAGTTGTCAATCTGCTTTGCCCTGACTCCGAGCCCATGAATAGTTTTCATTCAGCCTTCAAGAGATGTCCAGCCCAACTAGACGCGGGTAAAAACAAAGAAAGAAGTAAACGTTTCGAGTCCTCCACTGTAAAAAACCCATAATTTCCTTAAAAAGTCCTGTGAAGGTCGATGAGTGGTCGTTCTCTAGAATACTAAAGTCGTTAGACTCTAGAACAGGCAGAACTTCGGTCGACCCGTAGTGTCAAAAGAAATCCCCGGCAGATTTTGAAAGACCTTTCCACTCTATTTCTGCTTCTCACGTCCCATCGCATAGCATCGAGACAAGCGTCATATAGAACTTGGATTTGCAAGTGAAGAGGGGCATCAAGCTCCCATGCTTTATCTTTCGATCGGTGGGTTTGGGTATGGGATTTCCTTCCTGCCCTTGATCTTGTAATGCACAGCAATCGCATCTTCCATACCGTCCCAGCTTGCACTTTCCGCATGGAAAGCGAACAAAGATTTCGGGGTCACCGGAGTTGGCCTCTCGCTCGAACCAATCCTCCAGAGCGGCTTTGCAAGCCAATTGGTCCTGAATTGTAACCAGACGCCTACTTCCAACGAATTGTGTGTATTTCTTGAAGCCATGACCCCAGAAGAGATTGAGGAAGCTCTCTACATGTTCGCCATTGTTTGTGAGCATTCTATCCCATTGACCGCTGGTCTGACAACTGTTGATGCCATGGATTCCGATTCCCAGGCCTACACATTTGTGATGTTGTAAAGCTGCTCTCTATCCACAGACTCCTTGATATGTTTGTCATCGTCAATGCAATAATGTAGAACTCCTTCATTTGCCAACCCCTAGTAATCAAGGCTTTCCGTCTCAAAGAAAGCAACCACCTGTAGGATCAAACCATGTCCATTTCAACAGGCCAAGTGGCTGTTCGGGTTGGAGTATCTCTAAGAAATTTGCTGTGGCGTATAGCAGTCGAACGTTGCTTCTCTGCTCTCGTAGTTGACGCGAAAGGTGATATGGGTGCGTCTGCCGTCTTGAATTGGCTTCAAGAAGTTTCGGAAGTTACCCCACGGGCACCTCTCTATGTTCCATTCGGAGGATGCCACCACGGCTCAAGTCCCATATCATCAGTCGGTTCTCGATTGGTAGTTCGGGGAATCGGCTAAGAGCGGTAGGGATGATCGTTTGTGGGAACAGGTCGATACCATGGTCTAGTAGTTCGTCCTTGAAGTTCTTATCGAAGAACAAGGGATTGTTGATATTATCTGACATCTTTCGGCTCAAA
>FJOG01000015.1:851877-1056855 GCA_900073065.1 Phialocephala subalpina | reverse complement strand
TCTTCTGTTTTGAGATTATTTATCAGAAAAGAGTCCCTGAGATAATATGTGACGATATTTCTGTAGGTTACTCAGGGATATAGAAAAGACACTGCTTCTGACAGCAGATCATATCCGACGCATCGTGCAGGTGGGACTGGTTTGGGGTTGATGGAAAAGTCAAATCCTGACAATCTAAACAAGCAACTAAATGTTAACTACTATATTCTAAAAACCCTTAAAAATATCTAAGGGTATCAATTGCTTACTTGCAGACGAAGAGATGATGTTGATGATGTTTGAGGCTTTCAGCACCGAGGCCGCGAGTTCAAGAAGCAAAGCTCCGCGTGTGGTGTACGGCTGCAGCAGTGATGAGATCCATGTACCAGGCAGGTACAGTACAGCTGGCGGTGAACTTGCTTGTAGGACGAAATATGGAATTTTCGAAAAAGTTTGGTGGGAATTGAGCTTGTGGGCTGCGATGGAACTAATAATACCGTACTGGACGAGGGTACTTATTGATACCTCGCGGCCTTGGGGATCCGCATTTCCACGACCAATCACACGCTCCGAATCTCAGCATGTAGAATTCTACGGATTATGTCGGAAGAACTCCGTTCCTGCCTTCCTTGCAGCATACTACCCGGTATATTGTGATTACATTTTCAGACGTACACAACTCTGAAGCTCTGACTGCAAATTGAGGGGCAGGAGACTGCTCGCGAGTTGTTCTTTGACGTGCAATGAGCTCTTTTTCTATTCGACTGCCATGCTTGATCCGCCACGAACCCAACTTCCTTTCATTTTGCTCCTGGAACATAAAAAGCTCTGTTGGCTAGTTTGTTTCGTGTACTAGACCAAAATATTTCTTCAGTAACCTCGCTAAGCGCCGAAAGGGGTTCGCTTCATTACATGACGTCCGTGCGCAGTACAAAGACGTTATCGTCACGCATCCTTCAACAATCTGAACTTGGATCCTTCGAAGACATATCCCTACTTGATTCTCTCAATTCTTTGTGCTATTCAATGATCTACAGCCCTTCCGCAGACTCGGTCTTGATTTAACAAGGCTAGAATTTCGCAAGTCATGTCCACGGCCAATTGTCGCAAGTGGCCAGCCACACATGGCTTCATTCATGCTTCCTTCCGGGCGGCGGGATCAAAAAGCTCAGATTCAATCCTTGGTTCTGATAATGGAAGACTAGTTAATGGGACCTCAGGGTTGGCGGCCAATGTTATTGAAAGGAAATCGAGAACCTCGAAGAGTTGACTATTCTCAGTCCAAAGTTGAGCCTCTGTTGAACAGACAACAGAACTTTATACGATGAAAGGGTGCAAGATGTGTGATTCCCTGTAAGCTATGTTATACCTAAAAGGATTGGGGACAACATCTTGCATATGACACAGGCAGTTGCCTGCCTAAATTCACATGCAAAAAATCTATCGAGCGTGCTTCTGATATTTCCTTTCGACAAAGTAAGCACATATAAGAACCTACAGCACTTTTTTACTTCAAAAATTCAAATCCTCTAGCCGAAACTTTGGCAGATATAAAAGGAGAACATAGAAGGTTTGATGCAATTACTTACGGCAATGAGGACAACGGCTGCATGAAGATATCACTGTCCAAAGCCGATCAGTTTCTCAAGAGATCATAAGAAGGGAGGAAGATCGCTTCACTGTCGATATGGTGTTCGCACGACACCGAACCATAATGGGTCTTCACTCAATGAGCGAGTTGATCATGAATTTGAAGAAGTCATTCTGTCGTTATCTCAGATTTCCATACAAATTCATACCCGAGCACTACTAAACCCAGCGTTCACAGACTCTCCATTCCTCTACACTCTACCCACCAGGCTACCGCACCATCGATACAGGTCGATTAAAGATCCAACGTGATCTCTGGAATCTTCGTCGTGGGGAATTTGGTTGATCTTCTCACGAACCAAGCTATGACCGAGTCTTTGCAGTTCACCTGATCTTGCTCAGCACCTGATCTGAATCTCGTTGGTGTAGTCAAGCAGATCTTTTGAAGACCTGTCAAGCGTCTGAAGAAGAGACGACTCAACACCCCTTCATCCAGTCCCGAGCCATCGCCATCTCCTCTCAATGCAAGGTCGAAATTGATTTGCCACCAAACACCATGTATTTCCAAGCACTTGATTCTCTGTAGTGCGGTCCACAAGCGTGATGAGAAAGAGTGGCCAGCTGCGGCCCAACTGGCATTTTCACCTTGGTGAAGGTCGACAGTGTCAAGTTCGGGGTGGATGTAAATGACGCACTGCTTCTGTTGCCGGTCGCGGAGGAGGGCATAGTAGCGCTCAAGCCCGAAGCAGCGGCTTTCCTGATTGACATGTGGAACAGAAGGTGCGGGTGCTCCAGATGTCAAACCCATAACGTTCCGGTCCCAACCCAACTCGACTCGTAGTCGTTGTAGACAGAAGCAATCCGAATCTTGCGTAGCTTGAGAGTCATTGTCCAGATGAGGAGGCGTAGCTGGATAGGTAGTTTGGGAAAGAGTTTGAAAGACTCGAGTAGGTGACAGCCTTGGATGAAGAGTAGTGTATCGGGGTCTGGCAGCTCGTAGTGGAAAGCGTTGAGGAGGCTCTCGGGATCCATGATAGAGGATAACGCAAGGGTTCGCTTTTGAGGAGACGATCTATCAGGTATAAAAGTCTTGTCAGTCTTGGATGTCCTCGATATTGCTTTTGTGGGCGAGGGGAAAAGCCTACAACGAGAATTGAAGGTGGACGCGCTACGGTCAAGTGATGCGCAAGACGAGATTGTGGTACTGTGTGCGGAGAGTCGGACTTTGCTTGTTGGTCTATGCTTCTTCGGGGACGTTGATCGATTGCTTGAGCCTCATCCATAGCCGCGTTTATGTTATGTTCCAAGTATCCACAATTTGGAGCAATAAAAAGTTTTAATAGCCCATTTCACAGCTTCTCGAGCATCTATAGCACCATCGGTGCCGCCGCTGTCGCTTTGAGAAACTGGGATTGAATATTGTGTAATCCACATGCGACCCCACACACCGTAGTCGATCTTGAATTGCGTCTGGGACTGTAATAATGCAGTAGGCGTGCTCAACACGGTACCAGCTGCCACGGCGATAATTTCCGTCAGCACATCTTGAGTATCAGCATTCGGCGATCGGCCAAGAAATGCCAAAATAGCTATTCTGATAATAAGAGGCACTTGAGGAAGGGTGTTTCTGATAATGCCGAGCGGGCTGATGTCCATAGTGTGTTTGTTTCCGCTTGTTGGGTTAAAAGAACTAATCGCTCATGAACTTTGCATGTATTTAGTTACATCTAGGCTTCGCTGTTAAATTGTCTTATTGATTTCACTGAGGAGCTGTGCAAAATGCAAGAATAATCTGAACAGGGATCACAGGATCGAAAGACTCACGGGGTCGAGGTTTCATTCAGCAGGGCATTATGCGTCACCGACGCCAAACCCTTGTAAGCCACCTATTGGCACAGGCATGGGGCGCGATAGCGCCCACTTACGCGACATTATTGTGCGTACTTAATGATTCGTACAAACCTATATATAGTGCAATACGTGATTAAAATCGTAGCCTTTCTTTGGGGTTCAATTTGGTGTTGATTCATTTTTGGAAGTGAATGTATCTCAGCAGTGAGGGACATCTTGTCAGTTTCGAGATTGTCTTGGTCGAAATGAAACTTTAGAGGCGTGGTGGGAGGTATTTAGATATTGAACGTAAAGTACAGGTACACAGTACGGACGTTACGTTAGCTGAGGTACCGGTATCGAGAACGTGCAACGACTTACTTACAAGGTCCGGTAGTACAAGGCTTGGTTGGTGGGCTGAGAGTGCTGTGAGCATGTATAGAAGAAGCTGGGATCACACGATATGTCGTTTTCGGTGACGGCGAGTCAGAGTATCAGAACCGTTTTGAAAGGACACGAGGAAAAAAGAAAAACACAGTGATAAGCTAGGAGTCTCTAATGCTGTGTGGCCGGGATGCAGAGGGATTGCTTCAAATACTTCAGGGAATCTGCAGCAGAGAAGACTGACATTCCTCCCCGGTACGAATATCTATGTCCAATATACGAGACCTATTATTGCAGTACTATGTATGTCTGTATTAGTTGCTTTCGTACATAAACCAATCAATATCCATACATCTGCTTCAGCATTACCAATTCATAACAACGCCTGCTTACTGCTGTCCTCGAAAGATGCCAATATCATGGGCCAAGAGTAATACTAGGTACTTTCACCTCTGGGTACACTTCGGTAGCATTCTCAAAGACACTTCTCAAGCTCTCAATACATCCTGCACGCATCCCCTCGATGCCCAGAGTTCCTGTCACCCGCCACTTCTGGTTCGGCATGATGTGCATATTCTTGAGGTTCCTGAAACATCCCTCCTTAATGACATCTTGAAAGGCTCGTGAATAAGGTTCAGGTTCTCCCGTGAAGGTGGAGAGAAAGGAAATCCACCAAACATGGTGCCATTCGAGGTTCTCAATGCTCTTCATGGCGTTCAACAAATGTGACGAACCTCCCTCTATAGCCAGACGCTGCACTCTGTATGGAGTCATCATACTAAGGCTGACGGTATCGATCTTCGAGTGGTAGTAGTGTGTGCGACCTTGACCTCTGGAATTTTGAGCGAGGATGTGATAGTACTGTAGTCCGAACGCTCGACTTTCTTGGTTCACCTGTAGAGAGAGTGGGGTAGGGGTTCGAGATTCGTACACACTGAAAGGTGATTGTCGCTTGTCCTTGCGGACTTTTTCTTTGATTCGGATCTTTCGGGGAGCGAAGGTGAGGTGCCAGATCGCGAGGCGTAGTTCGACGGGTAGCTTAGGGAAGAGCATAAAAGAGTCAAATTGTCCTGGCATTCTTTGTATATACAGGAGGATATCGGGGTCGGGAAGTTCTACGCGTAGGATATTTAGGATACCCGGTTCGGAGTCCATTGGCTCCATTGTGCGCTTTCTCGATTGAAGTCCACTTTCTGCAAATAATGGCAAGTCAATGAACGTTCCAAGTCGCTGGGTAGATGCAAGACGAGAATTACCTACGAGGTTGAAAAGGAATTGACCGTCCACAGAAGCGATCCAGGCGCGTAGTACAAGGGTCTGTTTTGCCTCTGTGATACGGGTAGCCTATGATCAGGTCTTCGATGCCAGAAGAACGAGGGGCTCAAGAGATCTTTTCAAAGTTTCAAAGATGATTGATTAGGGGAGGTTGCGGGCGCAGTGTAGAGACGATTCTTTGCTTGCCACAACGCGTAGTAGGAAATGTTGTGTTTGTGGTCGCGGAAGGCGCGAGGCGCGTAGGAAGGGCGCACCACAGCGGCCAGAGTGGATAGTGCGAAATTTATCAAAAATTGGATATTTGCACCTTTTTAATATTCAATTAAGGTTAATATACGCATTTAATAAATTTAACTCGCTCTAAATTATTATTATTATACTTAAATGCATTAGTACGCGATAAGTTATTAACGATGCAATAAAATAATAACTATCCGTTGCATTACTATTAATATTGCGTTTAGTACGTGACCTCACCAAAGTCTTCTGTGGGTGCGCTATACAGTAACTCGTCCGGGCGCCAAGGGGCGCTGAGAAGTTAAGGTGCTGGGGTCCAACAATAAGGGCTTTAAACGCTGCAAGTGCTATAGGGTGCTGCAGGGTGTTGCAAGGTGCTATAAAGTAGTAGTAATAACAGGTGTGCTTCTAGCATTATTATGTAGTTCGTGCGTTTCTTTTTATTCGTATTTAATACTTAATTTTTAAATAATATATTATAATATTTCTCTATTGAAAAAAGATATAAAGTTTATTTTTTATAAACTATAAAATAGTTTATAGAGATTATATAAATACTTTACCAATTTAATAATTAATTATGTTTATATTTGAGGCAAAAGATAGGATTTAAATATACTCTTCGCGAAGATTGGGCACTGTCCACTCTGGCCGCTATGGTGCGCCGTCGTAAAAGGCCTTTCGCTTAAAGAGAGTTGTGGGAAGGAGGCAAGTGGAACGCGACCGCTCATTCCGGAATGTCTGTCCTTATTTCGCAAACACAAAATTCCAATTTCTATCTTGTAGGACCTTTGACAATGGACGATACTGCTGAGTTGTCTCTTTGGAGACAGGCTTCTAGTTGATCCCAGAGGCTTCACTCGATGTCACGTTGATTAGAGGTGAAGGGCATGCTGTGATTGTGATTATCATTCCTTACGTAATAGATTTGGGAGCACAAAATCTACAGAATATTTTGCTCTATCTCTACCAATTCTCTATCTGTTGGAAATAGCGATGCTGTGTTCACCTTGATGGAAGATATAGCACTAAAATGACCTCGGGAACCTTGAGGTCAGGAATAGTCTTTACGAACTCCTCAAAGACAACTCTAACAGATCTCCTGCTTTGTTGTTGCTCTTCCTCTGTAAGATGCAGCGCATATTGCCCTTGTAGGCCCTTCAAGTAACCTCGTAAAGCTTACTCAACTCTCTAACCCTTCCTGACGCGACAACTCCACGGAAAAGATACTCCATATCCGACCATTTTGCAGGAAGTCCACTGACCATGCTGCCCCATGTTTGCTATCCACCAAGCTCGATTTACCTCCAACTCATGAATCTCCTCGACCGCCATCCGCAAAGCTTTGAGTGAGCTGCCCTTTCCTAGATATCTGATATCATGCAACCCAAAACGATCCAGCACCAGTGTATCAAGCTTCGGATTGATGTACCTCTTGCAATATTTGTTCTTTTATGACTCTAGAATAACCCGGTAGTGTTCAAGATGGTACGATCGGCTTTCTTGGTTGGTGGCAAGAGTAATCGGTAAGCCACCGGCGCAAGTAAACTTGTAGGGAAATTTCCAAGCCTTGAAGTCTTGGTTGGTGTATTTGCTGGCTTTTGCCTCCGGCTTGAAACTAAGGTGCCATATAGCGAGGCGCAACTCAATGGGTAGTTTTGAGAAGAGTGTAAAGGAGTCGAGGACATATAGATTTTGGTCGTAGAGGATCGTGTCGGGGTCAGGAAGCTCGTCGCGGAAGATGCTGAGGATCTGTTCAGTCTCCATTGTGGATGATAGTTGCACGGGTTCGTTGAAAGACTTGTTGTTCGAGTTGTGGAGGAGTTTTTGGACGCGAGAACAAGGTCGCAAGATATTAGCGAGGAGGTCGTGATCTCGAAAAGGACGCTAAGTCATGTGGTTTCGCTGGCTTGGTTGAAGTTCATGGTATTTGCGTCTCTCGTAATGTCCCAGTCTCGGTGGAACAATATCTGAGGGAGACTTCACGTATCTAGTACAGAGTATTCTATCCCGACAGAGTCTAATACACCGCGATGGTCAGACCATTTCAGGAAAGTACCGAAACCTCTGGTACTTTGTAACCCGGAATCTCCACCGCCAATCTCCCCATAAACTTCTTGAATGATTCCTCACAATCCCTCCGCCCCTTCTCCGTATCAAGTAGTCCAATCCGCCCGTTCATCTTCACCACCAAATCCAACTTTTGGAGCACGGGGAAGGCTCGGACAACCATCTCTTCACGGAATCGCTTAATCCAGGTGCAGTAGAAGGGGTAGTAGGCATCCGATTCTGGTACGATGTTCACCCCTTCCCCAATGACCGAAGTCCATGTATCACTCCACCACATATGATGCAACTCCAAGTGCTGGATCTTGCAGACGACAGACGAGAAGGCGGAGCCGCGGAGTTGCTCGAACTCAAAGATCTTGAGGGTGGGAAGAGCCAAAGTGTCTAGCTCGGGGTGGATGTATATGGTGCGGTTGTGATCTTTGAAATCTCGGAGAAGGACTAGGTAATGTTCGGAGGTAAAGTCTCTTGATTCCTTGTTGATGTGCATAGCGATTGGAGGAGTGGACTTTGCCTTATGGCGGACGAGATCGGTCTTCCAGAAGCGCTGGGACAACTCGACTCTTCGTGGCTTGAAGGTGTATGACCAGATGGCTAAGCGGAGCTCGACTGGTAATTTTGGAAACAGCGTGAAAGCATCGAAGTTGTGGAGGACTTGCTTGTAAAGACTGACGTCTGGGTCCGGAAGCTCGTTGCGGAGGAGCGCGAGGGTGGTCATTGTTGCGGAATACAACGTGGTGTGTCTCCTGCAATGCCCTGTTAGTCATGGCACATTCAATCCGAGACTACGAGAAGCTTGGAATACGTACAATAGCCTTCCCACAATAGCTTTGCTGAAGCGCTGAGAGACGCGTTGTGTGCCAGCTCGATCTGTTGTTGTCTGGAACACGCCATCGCGACAAAGAAACCGACGTGGTCCTTATCGTTCAATCATACGTATGTCCGTCTATCTTAGCGCCGGGGTGACGGACGAAGCTATTCCGAGATTTTGGCAAGTGTTGAGGAAGCGAAAAAGGGGGGTTGTGCACGTGATCGGCTAGCAGGAAAGTCGGTTTCATTTGTTTGAGAGTTCGAATTGAACGCAAGAAGAGAATCGTTCGACCTATTCCGTGATTTGGTTCCAATATAGATACCATTGAATAGGTGAGAAGTGCTCTAACGGAAGCGTCATGATGGACAGCTACCAGGAAACGAGAAGCCCCACCCGAAGTCGAGTCTCCTGCCAACGAAATTCTCCGGTCCACATTTCGTCCTTTATCAACCTCTTTTAGTTGAACTATTATTTCAGAGTGCTTCGCTTGGCCATGTCCATGACAGAACGAAAGATCTCAGGACAGTGACTTCCAGCAATCAGTTCTGATCCGGAATTGCGGTGCAAGGGGTCCGTATCCATCAAAAACTCATAATCAGGATCTTCGCAGCCAGGCTCCGAGAGTTTTGCAACACGAAGTGAGATGTTCGGAACGCCGAATCTGGATTTTTTCTCTACTAGTCTCTGGAAGAATCCGCCCAAGACGACCAGACATTCTTCCTGGTATATGGGGTTGCAAAGTGCATCAGCACCCAACCGACCAGTCTTGGTAACAAGCATAAGTTCTTGGAGGTCTGGAAAGTATCTAAAGAATAACCCGAAATGTCTATCATGAGTTTTGCCGTCAAGCGTATCGAGTCGAGCTCGTTTGAGGTAGAAGCCGGTATCAACCGTCCAATACATGTCCTTCATCTCCAAAAGATAGAACTTAATCAGGCGCCCCCGAAGTTTGCCAGATACTGCCACCGTGCTGGACCAAGTTTGTGCTAGGGATGTATAAAGGAGGACTCCGTCTTCCAGAGGATTGACTCCTTGAGCCTCGACAGCCTTGGCCGTTTGATCAAGCTTCTCGGAGAAGAGATCGAAAGAGTTATGTGCAAATAGGCTTTGTTGTCTTCAGGAAGAGGTTGTGGTGAGAGAAGGTGGAAGAGGAAGGAAAGCGAAACGAGAGTGTTGACGTTCGTGTAGCCACGCTAGCCGGGAGGTGCATACGCCACTTCTGCAAAGAAATGAAAAATGCTCTGATCAACGATCATCAATGTTTTTTGATCTGAGATTTGAAAACGAGAATCAAGTTGATCAAGTATTGTCGTTACAATCGGAGATACGTGTCACTTAGGAGAGCGTACGCGTCTATGATGGAGGGTAGGGCGTAAGGTAAAAGCAGTGCTGTTCATTATTCTTGTCTTGTCGAGTCTAAGAGCTCGAGGCCTACCCTTAATAAAGAGTAAGATCACGCTAAGCCTACTGGCTTAAACACGTGATATCTATTCCAACACTGGGCATACTTAGAAAAGTGATGCGACTGTATCAAAAACATCAAAAACGCTACCTCCTCTCCTCTACTCTCTTCTCCTTTCCCCTGAGCTTCCAGACTACACTCTACCCACTCCGTAGCCTTGATATTGACCTTGTTTGAGTCGATAAGGCATCTCAGAGCTTGGACTTTGTCATAGCGTCCGCCGGGTTGCTGTCTCCGGTTGCTGAACTTAGGTCGGTCGGAGCGCTGGCTGCTAGATCGGTATCTTCTTTCCGTCATATAGGCCGAATCACTAGCCTGCTGAGCGTGAGAGTACTCATACGCTGTAATGGACGATCTCATAGCGCTAATAACTCCGGTCAAAGTATCAGGTAGATTCGAACAGGCAAATTAGCACTCTAGTAGATCTCTACAAGCCAAGACAAGCTTGTTCGTGAAGAACTCCTCTGCTTGAAGTGTTTTAATGAGACCGTGACGTAACTCACGCAATTTCGTGACTAGCAGGTTGAAGCATTGCCCAGTAGTCTTGCCAGGGTTTTCTGCCTTGACAAAGCTCAAAGTGGTCTTGTTCCATTCGGTGAGGTCTCGTCTCTTGTAATTGGCGTCCTCAAAGTGGTCCTCAATTAGCTGGCAAATCTGTTGGAAAGACAGAGATTTCTGCTGGATCAAGTCTGTGTAGTAATAGCTTATGGCCATTCCTTTCAGCGTAGTGGGGAAAGCCTTGAGATGTCCTTCCTGGGGTAAATCGCATCTGCTACATATGTCATAGAACATGAGCAGCTTCAGTTGGAAGTTGTCGCCCTCACCGCTGTATTTCTGCTCTTCGGTGTAGGTCTTGGCCATGTTTCCTATGCTTCTGCCAAATCCTAGGTTTGGTGGCAGATCAGGTGGCTCAATTTCTGGTGGCTGGTAAAGTTGAGGGTGCAAATAAGCTTGGGGTCGAGGCTGCTGTTGAGATTTCTGGAAGCGTGGTGAAGGCTCAGGCTGATGCTGACAAAATGAAGGGTAATTATCTGCAGCAGGTTGCTTTCCTCGCTGGTTTTCAGTAAGGGACTCCTTCTCTGCTGGTAGCTGATCACGAGCTTGAGTTTGAGGCGTAGCTGGTCTAGACGGAGTGACTAGTCTTCTAGCAGGTGTTCCTTTGGTCATTTCCAGTCATGTTCGGTTCGAGGCGGCGATGCGCGCACCGTATATGTTAAGCCGTGAACTCATGTTAACCTTCTGATTCTTGTTCAATACTGGAAGCAGATTTCTATATCTATATATTTCATGAGTCTGCAGCTCACGTTTCACGGCTGTTGCTACGCTCATATACCACAGTAGTTGATCGCGGGGGAAAGCGGGTTCTCTTCATCCTACACACTTTCCAAAAACACAACAACAACAAGAAGAAACCCTCTAGAACTTCGCACGGAGTACTTTTTGAGAACAAGATCTCTAGAGAAATAATTTGGTCCAGATGTCATTGCTCGTTATATACTCTATGACTGACACGCAAAAGGATATCTCCGCCCAATGCCCAAACAATCATGCATGACCATATGTGTGTCCATAACGCCAAACGTCAAACAAACCTCCATGGAAAGCCACTTCTAACCCGAGCAGCAAGAGCCCACAAGACCAGAAGCCAAATCCCTACATTTTGCTCCCTACTCAAACCTCGGCTCCACCTCAACAACACCCTTCTCAGCATCCTTCTTCCCCTCCACATTGATGTTCTTCCACTCCATCCCGACCGCTGCCAACAACGTCGCAGCACTCAACCCCACAGCCACCAGGAACGTACCCGTACATCCATAATTGAAAGCGTTAATCACGACACCCAAGTACTGAGCCGGGACAACACTTCTCAACTGCGTCGCACCAAGATGCACCACTTGCTGAGCATTGAGCCCAGGGATACCCGTCAACTTGGAGACGACCCTCGAGTCGAAAATATTTTGGCCAACAGCGACGAAGATGGCTCCTCCAAGCTGTTGGGCGAAGAACATCAACGCCATGCCGGATGAGATGTCCGCTGCTGGGAGCACGGCTTGGACGGCTAGCATAGGCAACTGCATCGCAGCACCTGTGCCAAGACCGTACAGGACTTGATATCCTATCCACTTCTCGTGATTGCTGTCCGGAGCAAGCGTGTACAGAAGTCCAGCACCGACGGCAGTCATGAGAGGAGAAGCGATCATGAATGGAACGTAATATCCTACTCTCTGCGTTGCTTTTCCAGAAACGATGGAGAAGACCACGAGACCGAGGACGAGTGGGAGAGTGCTGATTCCGGAGTGCACAGCGGAGTCTCCTTTGACGACTTGGAACCAGATCGGAAGGTAGTAGACGATGATGAAGAGGGAGCCGGTAAGAGCAAATAGGAAAACGACTCCGCAGGCGATTGAGCGTTGGGTGATGATTGAGATCTTGACTGTTGCTGTTCTAGGGATGAAGATCTGCACAAGCCAGAAGAGGACGAATAGGGCTCCGAAACAGACCAAAAGTCCAACGACTTTTGCGGAGCCCCATGCGTAGGTGGTGCCTCCCCATTGGAGGGCGAGAATCAAAGACACGACGGAGGGAATGAGGAAGAAGGTTCCGATGGGGTCGAGTTGAACGAGCTTCTCTTTCAGAGAAACGTGCTCGTGTGCCGAGTCGATGTGTAGGAAGAACACAACGGCAATGACGGTGATTGCACCAATTGGAAGGTTGATGTAGAAACACCATCTCCACGTTGCTTTATCGGTAAAGATACCTCCAAGGACCGGACCCAACACACTCGAGACACCGAACGCAATGCCGAACAGAGCGTAATAGATGGGTCTCTTCCTCAAAGGGATGAGAGGAACAAGAATCATCATCCCGCCAGAGAAGATTCCAGATGATCCAAGACCAGCAATAGCACGACCGACGATCAAAGCGATTGAGTTTGGAGCAGCACCGCAGAGAGCAGAACCGACCTCGAAGACGAAGATGGAGGCAAGGAAAGACCATTTTGTACTGTAGTATTTGTATATTTTGCCGAATACCAAGTTCGAAGAAGCTCCTGTGAGCATGTACGATGAGGCGTACCATCCGACATCTTGGAGAGAATGGAATTCATCAGTGATGGCGGGAATGGCTGTTGCTATGATTGTTCGGTCCTGAGGTTGTCAATAAAGCTTTGAGAATGGAAGAGAGAAGGACTCACTAAGGCGACGATAAATACAGCAAGGTACAGACCGAGCAATATTGTCCAGAATTTGAAGGATTTGGGTTGGTAGTTCGCCTCTGCTTGATCGTACTTGGCCGCGATGTCTTCTGAGGACGAATTCGAAGCGGGGTCAACCGCAACGGGAACATTTCCCTCAGGCTTCTCCCTCCTTGGAGAGCTTTCTCTCGAAGACTCCATCGTGGCAAAACTCAATGACGAACACTCAAACGAAGCAAATTATCCCGGTGCGTCAACAAACACGTCTCTGCATCAGGCAGCCAAGAGGTTCAAAAGGTGTCTTTGATGAATAATGGAGAAGAGAGACAGCCACTTGGCAAAGAGGACCCTTATACCAAGCCCTCGCATTCTTCCAAGTGCGATCCATACATTGGTACAGCCCACAAGCCCGATGAGCCTTGGAGACGGGCATTATTTGTTGCATGCTGGTATTGCGATGTCTCGAAGTAGATCGCCTTTGATTGGTCAATGCGAGATACACTCGAAAACCAAGGGTCTACACGTGATCACGGGGGATATCTGCACCCGCATGGCTCCATGGAGGATGTGTCGGGTTGCATTGAAACCCGAGAAGTATCCACGGGGCGTTTTACCACGAGATTTCCATGTTTTACGAGATACGAGTGTGTTTTCGTTTGTACAACCCCATGTATATTTTTATGCACACGTGGAGAGAGTGAGGTAAGGTTTTGTGCAAGGTTTATGCAAGGGTATGCGTTTCATTATGCGCGCACCTCGTCGCCTGGAACAGGCAGCTTTCTTTTCGGACTTTAAAGTTGCCCGTCGGCCCACCCACTCCTTCGCCAAATCCTCGCGATATCCAAGACAACCATCCGCTGCCATCTGCACCATACCTGGTCTTCCTTGTCTTCCTTTGCAGCACTGACAGCTCGCTTCTCGCGCATCGACGGCTCGGACCCTGCCTTACCCCGAGAGATCTTGGTTCTTGGATCATTGCCATTCCTTTGCCATGCCTCCCAGAATCTTGGCCTGTGTTCTATGCCAACAGAGGAAGGTACGGTGTGACCGAAAGAGCCCTTGTGAGTTTGGCCCCTCTATTGTATTGTTTTCTACCCCTCCAGGTGCTGTCTTCATTGCCCCTCGTTGTTTTTACCCCTCCATATCTCAATTACCCCTCCACGGTATCAATCAACCTTTCCATCTTCGAACCCTTCCCCTGACTCATCAACCAATATCAAGTGATATATGGTGATTAAAGAACGTGTGTTCACCTGGTTATTGGAATCTCATCTGCACGAACGGCAAGGCTTATGCTCATCCTATGCAGGTGGAAACTGCTTAAAAGGGGGGGTCGAATGCGTCCCGTCAACCCTGCAACCCCGTCGACGCCGAAGGCAATTCCCGGAAAGCGATCTTCTAGAGCGTCTCCGGCGATATGAGGATATCCTGCGTCAGAAGGGAGTCAAGGTTGAGCCTCTCACGCAGCCGGGACCAAGTGCCAGCGCCGGCCAGTCACCAGCTGCCGATGCACATGATGCATCAGACTCTGAGGGTGACTATGAGAAGGGCAGTAAGACAAGTCATGCTGGCCTAGACAAGGCATCTCCTGGAACGGAGACATCGCAGGAACCAGGGACGAGAAAGTAAGTTTGTACCTTGTCGAGGTGTGACCTCGCTCACATATACCCCTAGAACATTTTGGCGTGCAATCAATCAAGAGGTAAGACCTACCTTATCGCGAAGCTTGTTTGTCTGACTCGTTATAGTTTCGGGCGACAAGGGAGTCCGAATATGATTCTGACGAGTTCGAAGAGTCCACCATCCAGGGTGCCTGGGATCAGATGTATGACAACAATGATCACATTTTGTTTGGCTCCGGCATGGAGCCGAAGAATCTCACATTGTTGCACCCAGATCCCGTCCACATCTTCAGATTGTGGCACGTGTATCTGGACAATGTGAATCCCATTTTCAAGATCACGCACAGCCCCACTGTTCAGCAGCAGATTATCGAGGCTAGCAGCAACCTGGGAGAGGTCCGTCCAGCACTGGAGGCGTTGATGTTTGGCATCTATTCCTCGGCTATTCTGTCCATGTCAGAGGAAGAATGTTTCCCGATCTTTGGTGAAGACAGGGACACGTTGATATTGAGGTATCGAAATGGGTGCCAACAAGCTCTCATCAACGTGAGCTTCTTGCGGACTTCCGATTTGCAGGTCTTGACTGCGCTGTTCTTGTACTTGGTAAGCCCTCCCTTGAAATCGATGTAGATCCAGCTAACCAGAGCAGCTTTCTATTCGTCAGGTAAGGTCGATCACATGTTACCCTTTTTCATGCTGACTTGTAGAAGAACATCGATCCAAGATCGCTCTCAGCGATGCTCGGCATGGCTGTCCGCATAGCCCAGAGAATGGGTCTCCACTCCGAAGCACACAACAAAGAATGCCCGCCCTTCGAAGCCGAAATGCGTCGAAGACTATGGTGGCAGATTGTTCTCTTCGACAGCAGAATTGGCGAGATGGCAGGAAGCAAAGATTCAAGTAAGGATACATGATCTGTACCTCCAATACCAATTCGTTCGTACTGACAAGGCCAGCCCTCACACCAGCATGGGACTGCTCCCTCCCCACAAACGTTAACGACGCAGACCTCTACCCACACCTCAAAGAACCTCCCGCCCCCCGCGACGGCGCAACCGAATGCCTCTTCATCATGCTCCGCTGCGAGATCGCAGACTGGATCCGCCACGCCCCCTTCTTCCTCGACTTCGTGTCTCCCTTCCTCAAGCCCCTCGCTCGACAACCCGGTCCCGGTCAGCCCCAATCATTAGACGAAGTCGAAGAAATGATTGAAGCAAAGTATCTCAAACACTGCGATTTGCAGATCCCGTTGCATTTCATATCTTCCTGCATGAGTCGGAGCTTCGTCGGAAAATGGAGGTTGGGAGAATGTATTGCTCAACATTCCAATTCTAACACAGGGTTGCCACAACCGTACCGAAACAAAATCACAGATAATGCTGTTAGGATGATTGAGTTAGATACATTGGTCCAAACATGTCCGTTGACAAAAGGATACATGTGGTTTGCAAACTTCCATTTCCCGTTCCCAGCATACGTATACCTAGTTCAGGAACTTCGTCGTTCCACCATCGGCCCGCTCGTCGACCGTGCATGGGAAGCTATAACCGTGAACTTCGAGGAACGAAAGCTTGCAGCAATGGCGGGACGATCTCAGTTGTTCAGAATGTTTAGTGGGATGTTGATCAAAGCATGGGAAGCAAGAGAAGCTGCACTTGAGAGGGTAGATGGTCAACCGTTGCACTTGTCGGAACCACAATTCATCGTGGATATTAGGGAGAAGATTGGACGATCGAAGAAGGTCGAGGATCTGGTTGGGGGGTTATCTCTTACTTCTCCTCCAATTCAATATGTGCAGACGCCTGAGATGGGGATGGATGTCAATTCGGACTTCTTTCTTGGTGGTGGTCAAGGAATGGGATTTGGCGGGATGGGTATGGGTACTGGGATGGGTGGACTTGGGCTTGGAGTTAGTATGGGAGCTATGGGAGGTGACCAGTTGGGGCTGTGGAATATGGATTTCAATATGCTTGGTGATGTCGGCGGCGGAGATGGGATGTATGGGAATGAGTTGTTTCCAGGGGTGCAGGATATGGGTACTGGAGCGTTGGGAAACTGGTGATGGAGCACAATTCGCTTCTGATCATATCTACGCGTTGAGAAGGAATAATGACGAGCAAGATTTGGGAGGGCTGGCCACTTTGGCAAAGGATATATTTTGGAGCGGAAAAGAAACAGGAGGGAATGGTTTTCATTGGTAGATCTGGCTTGCTCAATGATTTTATACCCTCGAATCCAATTTTCGTTTCACAGGCCTTCAGTTCACTTGAAAGGGAGCTCAAAGACTCATGTGTGGGGTAAACGAGGGGTAAATTTGTGGTATGTTCGTTATCACCTCCTTCTCTTATTCAAACCATTCCTTGTAGGTCCATCCTCTCTGGCAAGTACTCTCTAAGTCAAGATTCCCACATCTAGTAAGAGTACCTGAAAGCAGGATTCTGAAAGTCTGTGATATCCAATAGCTCCGAGTCATCCGACCCCTCACCCTCACCATCACCAACAGTCCCAACTTGACCTGCCGCTGCATCCCTTTTCTTATTTCTGCTGATCAGCACCAGTCTGAGTGCCACCGAGATTGCTATCTGTCCAGCTACACACCCAATAATGGTCTTGCATCCAGTCTGATAGACAGGAGCTTCATTGGAAAGGAAGGCATGGGGACCGATGATATTTCCTGCGCAATATGCTAGAAACACCAAGGCTGTTGCGGTGACACGCTTGGTGTAGCCTCCTAGATTGCCGGCTGGCATCTGGAGAGCAATGACGAGGGATCCTACGAATGAGGAGCTCTGTATCTGTGGTCAGTGTCTGCTGTCGAAAGAACATGGACGGGGAACACAAACAATATAATAAGCCATCAACAACCCATTCTTATTAGTCCTCTCCAACTTCAACAAACAAATCGCCCCAATCAGCGTAGGCAACACCCAAATCCCCATGATCGCCGTCCTCGCGTTCCTGAACCGACTCGCACACCACGGTCCCGTGAACACAAAAAATGCAGACCACGCTCCTTGCGGAATCCCATATGCAGTTGTTAACAGTGCATCTTTCGTGAAACCCTTCACGATCAACTTCCCAAAGTTGGCGATGCCGCCATTAACGACTTCGTTCAAGAGGACGAAGAAAAAGAGAAGCCAGACTTGAGTATCGCAGAATGCTTCTTTGATCTGATATGCTTTGATTTTGCGACTGAAGACTCCTGTTCGTCCGGACTGGGTTCGAGCAATCAGGACAGCTTTCTGTTCTGTCGAGAAGCGCTTCGCTGACATGATGTTGTCTGGGAGGAACAAGTAGAGGACGACACCCCAGCAGACAGTCAAACCACCGCTGAGAATGAAGATTATGCGCCAGACGTCGAATCCCTTTGCTTGACCGACGGCGTAGAAAAGGATGCCTCCAACCATAGAGCCGACGCCGTTGAAGCAGTAGAATGTTCCGGCTCTTGAAGGAGCTTCTTTGCGAGTGTACCACATGCTGATGGTCATCATGAAACAAGGTGTGATAACGGCTTCGAAGACTCCGAGCAGGAATCGACAGATTGCCAAACCGGTGAAGTTTTGGCATGCAGCGGTGCAGGTGAGGATTGTTCCCCAGCAGATGACGCAGAGAGAGACGACTTTTCCGGTTGGGTAGTGTTGTGCCATGTAGCTTGCAGGCCATTCAGCGACGAGATAGGCGAAATAGAAGATAGATGCCATCCATGAGTATTGGTCGTTTGTCATTCCAGTCGAGGTGAACAGGTCGAAGACGGCGCCGTAGCCGAGAGCTTGCTTGTCGATGTATTGGAGGAGGTAGGTGCCGCAGAGGAGTGGCATCAACGACCAGTCGACGCGTCTCATCAGCTTTTTCTCGGCTTCCTTGTCCTCGAGGAGCCCGGTCAGATGGGCGTGTGAAATGCCATTCTCTTGGAGGAAAAGCTCGGCTTCGTCGAGGATCTCGACATCACCGGCTTTCAGAGGTGCATCAACAATGGAGGCATGTTTTTCGCCAATCTCAATGTCGTCGGCTCTCTTCTCTGTCGTCCCCTGGTTGACGCTGTCTTCGGCGGCCATTTAGACGTCTGCGCTGGTTGTGATGCGGGAACTGTAATTGACGAGGGAAATTTGGACAACAGGGAACAGAGAAGATTGACTCGCTCCATGACGGCGGTATATATGATATGGTCGTCGGGACAAGCCCACTTGAGTGTCCCAACCAACATGATGCCAATATCTCGGGCAACTTCCGGTCTTGGATCCTTGGCGGAGCGATTTCCATTATCGCGGTACCCCACAAGATAACATGTAATGAAGTGGATCACAAGAGGTTCGGAAAACCCGAAGATGGGGAACGAGATAAATGGAGAAGACATGAGGAGACGGAAAACCTTGTCAAGAGGTAGGGTTTCCACGTGATTCGCCGGGAGCTGAACCCCTTCCTTTCTTCCCGCTGCTTCTTTCCTTCTTTTCATCTCTCCTTCGAAGCAAACCACAGCAAATTTATAAATGTACCCAGCTCCATCAACAAACCAGATCAACCACAATCTTGGGATCCGGGAAAGTCTATCCTTATCGTTGCCCGGCGGTGTCCATACTTGGCAGCTTGGGTCACGGTCAGTGCTGTAGAGTGGGATGAAATCATTCGAGTCCAGGGGCAACATCACGGTAACGGCCATACATTTTCCACCGAATTATTTCTGTCATTTCCTATCATCACAGTTTTCCGTTTGCAAGGCTTGGTTTCCCATTTTGAGGATGGCGTTGTTGTATTATTTGCAGGCACGAAGTCGTGTTGCGATGCAATCAATTGAAGCCACAACCACCCCTCAATTCAACATATTGTGAATCGAGAAACAAGATGGCAGGTATATCATGGCGCTGGGCGCTCATTATCCCCATTTTCACAGCTATATTGTTCCTTTATCTGTCTGAACTCGGACAGCAAGCTCTGAGTATCCTCGGACTGACCACCACTCACAAATTCACATACCAGCGCTCTGTCAAGATCGCACAAGGCACCGTTGTCGGCAGATTGGTAGATGATGGTACCTTCCCAGAGCCATTAGAGGGCTTTCTGGGTATTCCATACGCCCTGCCTCCAGTAGGAGACCTTCGATTCCGACCTGCCGTTCCAGTTCCGGATTCGAACCAGACCATCGAAGCTTTCTATCTAGGTCCAAGGCCAGCCCCCCATATCCTCTCCCAGCAGACCATCTCTAACAGCACCCAGATGTCCAGGAAAACAACTAGTCCCTTTCACCGGCGACGAATGGCTCGGCCCCGACTACGAATCCGAATCCTGCCTCACAATCTCCGTCTACCGTCCCAAGAACCATACCTCCTCCTCGAAGCCCCTTCCAGTAGCAATGCTCATACCCGGCGGAGCTTTCAACCGCGGCGCCCAGCGAATGCACAATACCGCTTCAATGCTGGCCTGGTCTGCCGAACCCTGGATTGGAGTCTCGATGCAATACCGAATTGGTGTATTTGGAGGACTGAATACTGAGTTGACGGAGAAAGAGGGACTGTTGAACTTGGGGTTGAGGGATATTTATGTGGCGCTTGAGTGGGTGCAGGAGAATATTGGGGCGTTTGGAGGGGATAAGTATGATGTGACGATAATGGGATTGTCCGCTGCCGCTCATGCTGTGAGTCCTCCGTCAAAATCGCCTACAGAAGCTGGGACACTAACGGGTTTGAGATCGGACATCTGATAATGGACATCAACCAACCAAAGCCCCTCTTCCACAAAGCCATAATGGACTCAGGAGCCCACACAGCGCGAGTCGTCCATCCAGCCTCTTCAGCGTTAAACACAGCGCATTTCAGCGAACTCCTCAGCCTAACCGGTTGCTCCAACCTCCCAGACAACGCAACTCTCCCATGTCTACGAACCCTGCCCTCAGAAACAATCATCAAAGCTGGCCAATCCATATTCGACGCCTCTGAACCCTCCGTCCGCTGGGCCTGGCAGCCCGTCCTCGACACTTCGCCCAAAGGCATAATCTCCCGGCGCCCCATCGATGCCTGGCGTTCCGGTCACTGGAACAAAATCCCAATCCTAACAGGCTCAACACATAATGAGGGCGCTATGTACGTACCCCGCTCCGCCTCAACGTCATTTGACTTCATCGATTTTTTCAGTACCTTATTGCCGCATTTTTCGGCTGAGGATTTGATTGAGTTGAATAATTTGTATCCAGACCCGGCGAAATTTCCAGAGAGTGAGTATGTGGAGACGAGGGGCATTGAGGGGGTGGGAGGACAGTATAAAAGGTTGGAGGCTGCGTATGGACATTACGCATACACATGTCCCGTCCGACAAACTGCCATCTTGGGATCTAAAGATGCGGAACAACCACCGATTTATATCTACCACTGGGCTTTGAATAAAACTGTCCTCTACGGCGCCAACCACGGCGACCAAATGCGTTATCAGACATACAACTCAGAAGTTCGGTCAATCTCTCCTGCTCAGGATGAGGTTGCTGGGTGGATGAATGCTTATGCTATGAGTTTCATTGTTACTGGGGACCCGAACAAGATCAAAGGAAGATTCCCGGATCGACCTGAATGGAAGGCTTGGAAGGGTGTGGAGAAGACAATGGTGTTTGGAGAGGGGAATGATGAGCGAGCCGGAGGAACTGGAGTCGGAATCTCGGCCGATTTTCGGAAGTACAAATGGGCAGAAAAGGAGTGTGAGTTTTGGTGGAAACATACTTCATCATTCGAAGATTGAGGGATACGCCTCGAGTTTTGAAAGGAAGAAAATTTCCTCGATCTACAGTACAATTCCAAGTTCCGCTTTCGGTGAAGCAGAACACGATATAGACACGACGATCGATGATTCTTGTTCGGATCCTACTTTCAACTTCCTTGTTTGTGGACTTCGAGCTTGTTTAGGAAGGTTCAAAACAAAAGCGTTGAATTTTTCTAAGCCATCTACAGAGTCCAGACGCAGAAAGGACTTCGACATGCGGGAAGAAGCAGGGCATCTGTAGGCAGGAACAGGAATAGGAAGTGATTCTAAAGCGTAGAAATATCATTACTATCTCTATCTCGTTCTCATCCTCTCCATTCCAGCTTTTCATTTCTCTACGCTGTGTATCGTGCTTGTTCTCTTCGCCGCCCTCACTTCACGATACAGACCGCACCTTCGCTTCGAATTCAGACTCCCCGACTCTCTCGTATATCATTCAGCTTGAAAGTAATCAGTTCTCAAAATGTTCAGTTTCCAGCTTTCCAATTTTTTTCTCTCCGCCATTCTGCTTCTTTACGGCGTATATCAGCTCAAATACCACGCTGCTGAGCAGGTAAGGGAAATCTCATCTAATCTGATTTTACCCGTCCCTTCATCCATTTGCTCGCGTATCGTGCGCCGTGTTCATATGCATGCATGCATGCTTACTTGCTCGTATCCCGGGAAATATCCACTTCTTTCTTCACTTCACTTCGTCTCCAGAGTCTACATTTATTGAAATTTCTACTTCGTCTCCGAATTTTGAATCTCTGCAAACATCGTGCGATTGATGAGACAAGATAAGGCACGTTAGCGGCGCAATGACTTCACGATTTTTGGTAATTGAAGCGACCTGGGGGTCTAGAAGCAGCAGGATGTTAGATCACATGCATATGCACCTCGATCTAACGCGGCACAGGTAGTTTGGGGGCGAAGTATCGCGAAACGAGGCGGGAAGTAAGAGAAAGTCAATTGAAATTGAAGGGGAGTTTTGAGAGCGAGAATTCGCCTTGAGGCTGTGATACTTTGGCTACCGAAAGTTTGAAACCGCGAGGCAGAATCTCGAGGATCTGAGCGTTGAATGGGATGGAAAGTAGGTCGCGGTTGTTGTTTGGCGGGTTAATGTCGAGCGAGGAGCAAGACAGCAAGACACGAAGTCTACAATACTAGCTCTGGCGGCAGATAAAGAGACCATGTTCTGGTAGGAGTTCACACGATACAGAGGAAGCTCGATGATGTTTGGTGAAGAGAAAAGTTTCATTACTGCTCTACGCTCAATCGAATTCTTCTGGGTAGGTGAAAAGCCATGCCGTCAATCGGTATCTCCATCGCAAGCAAACTTCAACGCAATCTGAAAAGCAAACTCCTCTCGCTCTCTGGTATTTTTGAATGTAATGTGCTTGTGAATCATCTCTCATGAGTAACAAAAGAAATCCTCGACTCCTCCGCGGCATTTGCAGGTATCTTGGGGTGGGAGAGCATCTACTCCTCAGCAGCAGCAGCATGACCATTCGCCGCCGTAGGAGCAGCAACCTTCTCAGCATGTGCATCAGAAGTAGCCTGATCACCCTTCTGATATTTCCTCGAGATCTCCTTCTTCGCCATACCGAGCTTCATGGTTGCTGATTTCCAGGCTTTTTGGAGACCCTGTATCAAGACAACCATTAGCCTTTATCCAGCAGAAGAAGAGAGGAAGGAACGGAGAAGGAAAGGTAGAGGTAAAGTGAACTCTCTAACCTTTACTGCTCGCCGTTCGTCTCGGGCTTCGTGCTTACATTTGCACCCACAATCTTCAACATCTCATTATACGCCTTTGCGATCTGCTCCCTCTCTGCTCCTCCCCAGACACCACCAGCATTCTTCCCCGACCCATCAAGTTCAAGATTCTTTCCTCGCGCGGCTTTGACGGTGAATTCTCGTCCCGGGAAGCTGAGTTCAACACCTGTGGCTGTTGGGATCATGTTGACTCCGCATAAAACTTGGCGTAATTGGGCGTTGCATTTTCCACCTCCGTGTCCACCATATGATACCACCATGGCGGCTTTGCCCTTCCACTCATGATACAAATAATCAATCGCGTTCTTCACCACAGCAGGGTATCCCCAGTTATATTGCGGAACAACGAAGATAAATGCATCGTAGCGGAGGACTTCTTGTGCCCAGGCGCGGGTGTGTGCGTGGTCGTATTTGGTGGGGTCGTGGACTTGGGAGGGGACGTCGGATTCGTCGAACATGGGGAGGTTCCATTCTGCGAGGTCGATGGTGGTGAGGATTGTGTTGTTTATGCGGTCGCCTTTTAGGGGGAGGGCTGGTTATTTTGTTAGCATATTTTCGTGTATATTTTGGTGGCAGATGGGTGATAGAGAGATGGTGGGGAGGAGAGTACGTACAGTTGATGGTATCGATTATGAACTGGGTTATTTGGGGGCAGGCGCGAGGTTTGCGAGAGGAGCAGACGATGACGCCGATTTTGGCGGCGGTATGGGTTCCTACCATTTTGGCGGTTGTCGCGAAGTTGTTCGTAGGTTGTAGGTTTGAAAGAGTGGAAGAAGTTGAGGTGGAGTTGTGATGTGTTGGCTGTGTGACGCGAGGCTGTCGTTTGAAAGAGAAGGAGCCAAGAAGTACCAAGACTTTGATCTCAGAAACTCTTCAAAGGTGAATAATCTGGAGAATATCTTCTTTGAATCACCGAGGGAATCGTAAGATATAGACTTCTGTAGAGTGGTAGTAGAGGTGAATGGCTGTGTACTGTTTGAAGTGTTCAGCGGGGTAAGCACAGCCTTGTTATTTATCTTGAACGCCGTAGCCCCCAACTCCGCAGCAGCCCAATCACATCCGCAGGGGCCGCTTAGGTACCGAAATGGCAACGCGGGCTTTTTTATCTCCCGTCACCAACATCTTCACCCACTCACAACCCAGCATTCAGATTTGAATCGCATTTCAGCAGAATCCGAAACAGGAGACCAACAAACCCAACAAATCACTTTCGGGAACATAACGTGTCGATGAAGATTCGTGGTGAAGGGCAGCCAGTGAGGAATCATGCACGGGGCCGAGAAGCTTCAGTGGGTTGACGCTGTGTGCGAATCTCCCGAGATGATTCACCGTGCTGGTGCGACAACGCATGCCTTCTTCTGCGTGCGATGAGATGTACTGTACTGTACTGCACTGTATCAAGGTTTCTGCTTCTGCTTCGTACTAGTACCGTTTTTGTCCCTTTGTTTCTTTCCAGCCACCACAAGTCCAAGTCCACCTCCAGCAGTTTGAAAGTACTTCCCTTTTCAACAAGCGTATTTGACAAGGGCAAGTCAGGGTTATTTCCGTGCCTTGAACAAGGATCAAGGATACATACAGGGTTTATTTCAGGGTCAAATAAAGTTACACCCCTCTGATTCGCAGCGCTTACAACGTGCAGACGCGAGATATCGGCTTGGGGTACTGAGGAACTTACCCCTGGCGCTTATTTTTTGGTGTTGGGGCAGTGAAAGAAATGCCGTGACTAAGCGGGAAGATCCGAGTGTTTTCTACAGCTCTGACCTTGCATCCTTACATAATCGCTATCCGGGATGCGAAGTACCTTGTTGGTGAGGAAAGGAAAACACAATGCTGGCACAGGATCAAGAAGAAGATGAGAAGGACGACGGGACGAACAAGTCAGCGAATTGAGATGGAGGCTCGAGAATCATACTTTACCTCACACCAGCATCTTGGCACGGGAGATTATGGAATCAAGCAACACCAAGCCAACACAAGCAACTTCCAAGAGATACGGCGTGTCTTGGAGATGCTTGTCTCGATTGACAACTTGGCACTGCAGTTCCCCTTGAATCTGGATGTATTGATTTGCTCAAGTTGCAGCGCGTCTCTCTCCACCAATCCATTTCCCCACTCCTGTCTGTCAGTCGCCCATCTGATAACTATAACGTCTTTCAACAACGAGCTGGCCAATGATGTTTAATCCCAACCGCGTCGAAACGCCGATTCTGGCGTTCAAAGTCAAAGCATCAATGAGGCACAGTCTTCTCTCTCACCCATCAAATACCCGTCCATCCTCCCCCCACCCAATCATCTCCCAACCCTTCCTCTCATCAAGGACACGTCGACACGGGCCGTGGACTTTCCGTGGAACGAAGGATTCTAGGCGCATATGCAAAGCCCCTTCCTCCATGGATAACGCAAAACGTCTCGATCTAGATCCGCGGAGGGTTTTCTGTGTTTCTCGGCCTATATTTTGAGAGGTTCGCTTGGGTTAGAGGTCTGAGATGATTGGTGAGAGCTACGAGCTTTGGGTTGATGCACGTGAGAGTGAGATGGGGTGGACGAACGGTTGCGGCGGTGTTGGTTCGTGAGAGAATAATACAGTCAGTGCAGCAAGCAAGCAGTAAGTGGACATTCAATGATCTTCAGCGCGAGTTGTAAATGGACATGCAGCAATTCTCGTGGTGACTTATTGAAAGTACTCACGAGGCGAGTGCGAAGTCACATCTCACTCCATCGATTCCCTCAAAATTGAAGATAATTTACCGTCTTTAATGCAATTAAAGGTTAAAGATTCTGAATGGCGGGGTATCTCAGCCCGAAAGCCACGGCGGCACTTTCGGTCCAGCTGCCGACTGCTACCGAAATCAGATTCAGATTGTGGTATTTCGTGGCAGCGAATTAGATTGATGACATGTGGAAGCCTCTCCTGCAAGCAATGGCTGTGCTGTCAGACATCGTGAATGGGAAGCGTGATGCTATTTAGGACTTTCCACGGAGCGACGGGAAGGGAGGTGGCAGTTTCATAATCAGCCATCGCCGTGGTATTTCAGCGTTTATCCATCGGATTTTGACCGTTTGAGAAATAGAGAGTGTTGGCGAGATGTCATTGCTGGGCTGTCCATGGATGATCGAGGTAGGAATCACGAGGAGGGATTGATGTGGGGGAAAGGAGTGTTTCACTCGTGATTTGAAGGATGAGGAATGACGATTTGGCGTTCATGCGTGGTGAATCGTAGAATTTGTCCTTAACGTCGTGGAACTTTCTCAGCCTCCACCGTCACCAAAAAACGCCATGACAAGCACGCTGAATTCTCTCGGTGACTCCATGTTCCGAACACAAGAACATCATGGCTAAACACAGAAACGTGGTGCGGGTCACAACGCCAACGCCGTGCGATGAAAGTCACTTCGTACATGCACATCAGATTTCCTTCCATCTTACAAACAGCGACTTCGGTACCACCTTTTGACTTTTTGCGGTGTACAAATCATGCAGCTATCCATAACCTCACCTCATACTTGGTACTTCGTATCCCTTCACCGTCCCAACTCTTGAAATACGTACCGCTGGGTAGGAACTAAGCGGATAATTACAGTCCCCAGTCGCGAAAATATCCCAAATTGAGGACATCCCAATCCGTCAGATGAATAGATGAAAAGGATGGATTGGGAAGAAACAATCCAGCCCCAAGGTACCCAATCACCACAGCCTCCTCGTACATGCAAGATCAATTTGTTCTCCACCTCCACTTCCCCTTTTGAATTCAAGGGAGAATTGATCCGAGATGGAAGAGGAAGTCGAAGCGAGAAGGACTCAGCCTTACGACCCCAACCCCGGCCCGACTTCCATATTCGACTCCCCAAGCTCCTGCAAGTCTTCGGAGTCACACTCCCATGCCAAGACCCAACACTCTGGTTCTGAAGATGGATGGATGGATGCGGAGATGAGAACTCTATTTCTGGTCGGGAGTTTTGGAGACCAGTGATTCGGATTTGACAGTTCATGAACCTTCCAAGTAAGCTCCTTTGAGATATCCTAGAGAATAATCTCACAGGTCCCAGATCCATGTCTGAAGTCTATTTTGGTAGGATGCCTTACTGGCGGAGCTGTGATCTTCACCGGGTTCGCTTGACTTGGGTGTGGCAGGGAATTCGAAAAGGAGAGGATCATCAACCTCATGATTACTGGAAAGAGTAATAGTGGACGTAAGTTTGTTCCAACTCTTTGGTCACAGTGCCACCTGTCACATTGACTGCTGGAAGCCTTGAGCAACTTTTTCGATTCGTCCGTTCGTGGACCCCTAAATATGCTCAAGCTCCGCGATTGAGGCGGAGGTTCTTCCAAGGTATCCTGGAAGAAAGGCGCTTAGGCAAGGATACGAGATACTTTGATCCACCCCCCGTTATGGGTAGGGCTGACAGGCGCGCTAAATATACTGCGGGTAGCTGGATTTGGAAGGTCCGTACCGCTTCGGTAGGAACTGCCGGGAAAGTATATCCTCAACTTTGGGGGCTTGACAGCCTCTGTATTCTAGCGGCGGCCGCCAATTCTATTTTCACATTTGAGGCTTCCGATAGTGAGACTTCTCTCGGTCGACAAAAGGTGATTCAGAAGCGAGTTCTCGGCTAAACTTTGGTGACAAACAGACCCTGCATACTCCCCTCCTGCAATGCATTTACATCCACCGCTCCATCACTGTCACGCGCTCAATCCGCGCCCTTTTAGGTTCTGCTCGTCTATTTACAGATTGGGGGGTATAGAACTGCTGATCTTATCTTTAAGCGCAACATCTTTGCGCTCTGTGCCGCCTTCTCACCATGACTTTCCTCCTCCCACTCGCGCATTCGTACTTCCCCACGCGGCTATTTTGGTGGGTGAGAGAAGACTGAAGTGCGCCAAGACTTTGAATGGGACGGCACGACGGTACTCAATGGTGAAAAAACGGGTTGGAGATAGCTTACCGTGCCGAAGTTAAGCTTTCGAGTTTAGTCATAAACCGTCTGAACACTTCTTTCTGCACGTAAGCAGATTATATTCATGTCAACTCCTACCTTCACGACGCGCTTCTAAATCCAGTATCCCCATCGTGAGACATTTGACAGTGTTGACACTTTCGTGTATCTCCTCTCTTGGGAGAGGATCTTCTGTTGATCACGATTAACCTCGAGAAACTTAAACGCAACACCAGTACTACCTGGAGATCCGGCAAGAGTTGCGCCTCCCGAGAATTGAATGCTAAAACATCAGGTCCGGTTTAGGAGATGCATTGTGATCTGATGGTTGTTGATCACTGATCTGCAGACACGTGAACATAATTGAGAGGAACGAGGCGGAGCTATTTGGTTTGCCGATCAATCACTTGAGCTTGAGTCGGAATAGATGCAAATGATCCCGAAAGGGAAAATCGCTGCGCGCTTCTCAATCCTCCAAGATCGAAATGCTCCTTCTGATACGGAGAATTAAAAGCATGACCAAAAATGTAGTTGTGAATCCTGAAGACTCTCGCGAGATTCCTCACCGACAACATGCATGCTTCTCAAAATACCCTCACTAGTCAAGTAATCATCTTCTCACGAATTTCCTGACTCAATTATCAGCCCCCAACTCATGGCACATCCACACTTTCCTTCCGTGGCACAAAAAGAATGACTTGCTTGCTGCAGAACACTGCGCCTCCTGTACCTGTGAGGTCAAAGTTGGGTAAGATACGTACCTGTGTGTAAGATATTGGAATATTTACACTCACCTCACCGACGGTACCTCACCGCGTCTGCGCTTATCCTCCTCTCCCTTCTCAAAGCTCTGGGAAACAAAATCCCATCCTTCAGTCAATTCCCCAATCCGCATTTCAATCCCCTAGCTTCTCCCTGCCCTAAATTTTGAAATGCCATCCGCCATCTCAGCGGCGCAGACTCTTGGAGCAAGTCAGGGAGATGGTGGATGTGGATGCCATAAGCACCCTAAAACAATTACTCAATCTAGTAAGACCAAGATCAGGAATTAAAAGATGACACCTGCAGCAATGGTTGGTGGATTCGTCCGATTTATTTTTGATTATTTTTGGGTGCTTACTCGCAGGGTTGCCTTGCTCTTACTCTCCCGTAACCAAATAATTAAAAGGAGGTTAAATGAGGCTCATCGGGAAATGTCCACTACCTCGCGCCTAGGATGAGCCTGTAAGAAATCTAAGCCTAGGGCAAAGGTACGGAGATACTTTTTCGCACCCATCTCGAAGCCAGTCGAAGCTAGGTTGCACAAGGCGAGTCAGCCTGAGCTTGTATGACTGTGAGCCTCAGCCTGCAAACCAGTGTGGTGAAGACGGAGCACGGGAATTATCAGTCAGCCTCGAGGGAAAATTAAAGGGGAGAAAGGATCAGATCTCAACGCCTCGGTGAGCGCGAGCCTGGCAAATCGAAAATCATGATCGAAGGGGAAATGAAACACAGGAGCTGTGGACGCTGAAAGCTGTGTCGTGAGCTTGTGAGAACCCGGGACTGGCATGTCACTGCTCAGAAATCCGTGATCGTGGGCCGTGGCAGGCTGGCGACGATGTGCTGTGCTGAAGGACTCGCGATGTGATGAAGGAATCCAGTCCTGTAGATAAACGCGTCCTATGAATAGAAAAACCGCACTGAAACACCCCGAAGAACATCGTGAAGATTGGAAAGAACATGGAAAAGGACAGGAATAAACACTGGCGCCTCAAACAAGGGCAGAACTGGATTTTCAGAGGACAGCAACAGCGCTTGGAAAATAATGCCGACCGAGACCTCACAGCGCGGCTCTCCAGGCTTCCATGCCCTGAAAGCTTCCGTGACATAGAATAGCAACAATTCGCTAGAAACTTCTATCGCATAGCATGATCCCATCAACAGCGGTACAACAGTCTATCCGCTGACAATGAGGATGCCGATGACTTGCAGTTCACACAAACATTTTCCAAGGCTTTGAATCGTCTTGGAAATTGCTTGGATAAACTGGGCGCCAAGTAGCCAAGCTGTCAATCGCGAAACCCCTGAAAATCGGACCTTTTTTTTCCAGTGTGCTTTCCAATACCTCGGCCCTTGGCGTTGGGTGAGATACCCCGCTAAATTCTTAAAGGCGAGCGCTGAAGATCAGTGATCGAGTGCTGAAGATCGCTGAGCCCGACGCTGTGGGAGGCGATTTTGGTAGTTTAGGAGCGACCGACAGCCTGGAGAGAGACTCAGGGGCTAATGCTGCGGTGACATGCTCGCTCAACATCACTGGGTGCCAAACTTCAACACTCCACGTGCCGGAGATCGCGACTGATGCGGAAGGTCGTGAATGCCATCGAAATCTGAATGCAGCAGAATGTCACGCATCTGATAACTTTATTCCCACGACAAGAGGGTAAGAGGTGAGGTTGAAATAAGGTTTGGAGAAAGAACGAGGTGGTTTGAGTTTGAGGGTTGGCGTCTACCTGTTTGGCGTGTTGGTGGCTGATGCTGGTGATGGTGTGACCATGAGGTGAGCTCAATCAATCTCGCATTCGCTCCGCGAAACCCATGGAAGATTCGCGGAGAGGCCATGGAAAGGCAAATTCAACGTCACTTGATTTTGAGGCTCGATGGGAAGGGGATTCAAGTCTTGACTTTTGAAGATCACGTTGGGAATCAGGCCGGTCAAGACAGGAGTTGAAGAATCGCGGACTTATATTTATAACCTCAATGCAAAAGTGTTTTCAACACTTCCCAACCAATCTATCTATATGCCCCTCCCAATTTCAACAACAAAGGAAACAAAATTTTCCCAACACCAAAAAATGCTGTGCAAAAATGACCACCCCAATCTCAACAATAGAAATTAAGTATCTCTCCATTTCCCCTTCCCATTCCCCGCTTCCTCTCACCCCTTAGATACCACTGTCCTCTTGCACGTAGATCTGGTCGTGCGACCAGTAGTTACCCCAGGCCTTGCAGGTGTTGTTCAATTGCTGCTCCGCCTTAAACAAAGGAACGATCTCTTTCTCCCGTTCAATGAATTGAAGTCCAAGTCCCTCCGACGAGTGAGCAGCAATATGGCAGTGAAGAAGCCAGGCGCCTGGGTTGTCTGTTTTGAACGCCATCACCATGTGTCCATTCGCCGGCAACGTAGCAACATCTCTCCTCGGTGGATTCTTAAGATTCAATTCCAACAGATTGGTGAAATTTCCAGCACCTTGAGCCAAGACATAATAATCGTGTCCATGTAAATGCATAGGATGGCTCCGGTTTCGATGAGAGATGTCTTGCAAGGCGAAGTATACCCAGTCATCCACAACGGTTATTGGGAATGCGGAGTAGTCTGTGAATCCCTTCACGGGGTTGTAGCCTGTGTTTGTGAAGTTCGACTCCGGGACGCCATCCGTGAGGAGGAGGTTGGTGGGTGCAGAGAAATTTACCCAGATGTAGGAGTTATTCAAGGTAAACAAGAATCCAGCAGGCATGGGCACGAACTCATAGTATAAATTCAACGGCTTAACCGCCATCGCGTTTGCCGGCGCAGGTACTTCGAGCGGAACCCAAGGTGTCAACTTGTAGTATGGTTCATCGTCACATGCATCCGGATAACTTGTCGCAGGGTTCGTGGAAGTGGGGAGAGCGGTAGAGCGAGAGTTGTAACGCACTATTCCCAAGGTGTTGTTCCAGACATCGTTGTCGCAGCAGGAGCGTTGCCAGATTGGTCGGAGCCAGTAATCGGCTGGAGGAGCATTGGCTTCGATTATGATGTCGTAGCGTTGACCCATTGAGATGATTACGTTGTCGGTGGTGTAGGGAACGATGGGGACGAAATCCATGCCGATGACGGTTAATTGATGGCCGTCAATCGCGAAGCGAAAGTTGGAATAGAGTCCTGTGTTGATGATTCGAACACGATATTTCTTGCCAGACTCAAAATTCAGTTCGAAGCGAGAGCCAGTTCCTTTGCAGCGGGTATCGGTAGAGTTTTTGCAGTCGAAGACGTTCGTTCCGTTGATGAGGGCTGATTGTTGGGCTGGTGGTCCGTTGGTAGGTCGATCCCACCACCATTCATTGAAGGGGTCGATGTGTGCCCAGTCTTGCAAGAAGAGAGCACCGAGATCCTCATCGTAATCGGCGGTTGCGGGGCCGTTGATGATGATGGCGCCTTGGAGTCCCATGCTGTATTGGAAGGAGAAGTGTGAGTGGTACCAGGAGGAACCGTACTGGGTTGCTCGCCATTTGTAGGCTGGGAGGTGGTTAGTTTGGGAAGGGAGAGGAAGGGGAGAGGGGCTTACTGTAGGTCTCGCCGGGAGCAATGGGGCATTGAGTTACGCCTGGGACACCGTCGTTTTCGTTGTTGAGGTATTGACGGACGCCGTGCCAGTGGATGGATGTACCGTTGTTGGGCATCTTGTTCGTGACATGGATGATAACATCGTCACCCCAATCAGCAAAGATCGTGGGACCAGGAATCGTGCCATTGAAAGCAAGAACGTATTGTTCGAATCCCTGAAGCTGTTAGATGTGAAGATGGGTTGAGGGAGAAGAGACCTACGTCAGGTGATGCGGTAATGTTGACAGCTTCAAGCCAGTATTCTCTTGTCACGCCAGTGTATGGAGTAACATCATACCAGTTGGTGTTGATGTCGTATCTTCCCCAGCACTGTCTGGAATTGGGACCATGTTGACAGCCAGGTGTCAGTTTCGACGGAGTCGACGAAGCCCCAGGACATGAAATTGAAGTGTTCACGTCTTTTGGTAGTATGACTGCAGCAGCAGAAAGCGAGGCCAGAGCGGCCACGCAAGCAAGAGGTTTGAAGAACATGATTGCTGTCAATGCAGGAAGGGAAGAGAGAAGATGAGGATGATGATAGGAGAGAATGCGAGAACGTATGAGATTAGAGGTTCTATATACAACCATGAACTTCAATTTCTGGAGAGTATCAAGGCGATCAATGACCCGTAGTCTTGGTCCCTCGAACAATTCGCCGCGTTAGAACGAAATGAACTGATTCCGCAAACTTGGTTCCCCATCTTGAGCCTCATCTGAGAATAGCAACTGAGAGATCAGATGAAAATGATGGGTCGTGGAGGCAGTGTCGATTAGATCCATCCGTGAAATTCTCCTTGGAGTTTCAACCGGTATTCTTTCTCATCCCAAGTCACGGGGAGACTTCTTTCGAAGATGAAGGCCTTCACAGCCACTTTAGGAGTGCAAGATCCAGTGATCTCAGAACCTAATCCCTAATTTTGTATGACCTTCCCAATTTAGATCCATGGAGACTCCATCCACCGTCCGGAGAACAAAACCCACATCCTAAAGTACGAGCCTTGCATGTAAAACAGTGAAGGATCACTAGGCTGCACTTCAATACCAATGGGGGAATTACACCAAACTGCAAAACCAAAGTCACGATACCCGAACGGGTATGTTTCTTTAATCCACACAAAATGAGCTCCATTGGGATATGCTGTCACAGAAACCTGTCAGAGCACGAGCTCGTACGGCGTATGCAAGCCACTGGAGTTTGTGGAGGACCAGTGGAAGAAATTATGGCACATTTTTGTCAAGACAATCTGAGTGCCGCAAGCCACAAACGGTGAGAGGGAAATTGTCCCGGGCCGGCAATCGAATCGAAGCGTGGAGTGAGATTACCTTCAGCCATTTAGGGCTGAGTGTTCGTTCATGACATGGCTGACCACTCGGCTTCAGCATCGTGAAATTGCAAAGTCAGCAGCCATTCCAAGGCTGAGGTACCTTTCTCGGTGATCGCGAGTGTCTGGGAAGGGCAAATGGATGTACGAGGCATACAGCATTAGGGCCGTGGCCAATTGATCGACAGACCCAACGAGGACCGACATTGCGACAACAGCGTGGGCATGTCTTCGCTGCAATTGGTCCATTCTCCCCACAGGTACCGCTTATCTTGGCTGCAGCATCTATCGCGTGAAGATGGAAGGTGACTTCCCAGCATCAACGCGCATCAACACCCTCATTGTGGCATGGCGTCCTTCTGCCAAACTCAAGCCTTCCGAGCGCAACGGACGGAGTTCAAGCCTTGCCCAGACGGCAAGAAGGAGGCTTGTCGGCGTTGAACAATTGCTTGAATACCTGAAGGTTTGGAAAGAAAGCTTGTCAAAAAGACGGACAACTCGCAGGAACGTAAACGTGCAAAAACTACCAATTGAATATTCGGAATGGGCGAAGCGTGGTGCGTGTGGGCCAAAATAGTTACATGTGCTGTGCAGGACGCTAAGGTCGAGGCCATCAATTGGTGTTAGCGTTCAAGCCCAGGGCCCTACCAGGGACAGGGACAGGGGTATGAGCCTGGACAGGGGTGCCCTGAAAAGTATATTGTAGGGGCATAGTTGCTACCGAGCACCCTGTTAGCCACCTCAAGAGCTAAATCGGGGCACGTCGCAGGGGTACAGCTTCTCAGTGCCCTCAACCCATCGCGGCGTTTGAAGCAGTTCGTGACCTCGAAAGGCCTCCCTCCTGCTGCAGATAGATGCAGATAGGGAATACCTTGAGAGTCTGTGCCTGCTGCATCAAGTCCTACGGAGACGACCGAGTCTCCCACGTACCCATTCTACTGCAACATCAATGCAACCCCATCCATGGTCAGAGTTTTTGCTGCTTCTGGGAATTTGGGACGTACCGGGTCTCCCAGTTCCAGGACCAAGAAACCATCCCCTCCATTCCTTTCCCCATGAGGGATGCAATTGAGGATCTTGATACCCCGTGCCCAATTGATGTCGTGATTGACTGGAGAACAATTCGTCCACGCCACAAACCAAAAATTCAGATCTCGTAGAATCCTTAGTCCTGAAACTCCCCGAGATGGAATCTGATTACCGTGATGGGTAATGGTCGATTTGTTCGCCAGGAACATGCTCGTGCGCGCGAATGGAGTGGCGATGGGGGCAGCGCGGTATGGACGGTAGGCGGAGTAAGTCGGCCCTGTCAGCGTTAGCTGGGTGCACAGCACAGTAAGTTAGAACCACCTGCACCCAAAATATTCCCCAGCACCTTTCCTCATTGGGATAGCTCTGATGGCATCCGTAACTGATAACGCCAAACGACTTTGACCTGTGCTAACAACTATGCCTGCGCGAGTCCGCTTGTGGGAATCCTACAGTCAGATCTGCAACCTGCCCGCAGAGCTGTGAAAACCAGAGTGATAATTATATATCCCCTGGGAATCCCGTCACTGTGGGACTGGCAGTTCGAAAGCATCATCTGGATCAACAGTACAACAGTTCGTTCTTTCTCCTCATCATCATCATCATTGATCAACACCGCATTGTCACTCGTATCCAGACTCTCGGGCTCCTTCACGTGGATCTTCATATATCGCCGTCTGCTTCCACATCAGCACTCACTCACATACCAACAACACTACTCATTTCACTCACCCAATTCACTCACACACATCAAACACAATGTCTTCAACCTGGCCTTCAGATCCTCAACAACCCCAATCGGGTGAGCAACGAGCCAAGAAGTTACGGCACGCCTGCAACTCCTGCCACCGAGCAAAGGTAAAGTGCTCTCGCGGAACTCCCTGTGCCGGATGTGCAGCCTCAGGAGACCGCTGCGTATACTCTGAGTCGAATCGAGCCGGACGACCACGAGGAACCAAGAACAAGCGTACACTCGATCTCATGAACGCTAACTCCGCATCAAACGACTCCTCATCTCGTCGAGAAAGAAGTCGAACTCCACCCCAGAAACAAAACTCCATGAACTCGGCCATGAACTCCGGATTGAGTACTCCAGCTTTGATGAGTGGACTACCAACACCAAACCCAAGCATCTCACCAGAAATGGTCAACAATCTCTCATTCCTCGACTCTCGAGACGCATTCTGGAGTTACGGCGGCGAATTCTCCGACTTCTCCACAACAGACGACCTCCTCAACGCCTCCTCCGCCCTGCACACTTCCCTATCGACCAACTCCCTCTTCCCCAACGACCCTATCCTCTCCCATGACTTTGATAAGAATCCACTCGGTCTATTCGGATCCTGCTCTACCGATTTATCCGCTGATTATTTCTCCCTTCCTCTGACACCATCTTCCTCCAGCCCTACGAGTTCAGATAACTCGAGCAAATGTTCATGTCTTCAGCATCACGCGAAACTGCTTTGCAGATTGAAGACGCTGTGGCAAGCGAGCACACCGCCTCCGATAGATGTTGTGCTTGATGGGGTGAAGCAGGTGTTGGAGCCGTGGAAACAGTTTATTCAATGCCACATCTGTCAACCAGACGAAGACCAAGAAGCCCTCCTTCTATCCGCGATGTCGTTCCGTGTCGTCCTTCGTCTCCTTCAACGGGTATGCAATAAATCGGAACTAGACACGATGTTCGACGATATTGCTGTCAAGCAACAACAGCAGCAACAATGGATGATGGGAGGAAACAACATGGGTCTCCGGGTGGGGAATTACGATATCACGGGCGATGAACAATCTCTTGTTCTCGATCTGCTGGTGAGCCAGACGTTGGGCAAGATTCAGTTCGCGCTTGAGTGTTTGAAGGAGAGGAGTACGTCGAGGTCGAGGGCGACGAGTCTGTCGTCGAATGGAAATTTTGATATTCAGATGAGTGGTGGTGAGAGAGAGGGAACACCGGATGTGGATTATGTCCAGCAATTGTTGGGCAATCTCGAGAGCACAGTTCAGGTACTCCATCGAGGGCTAAAATCCAACAACCTCATGGCAGCGAGTTTGGATGGGTATCCGAAGATGGAGAATTCGATGTGTGTTTGAGTCTGGCGAGCTTCATTATCTTCTTGGAGTACATCTATTCGGTCCGGTGTCTGGTAGCATGGTGTTCGGGGTATTGATACACACGATCGTTGATTCTCTCCATATTTTCCTTGGATTGAAGAGTCATCTCGTCGTCGTTGGGTGGTGGTAATCTTGTTTTGATCATGAATGAACATCTAGAATTTGGTTAGCAATGTCGCAGCGTGCATCATGTTGTGTTAGAATATAGTTTTATACCTTACCTTCTGTTTTCTCGTGTTGTGATTTGTAGTCGCTGTGAGTTTTAGTGGGGGATGAGGGGTTCGGGGAGTTTGAGTTTGGTGTTCGTGGTCGTGATGTTCGGCGTTCCAGAATTTGGTGTTGTCGCATCGCTTTCGGCCTTCCCTTCACCGCCAACACGACCAAAATTCGTGATCCTCTTGGATTCGTTGGAAATTCCTCATGCGTATCGTGATTTTCGTGTTCCCAATCGTGATCGTGACATCGAAATCCGACTTCCGCTCCACTCCCATTTCCACTCTAACATCCACACGTGACACGCACAGTTGATCCAATTGATTCCAAACGACAACTCATGGAATGAAGATATCGCAGATATTTCAAGAAGTCGAGATGACTACTCCGCCAAGAAACTCCAGGAGCGGATAGTCTGGTGGACATTCTTGGCAGATCCTCTTGATCGGCTCCCCGCACTCCGCTGATCTTTCTCTTGGCTCCCGGCGCGCGAGGCATTAGAGAAAATCTGACATCTCTTGGAATAGCTTGGTAGAAGTCCGCTTCTTGGAGTCTCTTGGTATATGTCGGTGGCTCTTGGTATGAGGCGAAGGGCTGGGCGGGTGGTGATCTCTCTTGGTATGCATCACTAGGCGGAAGTGAGGATTAGGGGCGGGACTTAGCGGATGACGTCTTGGCGCACGGAAGTGATGTTGGTGGGTGGTGGTGAAAGCTTGATGGGACGACATGTTGATATAGATATTATCATATCAACTGAGTTTGATGTCAAGTATGTCATGATAGAAGCGATGTGCGTATTCGGTCGTTGTGTATATTCGGTGTCGGGGTCTTTCATCCTCTGAGGTGATTCGGAGGTGGAGAGGGTGGCGGAGTCTTCGGCGGAAAGTGATGTAGCTTGAGGAACATCAACTTGACTTCTTTCTCATCGAAAAGGTTGTCGAGGAGGATATATAATCTGAGGCAGAAGTGTTGCAAGATTGTTCGCAGATATAAAGATGTTCCAATGTCGTTGTACATCGGTACATCAGTACATGCATCGATGCTTTGGTCAGTGCCAAGACATTGCTCGGCTAAGGGCGATAAAGATTTCTGTCAAAAAGGTTCATTTTTTGAAAGTTCGTCAAGGAACTTTGAAACAGACGCGCAGATACTGGAACTCGAGCGTTTAAGTATGCGAAACTATCGATGACATAGTCTGGGGTGCATACATTCGCGTTGGAGGAAGTCGAGATCCTACCCGGACGCTCCGCGGACCCGAAAAGTTGCCGTGAGGAAGCCGATCCCTCCGTTCGAAGCCGAGTCGAGTCCTTTCAAACTTTTGGAGAATGCTGGGGATTTATGGTAGGCGTTGAATCTGACAGTGAGATAATCGACGTTGTCTTGTCCGATAAAGTTCTCATCTCGTTCCCACAAACCCCATACACTCGACCTCGTTTCGCTTCAGCTGGCGGAACTCCGTCTTTTGTATCGTTTGTCTCGGGCCGTTGTCGCTCACCTCTTTTCGAAACAGATGAGGCTCATAGTGGAGACCGTATATGCGCGGCGCATTTCTTGAGGCTCGTGATGTATCTCTGCTTTGAGGATGGTGTCGGCATTTTGTTGTTGTTGGAAGGAGAGGTAACTTTTTGATGTCCGGGGTTGGGTGTGAAATGAGGCGTTTTTGACGGCGGCTGAATGTTGGAGAAAGTATGCTCCGTTGTACAAAGTTTTCGGTGCCAATATTCTACCACACTTTTCTTCTTTCTCCTTCATTCCTCTCATTCCCATGAGTCGTCGATGAGTGTGGTTGTCGGAAGATATCTTCAAGCCTCAGGGCTTGCATCAGCAAGCGAGGGCCTGCAGCATTTATGAACCGCAGCCATTCTCTTCACCGTTTGTATCACCTTCAAAAGAACTTCGGACTTTACCCCAACCCGAGACCAAAACCGAGAAATCTGAGAATTGATCTGCAGTGTTGTGCATAAGGCACAAATGCCATCCCTAAACCAGCAAACAAACCAGGGTTTTGAGGTTCATATGCCGGCAGATTGTGCACGACCCGCATATCTGTTGTGCAAGGCTTCATGGGTATTTGGTGTTTTTGTCCGGAACCGAGCCGAGGACTTCGTACTTTTCGTATCGCATGTGATGATCGAAAGATGGTGGGTCCAATCGTATCTTTTATTCCATGTTTTCGATGTTTGTTGTTGTGATAGAGTTTTCGTGGGCGAGATTGATCGTCGAATCGCTTCTTGGCGCCACTTTTTTCTATTGTCAGAATACGAGAGACTTCAGAAGAGTCTGAGAAGATTTATGGTCCATTATATGGTTCATCAGCAGTACGAAAATGTCACTGAAGTGACATGCTTTTCAAGGCTCGGCATGGTGCGGCCAATGTCCAGGAAAGGGCAATGTCCCGAGTTCGGTACGAGAGCGTGAGAGATGTTGTCGAATCAGAGACTGACAGTGACATTCCGGAAAAGCAACCTGATCGCAAACCTTCTCGAAGAAGCTCAATTTTGCGAACGTATGTTGTTCAACTTAATGATTTCTAAAGGAAGTAGGGTTTGAAGAACGACGCTGAACGAGATTGCATCATTTCGTTTCTAAAAGGGGAAGATATCGCTAGGAGAAATGCATAACTTGAGACGGTTCGCCCCTTTCCGAAAGTCAACGTCAAGCCAGCCTCGCTATCACCTGCAAACATTCTCAAAGCCTCTGCAATGACGACTCTTCCTCTTCCTCTCATCTTCACATTAACAGCGTGCCGCATCAGCGCATACGCGGTGTCTTCAACGGTCTTGTATCACTGCGGGGTTGGAAACAAGAAAGCTCATAAGGCTGGACCAATAGGCAAGTGCTATGAATGCGAGCTGCAGGTCAGCTTCATTGGTGTTGTGGCACAGTTAGAGTATATAGTTTTGCAAGTGCCCAAGGACTGTCCGTGGAGGTTCCGGATTGTTGTTTTGCGTCTTTTCACTTGGAATTCTGGGTTGTTTAGTGTGCTTTTGAAGACCAACGTTCTGGTTATGGGATGGAGGGAAAGAGGAGTTCGGTAAAGGCAAGCAAGAACTGGGAGGGAGACAAAGAGCATGATGAAATCACTGAGTTACACCCCCTCCGCAAGAAGGAAGTAATGGCGGATGAAGGGATGCGCAAGATGGCGGCGCAGTGTTGACGAAGGATGTCTTGATGCAGGAGCGAGCATTCGGGCTCACAGTTGACCACGTCACGACGATCGTCACTTCACCAGGCTGCCCCTACTTTCCACAGCTTGACGCCACTCATGAATGCCAAACTATCCAGCATCTATGAGTCTGCTTGAGATTACGGCTCTTGTTGTCCAGGCTGCCTCCTTGTGAGCTCTAGAAGGAATGACGTTGACGGCAAGATGAGAACGAAGAAGGAAATCCTCCGGCAACCAGTTCTGGCGTCTGTTGAGTTCCTGCACTCCAAACTCAGGATTCTCAAATACGGGCCCCCGGTGGGAGGCGAGAGGAAGCAGAGATGGGACGGAGAATTGATGGTCTCCCAGCTAGGATCCGAGCATCGAGCAGGCACTTCACTTCCGCAACACTTTCGTGATTCGATGACTCTCTTCTTGCAGCCAACTATCAAGAAGTAGAGAGAGGATCATTAACTTGGACGCACAGGCACTGTCCGTTCTGAAGAGCTTGTTAAGTTTTGCCTGAGAGCAGCTGCGGGGTATTTTCCGCTCCTCGTCTTCAGCACACTTGCCGATATCGCCACGAGCTTCACAGCCAGAACGCACAAATGAGGATAAAGTGGCACAGAAACGGCGAAGCATCCTTCTGCAAGTTCTAGCACACACGGGAACGACCACGTCACAGATGTCTAGAGTCTACACCCACCTTGACCCCTTTCCTCTTCTGCTGACGATGACAAGATGAGAACAAGGCAGACTCGAAGCACGCATACCCTCTCTTTGGATACTCATCCATTCATTTTACTCTACCACTGTCTGCAAAATATCAAGTACCGGACGTGAAAGTATCCCCGGCATCTTTCGAGTTCAAGACCTCATCCGGACTTTAAAATTCTCCGAAACTCCCCAACATCTACCGACATCGCCATGCACCCCAAGAATAGATGGGAATCAAAGCTCTACCTTGGGTAATGCACCGTAGACCGGAGAGGGACAAAATAGCTTGCTAGCAGATACGATCGGGCACAAGATAGGACTTTCACCGTGGTTGCCCCTTTGGGACTTCGAGTTGAGGAGTGTCACCTACAATCTTCACGCGCAGTCTTCACCGACATTTGTCTACAATTCAGAGGGGTAGAAATAGATTTGGAAGAGGATAACAGAGTCAACTTCAAGTGTCGTTCATATAAATTAGGATCATTTGTTGCTGGGTACGCAGGTTCTTCGCTCAGCCCAGTTAGCATTCTGGGACCTGACAGAACTTGCACAAACAACCCAAAATTCATGTGGGAAAACTAGTGTTGCCCTCATATCTCGGTCGAAATTGACCGTGACACCTTCACATCCTTTTCTTGAGATTTCACGTACTGCAAACAAAAGTTTGCGACTTTCGAATCAATTATCTCGGCCATTTGTTTCGCGAACTCTCTTCCTTCTGGAAAGGACAGACAGCAGCACCGCGGACTGTGCCCCCGTCTCCATCGAATCTTGAAGACAAAAAATTGGTGATAGGAGGCATACTGAGGTATTCCGGGACGATTGGGGAGTAACCTCGAGTCAAATGTTCCATGTCTCGGCATGAGACGCAACGCTTATCCTCTTTGGTAGAAGGTACACCAACCTCAGCGCTACTATAGCTTAAAAATAGCCTCGTGAAAGTAAATTCACCGAGCTTGGGAATTTATTCATCGCGTAAAAGGTTCACAGGCAAGCTCTCAGCTCTTTCGTTTTCTCCAAGTCGCAACATTCTCCGTCAGCCACAACCAAAATATACTCTAGGACTGATTTGCACAACAGACAATTTTTCCTCCTTTTCCTCCCTGTCATCAATCCTTTCCCCCTTTCCTCAAGACCTCGGAACGAAATTACTTCTCTACAGGACGTATTGGAATTGGGTTGCTCATAGTTCGGCGTTCAAAACTCGGCACACAAGCGGGGCACAAAAGGGGGGCATACGCGAGATGCGATTGGCGGGACTCTGCGCAAGCGCTTAGGGCTACATCTAGAGCACTAGTTCTGTACTGGTAGAGATCTGGAATCTGGAGACTTGTCGAATGATCAAAATCTGCTGCGTTGTTGCAATGCCTGACATCCGCACGCTTAAAGTAAAGCAAAATATATGACAATGATTCAAGAGATACTGATTAATTCTGGCTTGGAGGGTGACTTGATGACTTGGCAACTTTGATGCCTGAGTTGAGATCTAGATACATTACTTGTGACGCTTATTCAAATCTTAATTTCTTGTCCAAAATCTGACTTCATATTTGGGAAAAGACATAACATAGTCTTGAACCCGACAATGATAAGATATTAAATGTTGACAGCCATCCAACATTTAACAGCCAAACATACTAGAAATCCAAACATTACCACGCGCAAGCAACGTGAGATTCACAGATGTGTCGTTCTCTTCTCGTTCTTAAAGTGATATCGATGTGCCCGCCGTCCATCTTCCGACAGATCTATGGACCTCGGTTCGTAACCTTGGAATGTGTACGGTTCGCAGAGACTGGGCTGATGATCGTCGTTCTATGTGCTTCTAAGGGATTAAAAAGAAAAGATAGACTCAGGCTATCAGTAGCACAAGCTTCGTAAACGAAGTGTCTGAGTGAACCTATGTTTAGGTTGTGTACTTTCTTTGAGGGTTGGATTAGGACCTTTGGTGGAAGTGCGGGGTAAGTGCGGGGTAGTCGAGAAGTTCACCTTGAAATCACAAGAAGCTGATCAAACACCGATGAGAATGACGAAGTGAGATATATAATTTGGAGGCTGAGAATTCTATTTATATTTGATTCAATTCTTAACATTGTGAAAATGCAGGACACAGATACAGGCAAGATGCCTTCAACCAGCGCCAAACTCCCCACGAACAGATACACAGAGAGCCAACAAACGCCAAGTACTAGAGCTGCAAGAAATGAGAACATGGAATGAGATAGAAAACAAGGAGAACCATAAGGTTGCTAAAGGAAACGGGAAAATGCGTCGATATCAACATCATAAGCACGAACAAAGGAAACATGCATCATCATATAAATGAAAACACTCAAGCAGTCCTCCACTTCTCAACTCTCTTGCTCGCATCATCCTCCATGGCATCTCCAATTGCTCTGCTCAGAGAGTTACACTGCAACTTGTTAGCCTTCATCCAATTAGTTTAGCGCTCGAAGAACTTACGTTTGGAGGATGCACCATACTGAAATGGTTCCCATCAACACTCACACACTCAATCCCACTCCCCAGCAACTTCTCCCAACCCTGAGATCCAGGGTCAGTCTTTGGCTTCAACAACCAACTCGCAACCGCATCCGTCAAATCCAATCCCGCCAACTCCGCCTTCGGCCAATCCTCAAACACGCCCTTTTGAGCCCAAACACAATACGTCTTCGGCGCTTTCCCTTTCTCAAAAGGCGTTGGAGCATACTCCCTCACAGCTCTAATCGTGCCCTGGAAATGATCAACAAGCCACTGAGGCGCGGTCCCAGTTGCGCCACTGATGACGCCAGACTTAGAGACGTAGTTAAGAACGTCGTGGGGCATGGGTCCGTAGTCTGTTCGGCAGGGAGAGTCAATGAGGATCAATTTGGAAATGGTCTCGCCTTGGGAGATTAGCAGGCGAGCGGCTTCGTAGGCGTACATTCCGCCTGCGGACCAGCCGGCGAGGAGGTATGGGCCGTGGGGTTGGCGAGAGCGGAGTTCGTCGACCATTAGGGCGGATGCGGATTCAAGGGATACGGTATACTGTTCGGGAGTCTTGAGGAATGGGGAATTGATTGCGTAGACGAGGGTAGAGTCGGAGATGAGTGGGAGGGAGGTGTATGAAGTTGCGGAGCCGGAGCCGTCGGGGAAGAGGAAGAGAGTTTTGGTTGCGGTGGCGGCTTGGCCTTGGAGGAGCATAGAGTTTGCGACACTCTTCTTCGACTTTGGCTCTGCTTTGACTGCCTTGATTGGCTCGGGAGCAGGGCCAAGGTTTAATGATTCCTTCATGGCTTTGAGAGAAGTGCATTCTTCGAGAAGGTGAGATGGGATGTCGATGCCCAACCTCTCACGGAGAGCAGCAACAATTGTCAAGCTCATCAAAGAGTCAACTCCGAGGGAGGAAAGATCATCGATGGCAATAAGTTCCTCGATGTCAACGCCGACTTCTCCAGCGATGACTTCGTGGAGAACATCGACCATGCCACCATCAACTGGAGCACAGTCCTCGTCCAGAGCAGCTGGGGTCTGCACACCAGATTCGAGAGACGTCTCAGATATTACGTCGTACTCATCATCGCTTGAGCTGGAACTTGAACTTGAGCTTGAATCTGAAGAATCACCCAAAGATCGACGGAGATCACCGACAGTCTCACATTCCTGAAAGGTCGATGGAGAGAGATCCATGCCAAGCGCTTCACGGATCTTCGACAGGATAGTCAGGGACAAAAGAGAGTCGACACCCATCTCCTCGAAGACACTGTCGTCAGTCATCTCAGCGGTTGGAACGCCAATCTCCTCAGCCATGAGCTCAAGGATCTTGGTCATGGGAGAATCACGAACAGGTGCACGCTTAGGAGTAGACTTGGGTGCAGCCTTCGGAGCTGGTGCCTTCTTGGTCTCAACCTTTGTTACAGCTGGTGCTGTGATAGTCTTGACATGAGCTGCCTTTCCTGGGGTACCTCCAGAAAGCATGGTGTCCAAAAGCCCTCGAGGTACACGCTGGAATTTGACATCACCAAGGACACCAATGACCGTCTCGCCCTGGAAGACTGTAACGTCGCCAGCCATGATGGACTTGTCGAGAGGTTGCATCTTGACGTGCACGCGGTATGGCTTTCTTGGGTCGAGAGGACCAACGACTTGCATAGATCCCCATCCATGAGAGATGTAGACTGCAATACGTGGGTCGACAATTCCAATTGAATTCATGACAAAACCAGAGAGTTGAGCGAGGTTGTCGATCCAGAGAGGAGAGGCGAAGAAATCTCCGACATTGGTATCTTGGCAAAGCTTCAATGTGGCAGTGGCCTCGAGTTCTTCAGCGTCGACGAGAACCTCTTGCATGCCCTGGTACTGGGCTCCGTAGACAACCAAAGAAGAGAACAATTGATACGCCATTTTCTTGGTCATCTTGTCGACCGTTCCGTTGTTGACGCCTCGCTCAAGATCGGCGATGCGCTTCTGGACCAGCCAGGCACTCTTAGACCATTGGTGGAGCCATGCCTTTTCATTGCCGTATTCAACGTGGCAATGTGCCTTGGGAGAGGTCTTGTCAGTCTTGGATTCGTAGGTGCCGAACGAGATATCGATTCTCCCACTATCAAGGTTGGCAGTCGCGCTGATGCGGAACAGTTGAGGAGTAGCAACTCTCGGAACAGGGACAATGATGGAGCCGAGGATCTCCATATCAGCAACATTGATGGCAGAAGTATCGACGTTGACCTTCAACTCCCGTCGAATATAGTCTCCGACTGTCAAAGCCATGTCTGCATAAACACCAGCTGGAGTCATGGCAAGGCCATTGAGACAGTGTCCAGCAATGATGTTATGCATGTTTGGCTCAGATAGATCGGTCTCGAAGACAAGAGAAGCGGTGCTGCCCTTGACGTCCGTGGAGACCAATCTTTGGACAGTGGTGGTGATAGGCTTGGTGGGCTCCGTCTTGACTTCGGTGGTACGTGCGGGAGCAGCAGCACCATCCTTCAGCAAGAGCCAGTCATTCTTGTACTCGAGCCAGTAGTTCTTCTCTTCGAAAGCGTAGGTTGGCAGGGTTAAGAGATTCTGGCAAGCAGCGAAGTCGCGATGGTACTCGTTGAAGTTGACCTCGACACCAGCAGTGTAGAAGAATGACATCGCCTTTGCAGACGTAGTCCAAGCACTCTCGTTCTTGCGAAGAGATGGCATGGCACGGATCTGAGTACCGAGGGTAGATCTCACCATGCCTAAGTTGACTGGGTTAGGGCCAAGCTCCAACCAAACGGTCTCCTTGTTGGCCAGGCCAGCAGCCTCAGCTTGCAGGAGTGCCTGGTGGAAGTTGACTGCCTCACGAGCATGTCGTCGGAGATAAGATGGGCCGACAACACCAACCTCCCGGATAACAGTCGCTAGCAAAGGTGAGAGGAGAGGGATACGTGGCTTCATAAATTTGACGCTTGAAGCCGCAGTCTCGAAGTCATCCAGGATGGGGTCGACTTGTGCCGAATGGAAAGCGTAAGGAGTGTTGAGGGTAGTACACTTGACTCCAGCAGCCTTAAGAAGATCCTGTGCCTTCTTGACAAGCTCCGCAGCTCCGCTAAGCACGATGTCCTCAGAACCGTTGATGCAAGCGACCTCAAGCTTCTCAAGATGGCTGCCTAGATGTTTCTCGATGTCTACCATCTTCAAATGGATCGAAAGCATGCAGTGAGTCTTCTGGGTGCAAGTGGCCTCCAGGATGCAGGCTCGGAGACCGACGAGGAAAAGAGCATCGTTGGCTGATACGACACCACAAGCGAAGAGAGCAGCGTACTCGCCGAGGCTGTGTCCAATGACTGCAGTTGGGTTCACACCCCATGACGACCACAGACGGTAAAGACTCATCTGGACGGCGCAGATAGCGAGTTGTGTCTGAGCTGGAGACAGCATCTCTATGTCGTTGATGCTTCCATCAATAACCGGAAGGAAGCTGGGGAATCCTTGATCGAGACAGATCTGGTTGAATCGGTTGATGTCCGACGAGAACTGCTTCGAGGAAACGTAGAGATCCTTGGCGAGTGGCAAGTAGAGCGAGCCTTGTCCGGTGAAAGTAAAGATGATGTTGGAGGTCTTCGAGGATTGCTTGAAGCTCTCGCTCGCCAAAGCAGCTGCGAGACGATCCTTCAGCTCAGAGACAGATGAAGCGGTGACTGAGACTTTCATTGGTTGTTGCATGCGACGAGCAGTGGTCGTGTACGAGAGATCCGAAAGGCTCGTCGCAGGGTTCCTCTCAAGATACTCGATCAAGTTCTTGATGTTGTTCTTGATAGAGGTCATCGTCTTCGCTGCGACATTAATAACATGCTCGGATCTGGTGTCAAGGATGTCGGTGGCAACCTTCTCTGGAGCTTCCTCGATGAGGAGCGCAGTATTTCCACCAGCAGCTCCGAAGTTGTTGACCAAAGCACGACGCTTCCTCTCCTTGGTGCGAGGGAATGCACCGTGTCCGCCGAATGCGACCTTGATTCTGCGCTGCTCGAAGTCCGGGAAAGTGTGGTTCATGATACCACTCTTGATACCCACGTGCTTAGGGACCGTCTCCTCACGGAGGACGAGCAGTGTCTTGATCAATGCCGTGACACCAGAAGAAGATTCACCGTGACCAATATTAGCTTTGACAGAGCTGAGCCAGAGAGGGTTCTCGACTGGACGCTGAGGGGTTGCAGGAGCGAAAACGTTGCTGACAGAGCTCATCTCGGCAGCATCGCCAGCTTGGGTGCCTGTTCCATGAAGCTCAACGAAGTCAATGTCGAAGGGGTGGAGACCAGCCTCGTTCAAGAGCTTCTTATACAGAACCTCTTGTGTTGGGCCGTGAGGGTGAGTGATGGATGCCGAAGCAGCAGAGTAATTAGTACCTGCTCCAAGAATGACTGCCAAGATATTATCATTGTCGGCCTTAGCATCAGACAATCGCTTGATGACGACAGTAGCAACAGCTTCGCCACGGCAGTACCCGTCAGCCTTGTCATCAAAGGTCTTGCAGTTACCAGTGGTGTTCAGGAAGTGACCACGGCTCAAACCGCAGAAGTTGTCGGGGCTGGTCAAAAGCATCATGCCGCCTACCAGGGCAGTGGAGCACTCGTTGGCCCAGATGGCAGTGCATGCAACGTTCAATGCGACAGCGCTGGAAGAGCAAGCGGTGTCGACACTCATACTTGGGCCACCAAACTTGAAGTAGTGGTTGATGCGACCCTGGGATATGTCAGCATGCTCAAGTTGCAGAAATTCGGTGTCACTTACAGGGCCGAAGGCACGGTCATTACCAGAGATGTAGTAGGTTTGAATGTCCTGAGCTGCGTTGATCTCCCGATACTCATCTCCAGTCTGGCCGTAGTATGTGCCAATACGCTCAAGCTGGGTAGATGGAGTGCGATTTGGCACGAAACCTGACATCTCGAGTGCTTCGTAAGCAGTTGTGAGGATGAGTCGCTGTTGAGGATCAGTCTGTTCAGCTTCGCGTGGGGACATGTTGAACAGTCGAGCATCAAACAATCCTGGCTGCTTCATGAAGCATCCGTATGGAGTGCCGGCAGGGTTCTTAGCTGGTCCATCTTTGGAGACGTAGATGTCGGCATCAAATCGATCAGCGGGGATCTGGAATTATTAGCGGTCGGAGTCATAATCGTTAAATTGGAAATGCCCACCACTTTGCAGGCATCGACACCATCTTCGAGCAGCTTCCACAGCTCATCATGGCTCATGGCCTCGGGGAATCTGCCAGCCATGCCAACAATGGCAATTGGCTCCCTAGCTGGAGCAGCCATTTGATCTGGGATGTTGGGATTGAAAAAGTCATCGATGGTAGCCTCAACCTTGGCCTCAATTTTCAAGCCAGATGCCAAGCTTCCCGCAACGAGAGTAGGTCCGAATGGTTTGATCACCCAGTTCGAATTTCCAGCTGCGGCAACGTATTGCGCACATCCAGAGCTCACATCCGCCCATTGAATAGGCTCCTTCAACACATCATACAGAACACTCTCGAGCATTGCTCTTCTGTTGGTTGCGGAGTAGTACTTGCCGGTGACGGGCGAGATCAATCTTGGTGCTGCGCCAGTGCATTCTGCTGTCGAATAGACTGTCTCTGAGCCCTCGAGGATCTTTGAGATGTTCTCTTGTGAGTATAAATGAGGGGCATGGTAAGGAGTGTAGATTGGGAGACGTTGACGGAAGGCCTTTGGTCGGTTGGAGTTCAACCAGCTATCAATTTTGTCCAAGGTGGTTGGCGGTCCCTGTACGGTTACGGCCTTCCGGAACGAGGCACTGACATATGCCTTCTTGCGCTCTAAGGTGACCTGTAAAGATCGTTAGCATGGATTTTTAAGGCAATCAAAAGCAATTTTTACCGTCTCCTTGTGAATGGTCTCCAATTCGGTACCAACTTCGGTTGGGACGGTCATCGCCCAAGTCTCGGACGGGCTACTCTGCTGCTCCAATTCATCTCTGATCTCGGTCGCAATCACACCAGTTCTAAAGGCGATCCGAACCGACTCCACCGCGAGGGGAATCAATTCTACCAAGCTTCTCGCTTGGCTGACTGCGATTGCAGAAAGTTGACCGACACATAATCCCACCGTGATGGCGACCTCAGAGCTTGGGTACGGCTCCTCTGGTCGCGCTTCATAGTAACTTTCCAAAGTGTCAGTGGGGTAATTAGGAGTTTCGTGACGCACTCACCTGATAAATTGTCCCAGTTGAATGATGGCAAGCATAGCCGGTGCCAGACATTGGTGATCCAGCGGTGCACTACCCTCTTGGATCAAAGCCTCCAATTCTGCCAAATCCGGCATGCCCTTCCTGTCAGGCACTGGGATCTTGGTTATCTCATACTGAAGTGCAAGTCTCGCACGAGTGAGGAATGTGGAAAGAAGGGAATCGACTTTGCGACTTTGAAGCACCCGCTTGTATGAGGGGTGCAGGCAGAGAGAGCCATCACCGAAAAAGAGGATTGGAGAAGCCATTGTGGTGCTGGATCATCTGCTACAAAACATACAGGGAGGATAGACAAGAAGTGATAGACGCAAGTGATTGATGAGAGTGAGAGAATGAGGGTATAGTATGTAGATATGGTATCACTGGATACATGATCGTGATATGCTGAAGCATATCTGCTCGTCCCGGCGAATTGATGCGGAGGCTGATGGCGGATGTGCTCGCTAAATTTTGAACTCCTAGGGGCATTTCCGGCTGTCGGTGCTATTTTTACACCTAAGCAGGGCTGAGCAGGAGGATTGTATCTCTGTACTGGCACAGAACAAATATTCTGGGTGATTATAGAGCAGTTAGGTCCATCTCCGGCGCGAGGCAAAGCTTACTGGCCTGATTTCTGGAATTATCGCGAAGTTTCATGGTGTTTTTCGTCCACCGGCGGCCCAGCACTGCGAGTCGCGGCGATAATTTGACCTTCGCGATTGGTGCAAAGGAAATCTCTACTCAATGGTCGACAATCAATTCTCCGTGTATATTCCAGCGCGTTTATCTTATAAAATGGCATGCTGGCCACGTTGGCGATTGATGGAGTGTTGATGGAAGATAATGAAGAGTTGAAAGTGTCAGGACGCGACGGACATTTTCAGGGCCAAACACGCTAGAAGGTACGTTAACCGAATACACTAAAGCTGGCTCGCGTGGACCAGGTACCTGCTCTCCTTATTCACATTCAAGAACATATAAGGCTTTGCATACCTATATGAGATAAAGTGCAGAGAGTACTTGGAACACTTTTAAATTTCCGAGATCTTGATCTTCTAGTGTGCTCAAAGTTGGTCATGTGCTTCACCCCTTTCGATCACTTACACACATAGGACAGCACGATTTAAGGATGAAGCTATCCGTCAGTTGGAAGTAGGCATTCCTATTGTTCTTTCTCTTTGACTTCCTAAACTCGTGCAAAAGCACCGTTACACATTCCTCTTCGCTTGCTTCTCTTCAAGTCTCAGATGATCACCTCAACACCTCACCACTCTTCCCTGTTATCTTACCCTCATCCCCACACCTACCCACCTCACCTACAACTTAGGCCTAATCGCCCAACAGTTTGCACAATACCCATGCCACTTATCGAATCTTCGGTTCCAACAGGCAGGATAGCCGATGCTGCACGGGTACGTTCTCTGTCTACGGATGCCGAATTCGCAATATCCGCAGTACACAAGGGCGTAGACACACGTATTGATTTTTCTTATCTTTCTTGGGCTATTCTTATGTTGTTGCGAAAATGTGGTTGTATGGAGTAAGTATTTTTGATTCGATCATGAGGGAGGAAAAAAGGCTGTAGGGTAAGGAAATGTGGGAATTTGTATACTTAGAACTTAGATGGCTTGAACCAAGAGCTTAATATACTGTGGTTGACTTAATAGCTGTTCCAGTTCTTGAGATCTGTTGTATGAATAGATCTTTGAAGTTCTTCGAATGTGTCTGGGACACGTGATTCGTTCCCTTTCACTATCATTAACTTTCAAAAGACCAAAAATCTAAGAGGACGTATTCGCATATTCGCTTTTCTCACCACTTTGGAAAAGCCATGTAAACGAAATGTAACAAGCCTCGCAATCCTTACACTCCTCCGTCTTACTCAATCTCCATATTCTCAACTCACTTCCTCAGCACCAACACAATGATACAATGCCGCTATCTCCTTTTCCCTTCGCTTAAATGTTAAAGCCGTGATCCACCTCCTTTCACTCACCAGACGCCTTTACATTTGACACAACATAATGAGGCGACTTCTAGTGCACCAGCGCCATTGATACAAGTACGTCACTTACGTGTTAGACCAGCTGTTATTGAACCTGACTTTTCTACTTGACTGTCAACTATGCAAAAGCAACGTAAAATATATTCTCTAGCCCACTAACACTCATCCCGTCACCAACTCAGCCTTCTAGTACTAATCATCACAGACTCCTTCTCTCTGAACCTCAATCCGCCATAAACCCATACAAAAATTACTTTTCCTCCTGACCCCGCTTCTTCCTTCCTCCTTCCACCACTGGAAACCTCCACCGCCCACAACAAAGATACACACAAGCATCATCGTTCCGGGGAAGGCGCCTAGATGAGTAAGAGCAACCACGCACAACGTTCGCAAAGCCCATCGGCGTGATCTTTCAACGGGTCGTATGGTGCGATAGCACAAGCCCGACCAATTCGACGAGCCACTACGCATGGGAAGAGTACATATTGAAGTTTGGTTTCGCATCCTTCGCAGCAGCGGTATCCTCGGGTGCACATTTTGATGATGTGGTTGGTTTGGGGTTTTGGTGTGGAGAGGTGACGGTGTTGTGTTTGTTGTGAGGGGTGGATGGTTGATGCGATGCGATGGTGGTGTTGAAGATGAGAAAGAGGGGAAGAGCTGTTCTTATATACTGGAGAATGCGGAATGTTGAATTATAGTATAGATGAAATGGTTATGTTAGAGGAAGCACTGCTGTTCATGATTCGATGCGATGATTAGTTCTTGCATCATTTTTGGGGTGAGTATTTGCTACTCGATTTATTGTCATCTCTCTCGCTTAATGTGTCACAACGCAATCAAATGCCACTACATAGCACGTAGTCGCGTGTTTGTCAGCTCAACGTGTATTTTTTGTCGATCTACTTTCCCAATTTTCTAAAGCCATGCAAATAGAACGTACTATGTCTCTCTCTATCTCCCATTGCCCTCATCTCTCGATTCTCTTCCCATCTACCACCCTTTCGCCTCAACCTTCACAATCCCTCAAACCCCAATAGGCTAGAGCCTCGATATCCTCGAACAACGAGGACAGACGCCCTCTACTTTATCATAGTACGGCTCATGTACATTTCCTCTAGAGGGGCGACGGCCGTCGGCACATGGCGTAATGAAATATACCCAATAGAGGTTTCGCATCTGCGGCAGTAAACCCTGCCGCACCAGCATATATTTAATGTCTGTTGATTGTTGACGAGTTGGCGAGTAATTGTAAATTGGCTCAACTTGGTAAGAGGATTTTGAAAATGAAGGTTTGTGTACTGTGTTCTCCGGATCTGTGTTTGAAGTTGAGGTGCGGTAAAGAACAAAAAGGGAGAAGTTTATATATTAGGGGTTGCTATTCCTTGAATCAATCTCTGCAGATACTTGTTGATTCAATCAAGATGGTTCTTGCGTTTCCAAGAGAATGTGGACGTATAGTTGTACTAATCGATTCAAGTGAAGCTCTCAAGGCCTCGCGCGCAGTGATTGCCATATCTCTCACCCCCCACACTCGGCTCTGAACCTCCTATTTGCTCGACACAAGCCACAACAACAAAGGACGGAAAGAATTTCTAAGTACCGTTATCGCTACAATCGGAGATACGTATCACTTAAGCGTACGCGTCTATGATGGAGGGTAGGTCGTATTGTAAAAACAGTGCTGGTTCATTCTTATTGTCTTGTCGAGTCTAAGAGCTCGAGGCCTGCTCTCTTATGGAGAGCATGCTCACGCTAGGCATATAGCCTAAAACACGTGATATCTATTCCAACAACCGTATTAGAAGATTGTGGAGAGATCTTCAACTTGCTTGATGCCAATTTATTATACGTCTCGCATGACTCGCCCCCTTTTTACCCCTTCCCCTTTCCATTGAATCGGAAATGCAAACTTTCAATTGGTTGAAGGGCCAGTTGATGATATAATGTTAATTCTTAGGATATCTGAGAGGCTGTGATGTGTGAGCTGTTTCAAACACAATTCTGGAGAGGGGAACCAGTCGCTCTCAGTCTTGTCGCCGAATTTGGCTCAGTATTTGCTGCTGGCGGCGCCACTGAGGCTTTGACGTTGACTTGTGCATTTATAAAGGGTCTTAGTACTCAGGTACTGTACTTGGGGACCCAATATTCATTCGACTTGAGTTCAACGGGAACAATTCTTGAAGAAGAATCAATACTTGTGCCGTCATTCTTTTGATGGACAAATAGGAAATGGAAATCACGACTCGAAAAGCAGAGATGAGTAACTCAATTCCACATTCTAAACCAATCCTACCCTCACGCTATCATCAAACCCCACCCCTCACTCCTCCTCCCTTTTCCTCTTCCCCAACCCCTCGCACCCTCAAGCCATACCCTCCAACACCCTCCCACTCTCCTTCAACACATTATGGCTAAAAGCATGCGCCGTCCTCTCCGCAAACGTACTCGGCGCCTTACCCCCGGCCTCCTCATCAACAAATTGTTTCACCTATAACATCATCAGCACACATCCACCACCCCTCTCGCGTCATAGAAATACATACCTCGTCTTCAATCTCTTTCTCCTTCCCAACTCTGACTTTCGACAGGGTTTGGATGAGGGAAGCGCGCTTTATGCGCACCTTCTCAAAGGCAGCAAGTCGACTCGCAAGTTCATCGGGAGTGGAGGTCGAGGAGATGCCGGTCAAAAGATAGCCGAGAGCACCGGCATCTTCAATGGCTTGGTTTGCGCCTTGGCCGCCGAAGGGGAGCATTGGGTGCGCTGCGTCGCCGATAAGGACCATCTTTCCTTTGGTCCAGGTTTTGAGAGGGTCGTGGATGTTGAGGGGCCAGCAGGAAACGTTATCTGCGATTGAGATTACTTTCTTGATGTCCGGGTGGTAGGTTGAGAAATCTTCTAGCATGGCGGATTTGAAGTCTTGGGTTCCGTCTTCGGAGATGGGGATGGGGCACGAGGGGTGGACGCCGACAAAGTTTTGGACGTGTCCGCTAATCCCTTCTGTTAGTACTTGAAAGATAAAGGGGAGGAGGGTTGCAACTTACTCCTGGCATTCATACCACATCATGTGGCGCTCTGGACACGGATCCTTAGGATCAGCGAGCGTGCTCGCTCCAGGAGACTTCCACTTCATCAATGCGTCGAATTCGGGGTTTGAAGTCAACCTCTCAGTCGGAACCAAAAATCTGAATGCACTCAACCCAGTACTCTTCGGCTTCACAGCATCTTTCCCAATAACCATAGGCTTGATGACGGAATGAATCCCATCAGCGCCAACAATCAGATCAGCGAAATGCTTAGAACCATCCTCGAGTTGGATCCAGCCTTCCTCAGCCGATCCATCAACGACGCGAGATGAGAGCTTGAGTTCAACGGGCTTCAAGTCTCCTTCTGGTTCTAAGGCAAGACGAAGGAGTTCATTGTGCATGTCTACTCGATGGACGGCGAAGGTCTCAAGGCCAAATTTCTTGGCAGATTCGGTGAGGTCCATGCTATTCAAAACCGTCAGGGACACACCATCGGTGATGTCCCAGATGCGGATTGAGCGAGCACGAGCTCGCTCGAAGGAGAATCCGAGAGGCTTCAAGACTTGAGCCCCATTAGGTGTCAGACCAAGAGCTGCTCCGACTTCTGCGGCGAACTTGGACTTCTCGAAGATCTGGAAGATTGTTATGTTGGGTTCGAATTGTTATTTGGAAAAGGAAAGAACTTACGCGGACTTCGTGGCCGGCTTGACGGAGGGAGATGGCGGCTGTGAGACCGGCGAGGCCGGCTCCGACGACGATGATGTTGAGACCCATGATGGATGATGTTTTGGTTGCTGCAATTGAAAGTAGAAAGAAATTTGGTAACGGGATTCGTGAAAATGAAGATCTTGCTGAGAGAAACAGATCGTGGTCACGTGAAATTGGTACTTTTGAAAAGGAGAACTCTCAAGCCTTGAATTGAAAACAACAGTCCAAATACTGAATGACAAAATCTTGCACTACTCCCGGAGACTAAAAATGGTATGACATTTTTCCTCCGGTGAATTCCAGTCGGTTCATCGCGGCTCGCTGTGGTCTGATCATGTGTAGAAGGATGATAACTTCAACTGGCGCATTTCTGGAACCTTTTCGCATTCTCGGTTCGATCCGCAGGTACTTCGTTACTTGCTGGAGGCACTGCTTGCTGAGAGGTTCAAATCCCCATGGAGAATAAGTGAACCAATGAGAAAATGTGCCGTCGTGATGGGACTGAGTCAGACAGATCCTCTGGCACTGCCACTTGGCACCCCAACAAAATGTGCCGGAAAAGTCTCCATGAGGAAACGTCGCAAGAGATCCAAAAGACTTTGATGCGTGTATGGGTTTTGCAGAGCTGAGTGGTGACTGTGCGGATGCGATGTTCGTTGTTGAGTGATGCCCTGGAGGCTGGAGGCTGGAGGCTGGTCGCTGGTCGCGTGTCACGATTCACGAAGGAGACAACTTTCAAGCTGACATCATCGCCTCCTCTGTTTTTCGTGGTGTTTTGAACTGTTTTCATTTCGAGACGGAATATGTAGCGATTCGAAGAAATTAGTTGTGAGAGTAGTTGAGATGAGATGAGATTGATTGGGTCTGAGACACTGAACGCCAATGGCGGTGGAGATGACGCTAAACTCTGTTAGTATTCCACAACACCACTGATCTCAACTCTTGACAGTTCGAAAACTTTACGATCATTTGATACATTTTACATTCCGAGATGCACCTCTCTCATCAAAACTTCTCGATATGGTTTCAGTCAACGTTGGGAATGAAATGTTGTAAAGGACTCGAGTCGGAAATTTTACCGTCCGCATGTACTGTATCCACAAACAATTCCCAGCGTACTGGGTCAAACTCGCTCCTGCTTCTTCTAGAGACCAAGACGCTTCGATTCGTATTGTTTGAATCGTTTCCCAACCAAAGCTTCGGGATTGGCCTGACGGCTCGGGTGCAATTCTCCTTCTTCGTCTCCTTCCTGTCTCTATCATGTGGCGTTCGAGGATATAAATTATTCGGATATCTCTCCACTGCTATCCGTCACTGCACCCTATCAAACCGGTCGTGGCTGAAGAGATCCGTGAAATTAGGCTCGTTCAGGCAGCTCAGGGATGTTGTATTCCTTATCACCTTCCCCGCATCAAGTGGCGTAACGATGTCGAAGCTTCTTGTCTCCACGCCGTACCACTTTATTTCGCGCTGTGAAGATAAGCTCACGGGAGCAAGAGATGCCAATGTGAGACAAGAAACGGCACCTGAACCGAATAAAAAGGGGCGTCGCTTGGCAGTCGCTTGGCTGCAACATTCAGTCGATCTTGTGGCAGTTGAATAAAATATATAAATGATCAAAGTTCAAGGATAAATTTGCATCCTGCGCAGTGTTGGGATCTCCACCACTTATCGCACGGTGCCTGAACCGTTTCCTGCTTGTTCCTGCTTGTTCCTGCTTGTTCCTGGTTAAACTGGACATCGCCTGCCTCATCCGGTCAAGTGCCGTCCCATAGTAGCTACCCCTGTAGATTAACCTCGGATCGACATGCAGCTTCCCATTTCGTGCTCAAGCTGTTGTGAGGTCCAGGATAAAATAAAATAAATGAGAACGCGTCCCCGCGTCTTCTCTTTCTTTCCTCGTCAACCTCACACTCGTTCGTGAAGATGTTCGTCAAGTTGTCGGTTGTTGCTGCCATCGCGGCTCTTGTCAATGCTGCTCCTGCTCCCACGAAGCATGTTCTTCATGAAGAGAGAGCCATTGCGAGCAGAGATTGGGTGAAGGGTGCGCGCATTGAGAAAGATGCGATTGTTCCGATGCGAATCGGCCTGACGCAGACCAATTTGGAGAAGGGATATGACTACCTCATGGAAGTGTAAGTGCCCACATCAATTCTGTAGATTCAGGTTCACCCAACTCGAAATTTGCTTCATATCCATTCAATTGAAGTTCCGCACGCTGACAATCACCCAAATAGGTCTGACCCCGACTCTGACAAGTACGGCAAGCACTGGACTCCCCAAGAGGTCCACGATGCCTTCGCTCCAGAAGAGGAGACGATCGCCAAAATCATGGACTGGCTCAAGGACTTCGGCATTCATGGTTCTCGCATCATGCACTACGAGAACAAGGGATGGATCGCAGCAGACGTCACTGTCGAGGAAGCTGAGGCATTGCTCTTGACCGAGTTCCACGAGCATGAGCACAAGTTAACCTCGAAGATTCGTGTTGGAGCTGACAAGTATGCACCCATCACCCTCAATCTCCGGGACATCCAGCTAATCAAGCACAGGTACCATGTTCCTGAGCACCTCGCCTCCCACATTGATTACATCACCCCCGGTATCAAACTCACGCCTGTGGTCAAGCGTACTGTCAAGCGCAGCATCGAGAAGCGAGCAAGCCACGCTGTGAAGGCACCTGTCCACGTGAGCGTTCCGGCAGAGAGCGAAGCTATCTCAGCGGCAGCAGCTGCTCTCCCAGCTGCTCTCCAGAACTGCAGCACGAACATCACTCCAGATTGCATCCGAGCCCTCTACGGCATTCCAGCAAACCCTGCAGCTGTACCAGGCAATGCTCTTGGACTCTACCAGCAAGGCTCCTACTTTTCCGAATCCGATGTCAACCTTTTCTTCGCCAAGTACGCCTCGTATGTCCCACAAAACACCTTCCCAACCAATGCAAGTATCGATGGCGCATCATACTCTGTGCCTGCCTCCAGCGACTTGAACTCTGGTGAAGCCAACATTGACATTGAGATGGCGTGAGTAACTCTCCTCATAACGGACAATAACTTTGAACACTAACAGGATACAGAACTTCTCTTATCTACCCCCAAACTGTCACCTTCTACCAGACCGACGATGACATCTACGAGCCACAAGAGGTTGCCACCACCAACCTATTCAACACCTTCCTCGACGCACTCGACGGATCATACTGCAACTATACATCAGACGGCGAAACTGGTGATGACCCATCGATTGATCCCGTCTACCCCCACAAAGTCTCAGGTGGCTACAACGGAACCCGTCAATGTGGTGTCTACAAGCCCACCCAAGTCATCTCTGCCTCGTACGGTCAAGCCGAGGCTGATCTGCCAGCACCATATGTCCGCCGTCAATGTAACGAGTTCATGAAGCTTGGTCTTCAAGGTATCTCCATTCTCTTCGCTTCCGGAGATTACGGTGTCGCTTCCTTCCCAGGTGACGGCTCTGCTTCAGGATGTCTCGGTCCCGAGCAGGCCATCTTCAACCCTCAATACCCATCTGGATGCCCATACGTCACATCCGTTGGTGGTAGCCAGCTTGCACCAAACGGCACGGTCTATGACCCTGAAGTTGTCATGGCTGACAACTTGGGTGGCTCTGCCGTCAACTTCTCGTCAGCTGGTGGTTTCAGCAACTACTTCTCCCGCCCCACCTACCAAGATGGACATGTCCAGACCTACTTCCACCGCGCGCACCTCACCTACCCATACTACTCTGAGCTGAATGCCAACGTGAACACGACCACTGGTATCTACAACCGAATCGGTCGTGCATACCCAGATGTGTCTGCCAACGGAGCTCACTACCCATCCTACTTGGACGCAACCCTTTACCACTTCTACGGCTCCTCTTTGGCCTCTCCTCTCTTCGCCTCTGTCTTGACTCTCTTGAACCAAGACCGTGCTGCCGTCGGTAAGGGACCAATTGGTTTTGTCAACCCTGTCTTGTACCGCAATGACGACGTCTTGAACGATGTCACTCAGGGCACCAACCTTGGCTGTGGCACGCAAGGCTTTCACGCCGTCGAGGGCTGGGATCCTGCCACTGGTCTTGGAACGCCAAACTATCCTAAGATGAAGGATCTTTTCTTGTCTCTTCCATAAATGAGTCGCCATTTTGAGCATCCGAGGAACATACCTTGCTAGATGGTGTGCCCATGATGTATATACATATTGCTACTTGCTATACATGCGAGCTCAACCTAATGTATCAATGATAAACGACCAATTACGCAACTATATCTCACATCGATCGTGATTCTCACGCTTGCACTGTTGAACCAAATGTCCGGACCGTTCAGATTGCGGGGTCTTACGCCGCTAAAATACACATCATGAGGACAGGTCTTGTTTCTCTCACTCTACACAACACACGTTCACAAGCAAAATAGCCTATCATGTAGCCATCTTGATGCGCCATGTCTGGGCAGCACAAGGACAATCAGCTCTGAAACAATGGTTCATGATGAATATGTTCTATTTATATATCTCATTCTAGTTTCCATGAAGATCGCGTTTGCCGAATCAGAACAGTACAAACGAGAATGAAAATGAAAATGCAACTGAAACTCGAATCAAAATACATGCATGCCGTATAGATGAACGTCGACAGAAGAAAACTTATGCTCGCAAAATAGAAATGACACCTATATACGCCGGACCCCTATCCAAATTGCAGCAAGGAAAATACGAATTCATGACACGACAGGCAAGAAAATCAGTATTTCAAACTCTTCGCCGCCAATGCAACAGCAGTAACCGTCTCCCCAGAATGTGTAATACTGATCTGAACATTCGAGATCCCCTCCGCTTCTGCAATCTCTTTTGCTCTGCCGTGGAACTGCCCAAATATTAGTATCGCATCAACTTCTCATTCACGGATTTTTGACTCACCTGAACCCTCGGCACACCACCATCGCTCAAAATCTCAATATCCCTCATCCCCGCTCCCGGCCCCTGACTCGGGACTTGGAGAGACTTGAAAACAGCTTCTTTCGCGGACCAGCGGCCTGCGAAGGAGGCGCGGGGGTTGACTGCGCGTTCGCAGTATTCGCGCTGTGAGGAGTGTTAGCATTACTCTTTTCTAAGTTCGGGATAGAAATGGCGGGATGGGAAAACATACCTCAGCATCAGTGAAATTCCTCTCCAAGAAAACGTCGTTCTCGATGTTGATAGAAGAGATGGTTTCAACGTCTACTCCGACAGATGTTGATAATGAAGGGTGAACGCCTGGGTTAGAAGGCGAGGGGAGGGAAGATTCGAGCATGTTTTGGACCATGCCTGATAGGAGGCCTGTTTCTGAGATATCCATCAACGATCTGTGGATTGAAGATGAAGAGCTGGAGCGAGAGAGGCGAGATATGGGCCGGATGAGCGAGGGATCTTTCGGTACAGCGGAAGCAGGATCATTGATCTTGAATTCGTTAAGAATATTTGCGTTCGAAGCGCGAGCGTTAGGGTCGAGAAGTGCTTTTGTTAACGCAGCGTCGCCGGAATCCCAGGGTGAGTGGTCTTTCGCCTTGAAGATAGAGTTCGTCATGAGACCTTTGACGAATGCGGTGTTGGCTTTCCTCTGTCTTTTGGTCACCTTTTGGCGGTATTCTTCATACACATCGCTCGTGATGACTGTGTACAAGTATTTGGGATGAATAGCGATCGTGATTCCTCCTTTCTGACCGAATCCGAAAGAAGTGAGCATCGTGGCGCGAACCTCGCTCATGTGGATAGCGTCCCGGGGATAGACGATGTGTTCGAATTCTCGAAGGTGGTCGTCGATATTATCCGCGTTCCAGTTTCCGGGCACGATACCGGTTTGAAGCATTTGCATGCAGCCATTAAATTGCCATGCTCCTGCTGCACCTTTGGGATGTCCAGTTAGGGATTTTTGACAGACAGCCAAGAGAGGGTTGCCGAGTTTTCGTCCAAGATGTGTCATCTGTTTGTTGATGACATCGGCTTCGTTGGTATCATTTGCTTTGGTGCTGGTGCCGTGCATTGAACAGACGCCGATGTCGTTTATTGTTAGTCCCCAGGTCGCGAGTGAGGCCTTGAGGGGGCCGATGGTAGGGTCTTGGAGTCGGATGTCGTTGCCCCACATTTGTTGGGCGAGTTTCAACTTGCAAGCGGTGGCGGATTCGATTTCGTGGAGCATTTTGTCGGACCATTCAGGGCGGGATTGCATTCTTGCCAAACGGGCTTGGTGAGATTTCTTGATTTGAGCAACGGATTCTTTGAGATGGCGACGGCGGAATTCGAGATCGAGAAGGTCGGAATCGTAGGCTGAGGAGGATTCCTTTGCAGCGGTGAGGATTCCTTGACCGGGAGCGGGGACTGAGCGACCGATTTTGTCGGATGCCATTTGTGTGTATGCGACGATGCCGTAGATTGGTAATCCCATCTCCAATGCTACTTCTGCACTCATGATGATTTGTGCACCACAGCCAGCAGACTCCACGAAGCCAGATCGGGAAGTGACGGATGGACGAGACATCTCGGATGGCAAGCGTCCTTTGTCGAGTTCGTCAGCTGAGGAGGCAGTTGCTTTCATCTTGGCGAATTCATAGGACATCTCTTCTTGGAAATCATCACAGCCTCCAACAAACGCTATCTTTGAGTTTCCACTCTTGATAGCTTCACATCCAATATCCAAAGACTCGATAGCAGTAGCGCATGCTCCGACTGGGGATTTTATCGTTCCGGTTGAGGAGAGTAAAAGCATGTTGATCCAAGCTCCCATTGTATTCAAGAAAGATTCTTGCAGGATGTCGGACTGGACGGGGCGATCGAGATAGCGGTCTCGGTAGACGCCGCGCATGGCCAACAAGGAACCCGCACCGGTGCCAAGGCAGATGGCGAGTTCGGAGACGTGGATGTGTTTGTAGAATTCGTAGGGGTCTTTGATGCCGGCTGAGAGGAGGGCTTCGGAGACGCAGCAGAGGGCGTAGAGGGTTATGGGGTCGACTTGTTGGACGATGTCTTCGGGGATTCCATAGCGAACAGGATCCCAACCAGTTGGGAGCTGACCTGCTACTTGTCGATCGAAGGAAGTAGCTTTGGGAACCAAGAAGTGAGCACCACGCAAGACACGGACAATGTAGTCATCCGAGCCAGCGATCGGAGAAATGTTGACCTTGTCGCCATGCCTAAGCTTGAACGCTTCAGCTGTAGCCCTGGAGCTCTCGAAAGGAGGAAGATCCTCCTCAACAGCGACTTCGTGTAAGAATTCCTTGCGTTTAGGATCATACCCACCAAGTCCCTCAGGCTCGATAAATCGCAAACCAGTATGGCTCATGATATACTCCGAGTACTTGGCCTTGAACTCATCATCTCTGACAGGTTCATTGGTCTTAGTATCGACCCATCCAACATAAGACTTGCCCTTGATATCACCCTCGAAGTGCTTCACCAAGCCCATAATCCAGGCCATTTCGACGTATCCTTCGATGGAGAACTCGCCCTGGTGCTCCATCTCCCAGCGGGTTCTGGTACTGCCCCAGGGACTAAGATCAGAGAATCCGACAACGACGACGGTGCGCGATAAGTCGACCATGCCTTCCAGAGATTGGAGGTTGCCGGTAAGATCCTCGTAGCTAGCGAGATTGGGGAAGTTCATGCCCAGATTTGCGCGTCGGACTTTCGTGCTGGCGATGTTGGTTTTTGCGACTTGAGCGCTGGGACCGGCGAGGATCTGGTGTTGGCGAGAGTTCTCTTCGACAAGAGCTTTGCGGAGTCTGCTCTCATCTGAGATGGCAGTTCTAGCGGTCGAGATCTCCCCCTTGAGATCAGTGACGAAGTCAAGGCAGCCGGTCAGATCGGCATACACTGGGTCATCTTCGCAAATGGAAGAGATGGACGGAGTCATGAGAGCGAGGATGTTGAACGCCATTTCTGGCTGAGAGAAGGTGATCACGCCTTGCTTCTCGACAGCTTCAGCGACGATATTGTTTCCGCTCATGAGGCCGGTTCCTCGAGTCCAGCCGATGACTGCACCACAGATGGTGATGTATGTGGACCAGCTCTCGGAGTAGAAACGGTTGAAGAGGGTCTCAAGACCGAGCTTCGATTCGGCGTAAAGTCCATCGCCACCAAAAGTGCCGTGATTTGGTGAAAGTGGGAGAATGACATTCGTTGGTCTGGTGTCGATTCCGCGTTCGTCTTTCTCCTTGCGAACAGCTCCTAAAAGTCTCAGGACATTGGTAAGCATAGCTCTGTGCGCAAGCTCGGACTTGCCGTCCAAGCTATCGAGCTCTCCGGCTTCTGGAATGGCTGCGAAAGGCAGAATGTAGTCAAGATCGCCGCCAGTAGGTGAGTTAGGACCATAGATATGAGCGATCAATGCCTCGCAATCCTTCTTGCTGCTCTGGTTGAATGGGAGAACAGTTAGTGATGCTTCGCGGGCGCCATACTTGCGGTACATCTGCTGGAAGAACTTCGCCGTGCTGGAGACCGCTCGACTGGTAGTAACGGTGACTCTGGCACCACCGGAAAGGAGACCCTTCACGACTTCAGCGCCGATGGAGCCTTTGCCAGCACCTGTGACGAGAACGGTCTTGCCAGCGAAGGTAAGACCCAAGCCAGTACCAGCCTCGAGAGTCCGAAGAAGAAGAGAAGATGATGCGGCGTCGTATTTCCAAGCCTGTGTACCTTCTCGCTTGCGAATGTGAACGAAAGGGATCAACTCGCCTGCAGCATTCTTGCGGCCGTGCTTGACCAATCGGCTGTAGTTGCTGATCTTTCGAGGGACTTCTGCATACTCGATCGTTCCTCCTGGAGTGATAGTTGTCTTTGGCGCCAAAGATGGCAAGGCGTATCTGAAAGTTGGGTCTTCACCGAGTGTGCGAGATCCTAAGCGAGAGATCTCTCGTCCGAAAGCTTGCATTTGAGGGTCGGCGAGCTCGGATGTGAGGTAGTCGACCATGCTAGAGCAACTTGGCTCCCACTTGTTGAGGACATTCAACAAACGGTCATCAGCTCCCAGGATGTTGGCCTCGACCTTTCCGGCTTCGATATCGTTGAACAATCGGATGAGTTCCTCTCGCACCCAGTTCCATGAGGAGTCATATGTGCGACCCTTTCGAACATCGAAAGCGGATTGAATGCCAGCAAAGAACTGCTCATCAAACTCAGAAGTCCACTGGCTGAGGGTCTTCTCAAGCTCCTCCTCAGCTGCTTTCGCAGCTTCAAGCTTGCTACCCCCCTGAAGATCATCAATACCCAGATGCTTGGCGAGCAAGTCAAATTGCTTCATATGATAATCCCTCTGCTCCTTCTTCAGCGCATCCAAGCTCGCAGAATCAACCATCGCCGTCGCAGACGCGCTCGATCCACCGCCCGATCCACCAGGTGTGAGAGAGATACCAGCGAATGAAGCATATCTCGGAATGAGTCCATTCAAGAACTCCTTCGCAGCGTCAGCGTTCGCAAGACGAGCAGCAGGCTCGGCTGTGATGGCAAAAGCGATTGGAATGATGGAATGGTCTTTGCTGAGGCCCCAGTGTACTCCGAGATGATCTTGGATCGCGCCTTGGTTGAATCCGGCAGGCATTTTGCTGGATGTGAATTTGGACATCAGGGCTGATAATTGCTTGCCTGGCTTGCCGGAGAAGTTTCCTTGGAGGGCTTCTCCGAGTGCCTCGAGTGTGAGATCTTCGGAGCCATCTGGCAGGTTGCCAAATTCGGCTCCGAGGTCACCGATGAGCTCGTTCTGGAGGGTTGATTTTCCTGAAAATGGATTAATGATCATAATTTGAAAAGGGAAGTCGGTACATACCTCCTGACAGCTCTCGGATCGTCTTCTGTGTAGAGACGCTGTCAAATGGCTTCTTCAGCTTCTGAGCCGTGAGGGCCAAAACCACATGTGAAGCAGATAGTGGAATCTCTGGTGCCGCAGCAGCCGGAGCAGAGACTGATGCGGACGCAGTGACAGTAGCGACTGCAGTTTGCACGCTCGCCACGGCCTCTACGACTGGCACAGATGGAGCGGGCGTGCTCTCTGCTGCCGCGACAGGCTCCTCCTCTTCTGGGTATTGGTAGTAAATATCCTCCTTGTTATCACTGGATGACAAGAATTGATATTGTGACGAACGCGATGGCGCTTGTGACGAGTGTGCGGTTACCGTCTTCTTGGCCATTGTGGAAAGGATCTTTGCAGGTCCGACTTCCACGTATCTTTGGATGTTCTCTGGTCGATGAGAGAATTCATCTTGTGTCTCAATCCTAAATTTTGAAGTATGATTAGTTTCTGTTTTGGGTGGTTCCTTTTGTAAGGAGTTTCTGTTTTGAGGAGTGAAAATGGAGTTTCTCACCATCTGACCGGGAATGCGAATTGATATCTATTGCTCGTTAGCGAAGCAGTTTCGATGAGCTGAATGGATACTTACGATAGAAGCTCAATTAAGAGCTTTCGTGCTCGTGCCTGATCTTGCGTGACTGAGTTGTTGCTGGCTGAAGTCTCAACGGCACGAGATTGGCGAGCCATGCTTGATATTTTGAGCGACAATGACTAGACTGCGAACTAAATGAGAAGAAGATTGAAAACTGAAACGTGATCGAAAGAACGTGCTCAATATATCATGGCCAGTCCAGCCTTTGCTTCACGTGTTCGCTGGTCTGTTATGAAGGGATGATAAAGTGTGAGGGGTGAATGAGGTTCAAAACGACGGAATGGCTACAGCTAGATAGATAACCCACACATGTATAGGAAATCCTTATCAAGTACCGACCAGCATGCATTCATGATATGAATATTTGACGGAGTCCGTACTCAAATGCTCCATAAGCGTGCTGATGCTATAATTAATCCACCACGGGCCACTTGGCTCGCGGAGCGCGATCCCTCAGCCGCAATTTCCCGGATATCGGATATTCGCCGAGGAGCAAACAACATTGCAGCACGCACTGGATGAAACTTCTCCAGATCCTACTGCTAAGACTACCTGGCGAATTAATTTTTCAGAAGCACTTGCGCCCCAGCACAGTCGAAATTTTGATCCCCGGGGTAGGTACCTTGACCAACGTCAGCAGCACGTGACACCATAGTACTCCCTTCACAGCCTCAACCCACGAACGCCTGCTTACTGAGGTACCTGTCCAGCCAAGCCACCGCTCAACACCACAGAGTCCGACGTAAAAATAGGCCGTGACATTTTCCACTACTGTGGGAGCGCAACATGTGAAGCAAAACAAGCAAATTCGCCTACGGTCCGCAAAGGCCGGAAGATAAATCCAAAATGCAGAATAACAATTACTGGATAATAAGTAGAAACTGCTGCACATGTCTACCATACCCATTCATACCCACTCTCATATCTCTTGCAGCACGACGTTGGAAAGATCATAACTGGAAGTCCGCCAAAGAAATACCCACGCTCTCTTCCAAATTCAATTTCTTTTCGTTGTCGGACACACCAGATGATCAACACCTTCATCTGAGATCAACATGTCTTCCACCACCTCCGAAGTCGTGATCTCCCCTTTCTTCACTAGCAAAGCTCCATCTACCGTCGACGAGTCCGATCATGCGACTGTAATGGATACTGAGCTGCCTCTCGTTTATAAAGATATTCGACACACCCTCTCCATCAGATTGGAGTCCTCCGATCTCCTCAAGCACCAAAAAGATCTTTTCCTAGATTCATTATCGCGCGGAAGTTTTGATGACGAACCTTGTTCGGCGGCGGAGCTCACGCTTCAATACCTTCAATTCCTTCTCAACAACAGTTTACCGGTGTCGGCGATCGAGTCTTTGCTTCAATCTTTCGAAAGAGAGTTTTTGATCGATACCGACATCCACTCCCTCCTCATCCAATTACAAATCACCTCCAGCGTGAGACGGCTGTTGCTCAAGACATACTTCACAGCTTGGTCGATCTGTGGAGCATCGAACACGAAGGAGAGCGCACTGTTCGAGTCTGCTGAACATGGCCAGGCACAAATGTTCACAGTTTTCGGTGGGCAAGGCACATCGAATCCCATATGTGCCAAGGAGTTATTCGAGCTCTATGCAACATATACCCCAATACTCAGCGATCTGATAGCCGCCACTGCACCGCTTCTCCACGAACTATCGCGGCTGCCAGCAACCCGTGACTACTACTATGGTCGCTACATCGATGTCGAGGCATGGATGAAGAACGCCAACACAATACCAGACCGAGACTTTGTCTCGACAGCAGCGGTGAGCTTCCCCATCCTCGGACTGTTGGGTCTCGCACACTACGCAGTGCAATGCAAAGTGTTGGGCAAGACACCTGGTGAGATGCGATCTCTCCTCAATGGTACCACTGGACATTCTCAAGGCATCGTTGTCGCAGCTGCCATCGCACTTTCCGACTCTTGGGAATCATTCTACGATGCCGCCAAATTGGCAGTCGAGATTCTCTTCTGGATCGGCTATGAATCTCATCAGAGATCACCAAGATCATCGATCCCAGCTGACTTAACCCGAGAATGCTTGGAAAACGGCGAAGGTCGTCCTTCATGCATGCTGTCAGTTCGTGGGATCCAACGATCACAAATCGAAGCAATCATCGCCAAAACCAACAAGACCTTGGCCAACCACGAGAAGCTGTACCTTGCACTTGCAAACGCCCGTGACAACTTTGTTGTTGCCGGCCCAGCAAGTTCGCTGGTGCACCTCAACAGCCTCTTCCGCTCTTTGAAAGCAGATGCCGAACTCGATCAGGACAAGATACCCCACAGCAAGCGCAAGCCAGTCATCAACCATCAATTCCTTCCCATCAGCGCCCCATTCCACACAGGACATCTCAAGGATGCGGCCATCAGGATCAAGAGGGATTTGGCATCCAAGTCCATCAACGCAGAGCAACTCATGATCCCAGTCTACCATAGCAAGACTGGCAGAGATCTCAGGGAGCTTGGCAACACTAATGTCATTAACATCTTAGTGGACGCCATCACCTGTGAGCTCGGCGACTGGCCCACAGCAACTGATTTCCCAAATGCGACACATATCATTGTGCTCGCAGGAGGTGGAATTGGAGAGTTGACCTTCAAGAACAAGGATGGCCATGGAGTCCGAGTCATCATCGGCAGCGAGTTCGAGGTTCGGGACAAGGAGATTGGAAGTAAATCTGATCTCTTCTCTCCCCGCCTGCTTGCCTCGTCGACTGAGTTGGAGAGCTGGGGCAGGAAGTTCCAGCCAGGAATCATGCAGTCAGACCTGGGTGAGGCCATGCTCGATACAAAATTGAGTAGACTCCTAGGTACACCGCCGGTCATGGTCGGAGGTAAGTTTAAACACACAAATGTCCCACTACTCCTGGGACTCCCTTCTACGCCTGAAGGTAGTATACTGACTCCGAGATTCAATAGGTATGACCCCCACAACGGTTCCCTGGGACTTCGTCTCGTCCGTCATGAACGCAGGATACCACATCGAGATGGCCGGAGGCGGCTACCACAACGCAGAGTCGATGTCTGCTGCCATCGCCAAGGTCGTCGCAAGTGTCCCACGTGGACGAGGCATCACCTGCAACCTAATATACGCCAGCCCTCACACCCTCGCTTGGCAGATTGCACTTCTTAAGAAGTTCGCCCAGAGCGGCAGCGGTATTCCAATTGACGGTTTGACGATCGGCGCCGGCGTCCCCTCTTCTGCCATTGTATCCGAGTATATCAGCACCTTGGGATTGAAGCACATCGCATTCAAGCCAGGATCCATCGCTGCAATCAAGCAGGTCATTGACATCGCGCAAGCCCACCCCGAATTCCCCATCATTCTCCAATGGACTGGCGGACGAGGTGGAGGTCACCACTCCTATGAGGACTTCCATGCACCTATCCTCAGTACATATAGCGCTATACGAAAGTGCAACAACCTGATTCTCGTCGCGGGAAGTGGTTTCGGAAGCAGCGATGACACCTATCCGTATCTGACCGGAACATGGACGCAGCGATTCGGCGGAATGACACCATTGATGCCTTTCGATGGTGTTCTGCTTGGTAGTCGCATGATGGTTGCTCGTGAAGCGCACACGTCGCTACAAGCAAAGGACTTGATTTACGAAGCTCCAGGTGTTGTCGATGATGACTGGGAGGGTACATATAATGGACCAACGGGTGGAATTATCACATGTATTTCCGAAATGGGCCAAGTAAGTGATAAACCCAGGCGGCAGATTGTTCCCGTTTTCATGGGACATTTTGCTTGTCAATTCTTTACTTATTTCTGCGGACAATTGCTAATGCCTTCCATCTTTAGCCCATTCACAAAATTGCAACAAGAGGCGTATTACTCTGGGCAGAACTAGACAAAGCCATCTTCGGTCTGCCACGCAAAGATCGCGTCGCGAAGCTCAAGCAGAAGCGCGAGTACATCATCCGTAAGCTCAATGCCGATTATGCCAAACCATGGTTTGGTCAGGATGCCGACGGAGAGGTGGTTGACTTGGAGGACATGACCTACGGGGAGGTTCTCGCGCGTCTAATTGATTTAATGTATGTGGCTCACCAAAAGCGATGGGTCGATGCATCCTACTCCAGATTCGTTACCGACTTTGCTGCTCGAGTCCTGGAAAGACTGCCAGCTTCATCACGATCAATTGAGATCCCAGCGTCGACCATCGAAGACCCCTTCACATTCCTCAGCGACTTCCTTTCGGCTTGCCCTGAAGCCGAAGACAACATCCTGAATCCTGAAGATGTCACCTTCTTCCTACACAGATGCAAGGCCCGAGGATCCAAGCCTGTGAACTTTATCCCTGCTTTGGACGACGATTTCGAGACATACTTCAAGAAGGATTCTCTGTGGCAATCTGAAGATGTTGATGCAGTTATTGGACAAGATGCTGGCAGAGTCTGCATCTTACACGGCCCCGTCGCTGCTCGATACTCTAAGATGGGCAAGACTGACGAGTCTGCCAAGGACATTCTCGATGCTATTGCGAAGGCACATGTCGAGATGATCCGACGGGAGTTCTATCCCGAGTCTGGATCTTGCACGCCATGTTCAGAAGGTTCGGAGATGTCTCTCATCTCTTGGTCACCAACTACGCCAAAGTCCGTACAAGCGTTGTTCTCTGACAAATTCATCCTACAAGGCCACGACCGAAAGCCGAGTCCTTTCGCTCGTCTCTTGCAAGACAGCCCAGAAGGAACCTCTCTCTTGCACTTTGACCAGGATACAAACACACTTTCACGAACATCGGAGGATAGTACCGGAGCTCAATCTCTCATGAAAATTGAGGTATCTCGAGATGACAAGATCACGGTTGAGCTTCACCAGCCAAGTGCATACAGCTCAACTCCCATTGTCCTTGAATTCAGGTACAATTACAACCCCCTCATGACTCCATTCGGATTGAGCGAGGTCATGGATCAACGCAACCTTCGCATCAAGTCCTTCTACAGCAAGCTGTGGTTTGGTGAGGACATTGACCGATCCCTCAACGTACATTCCCGCTTCCAGGGGCAGGAGACAACACTCACTCGCAAGATGCTCCAGGACTTGGTGTCTACAGTTGGCTTGTCATACCCTCACGGTGAGACTATGTTCTCCAGTGGTGATGTTTTCCCCATCAGCATTGGCATCGTCGTGGCCTGGGACGTGGTAACAAAACCCTTGGTCTTGAGGGACATTGATGGAGACCTTCTCCGCTTGGTCCATCAATCGAACACTTTCAAGTACTGCGAAGGCGCTCAGCCTCTTCGCATTGGAGATGTCGTATCCGCATACTCGAAGGTCAAGGCCGTCTACATTGAAGATGCCGGCAAGTACGTGGTCGTTGAAGCCATAATCGAGCGTTCCGGTAAGTCGATCATGGCTGTAACGTCAACCTTCCTCTTCAGAGGCTCTTTCGACGATTTCCACTCTACCTTTAAGCAGACTCGAGAGCCAGAGATGCTTGTTCAAATCACCTCGGCTCAAGACGATGCCGTCCTCCGCAACCGTGCCTGGTTCGTGCCAAGGAACTCCTCCGAATCGCTTGTCGGAAAGTCGCTTCTCTTCAGACCACAGACGAACGTTTCTTGGAAGGGCAGGAATGCTTTCAGAAGCATGGCTGTTACTGGACAAGTTTTCGAGAAGTATGGCAACGATGAGCTGCACGAGATTGGTGCGATCAAGTTCATGACTGGCGAATGCTTTGGCAACCCAGTCATGGATTTTCTCGAGCGCAAGGGAACGTCCACTGTTGCCCGCACCAGCCTCAAGAACCCAGGATGGTCTGGAGACTCCTCTCTCGAGGTGCAAGTTCCAGGAAGCAACGAGATGTATGCTCGTGTGTCCAAGGATTACAACCCCATCCACGTCTCACCGATCTTCTCCGAATGGGTTGAACTTCCAGGTACCATCACTCACGGCATGTACACCTCAGCTATAGCAGCTGGCGTTCTTGAACACCTTGGTGGGGATGGTGACCGACTTCGATTCCGACAATTCTCTGCCACTTTCACTGGTATGGTCTTGCCATCTGATAGACTCACTGTCCGTTTCCGACATACTGGCATGATTGAAGGTCGCATGATCTTCAAGATCACTGCCTTCAAGAAGGACACTGATGACATGGTTTTGGATGCCAGCGCTGAGATCGAGCAAGCAACTACTGCCTACGTCTTCACTGGACAAGGCAGTCAGTCTCAAGGTATGGGTATGGACCTGTACAACAACAGCCCTGTCGCCAAGGCCATTTGGGACGAGGTCGATGCCTATCTCTTGGATAAGTATGGGTGGTCCATCCTGGATATCGTCCGAAACAACCCAAAGACCCTGACTGTCCACTTCGGAGGAAAGCGAGGTCGCAAGATCAGAGAAAACTACCTGGCCATGACAATTGATGTACCTCAGCCGGATGGATCTTTGGTCACCAAGCAGATCCTCCAAGGTCTGACTCGTGAGTCGAGATCATACACTTTCTCTGAGGCCCGTGGCCTACTCTTCTCGACCCAGTTTGCTCAGCCATCTATCCTCCTACTGCAGAAGGCTACCTTCGAGGATATGCGATCCAAGGGAGTCATCCAGGATACAGCAGTCTATGCTGGTCACTCTCTGGGAGAGTACGGCTCTCTGTCTGCTTTCTCAGGTTTCATGTCAATCAAGACTTTGATGGACGTCGTCTTCTACCGTGGTCTTACCATGCAAGTCTCCATGGAGAGAGATGAATTTGGCGAGACCAACTTCTCCATGGTGGCAGTCAACCCCAAGCGAGTTGGAAAATGTAAGTCTCCTTCCTCCAGTCAATCGTTGCGTCCATCTAACACAACTGCAGTCTTCGACGAGCAAGCTCTTCGCTGCTTGGTCAAGATGATCGCCGACGAAAGCGGCGTCCTCCTCGAGATCGTCAACTTCAACGTCGAGGGCGAGCAATACGTCTGCGCCGGCAGTCTCCAAAATCTCTACGTGATGGGCGAAATCCTCAACCATCTCTCCAAGGCCACCAACCGCGCCGAACTCGTCAGCGAAGTCCTCTCCTCCGATGAGCCATGCGACACGGAACTCGGCGACCTCATTGCTACCTTCGTTGCTCAATCCAACAAGCTTCGCCGGCCGCTTCAACTTGCTCGCGGTATCGCAACGATTCCTCTCAAGGGTATCGATGTCCCGTTCCACTCTACTCATCTTAGACCTGGAGTCGTCTCATACCGCAAGTTCTTGGAGCAGAGAATCACAGAAGATAATATTCATCCTGATCGCCTTGCTGGGAGATGGGTGCCCAATGTGATGGCGAAACCGTTCTCGTTGCAGGATGAGTATTTGAAGGAGGCGTTCAGACTCACGCAGAGTCCTGTTCTTAAGGAGATGTTGGAGGGTATTACTGTATAATTTGCATGAGTACGAAACTGCTATGATGGGTATGATTTGATGCGAGGTGTTGGGAGTTGGTTGGATTCATTGGAAGTCTGTTGTTCATTGTTCGAGTTGCTTGCACGCATAGTATATCTCCTATCTTGTTCATTATGCGCGTTTGTTCCCCGCAACATGGGTTTCCTGGGTTTTCATTTGTTCTTTCTCATATAGTTGCTTCTCTGCAAAGCTTGATCCCTGCGCTGTTTCCGCATGCATAGATAGATCTCTCCTAGTACGGCACATATAAAATCCTTTCAATAACCACTTCCCTCCTTGTTTTTACTCGTCTCTCGGTGTTTCGTTTTTCACCGATCTTCTCTCATCACGTACAAAGCACGCGAATTGAGATTATAGGGGCGTCTGACTAGATTACAGGGGGGAAGTGAGGCTGGACCCTGCAATTGCGGGTCTCGCTTCGAAACAAGGGCGCGGCGATTTCTAAGCAGAATATTTGCGATGATTCCACATGGAATACTTGGCAGCGATTGAACAGCTTGGTAATAATTGAGGCTATTGGTGTCGAACAATTGCGAGTATAAAATCAAGACGAGGTACAATTTCTCAGAGTCCATCTCTGCATCGCGCCTATCGAATCTGTTCGCCGTTGTACAATTGAGAAGTCCTCTCATACATCCCCCACGACAATAACCAAGATGGCTTCTATCATTCCAGACTCAGATCCCCTCCAACAGCCATTCTCCCTCTCCCCATCTCTGAAACTCTCCCATCGAGTCGTTCTAGCGCCAATGACACGCATGCGCGCCTCAGATTCTGGAGTCCCACACCCAAGGACGAAAGAATACTACGCTGCAAGAGCAACACCTGGCGGCCTCCTCATCTCAGAAGGCATCGTGATCAACCCAAGAGGAAGAGGATTCCCAAATACACCAGGTCTGTATACAGATGAGCAAGTTGAAGCTTGGAAGGAAGTCAATGCCGGCGTTCGTAAAAAAGGCGGGTTAATGTTCGCTCAGCTTTGGTTCGTCCCTCCCCTCCCCTCCCCTTCCATCCTCGAATTGAAGTAACAAAACGCAGGCATACCGGACGAATTTCTGTTCCATCGCAAACTGGAGGCTTCCCACCATTCTCATCGACCAAGACTCCACTTCCTGGCAATCATCCTCTATTCGGTCAAGAAAACGGCACAGAACCATACGTCGAAAACGAAGTCCTATCCCTCACCGGAATCTCAGAAGTCATTTCCCAATTCGCACACGCAGCTCGCAACGCCATCCACGCCGGCTTCGCGGGAATCGAAATTCACGGCGGAAACGGTTATCTCCTAGATCAATTCGTACACGACAATATTAACGATAGGACGGATGAGTATGGTGGTAATTTAGAGAATCGGTTGAGATTTCCGTTGGAGGTTGTTGATGCGATTGTGAGAGAGATTGGGAGGGAAAGAGTGGGGATTAGGGTGGCTCCTTTTCATGTGTTGCAGCAGACGAGGGATAGTAGGAGGATGGAGACTTTTGGGAGGTATGTGGGGGAGTTGGAGAAGAGGTAGGTTTTGATTTCTCGAAGGGTTCCATATGATCTACTCTTCTTACTCTTGATATTTGAAACGTACGGAAGAAGTATGCTGACTTACGATACTTGGGGATTAGAGGACTGGCATATGTTCATCTGGTGGAGCCGCGGTACGATCAACTCTCCTCTGAGGGCGCGTTTGCATCTGAGAGGAATGAGAGAGATGTAGTGAAGGAGGAGCACAAGAATGAGGATTTGTCGATTTGGCCTTTCAGAAGATTGCTTAAGAAAATCCCGGTCATTGGGGCTGGAGGGTATGATGGTGCTAGTGCGAGGGAGGCGATTAGTGAGGGAAGAGTTGATTTGGTGGCTTTTGGGAGGACGTTTACGAGTAATCCTGAATTGCCCAAGATGTTGTTTGAGGCAACGCCGTTGAAGAAGTATGAGAGGGCGACGTTCTATACACCGGGAATGGAGGGGTATCTCGATCCGTAGAGTTGATAGGACCAAAGCGTGGGGTAATTAGTGTACGAGGTTAGTGCCGATTCCAAGCCCGGATTTGTATGTCACTAATTTACTCGCCAACAAGTTCTCCCGCAGGGTCCAATTGAACATGTCACGTTGGTTTCTTTTGCCTCAAAATTTCACCTCGTATTTGAAGCGAAAAGACTCAAAGCCTCAAAGCAAAACAAGCTGTCTTCGTTTACAACGCCATTTTCCCAGCAAAAGAAAAACCCGACCAGTAGTGCCGATCCACTTACCAACGTTGATTGATCATTTTCTGTGTCGCATCTTTTTATGGTCACTGCTCTGGGCGCCTCATAGCGTCTAAGTCAGGAGAATTCACCTTAGTCAGGGGAGCCAGAACAGATTTGTTGCAATCTTGTGTTTCTTGCTCACTGTTCATACTTTCTTAACGCTCATTTATTCTCATGGCCGGTTGATGATGGACGATAACCAAGATAAGGACCTGGATCGGAAACGTTGCGAGGATGTGTCTTTACTTGAAGAGTTCTATTCGGATACCGACCCCACGACCCTTTCGCCCTCTCGAGACTCGAGCTTTGAAGATGTCGATGTCTACGAAAAGGCAATAACACAGAGCAATCGTCTCGACTTGCGTTCACCCCTTGAGCATTTCTTTACTATTTCCATGTCGATATTGCTGGCAATAGTCGATACGACCCTTCCAAGTTTTATCCCACGATGGGATTCACTGGCAAAGGAAGCGGAATTGAACAGAAGACACTCTCAGACAGCTTATTTGGATGGACTGCCCGGGATCGCAACACTCATCGTTTATCTTGTACACTTTGTCGTCAACGTATGTACACATCCCGGCCCGATTCTACCATTTTGTAGGGAGTCGAGCTCCCGAAGAGCTCGGGTCCTCGACTCCTAAGCATCCTTAGGAGCCACATACTAACTTCTTGCAGTGGTTTCCGATCTTGAGAAATAGATATCTTGGTACCCCTGGTGACACGTACTTCCTCCAGTTACCAATCTTCCGAGTCTTTCTCTCGGACAGAGCAGCTGTTGCGAGCTTCTTCGTCGTATCAAGGTACGCGTTATCTTACAGTGCATTGACGAAAATTCAGAAAGGAAAGAAGATGGAAGCATTCGAGATTATCTCTAGTTCGACTTTTCGAAGATGTATGAGGTTGTATCTGCCTTAAGTTGCAGATACACTAATTTGTATGCTGCTATCTTACAATGATCTCTTCACCCACGATCCTCCACACTGGAACACGATCCCACCACAACTTCCTACTTTCGACATACAGATTCGGGACTGGTGGAGCCATCAAAAGAGTTTGAAGTATCCTTCCAACTTTGTTGAAGGCGCGCAGACAGCCTACCATACAATGGACATCTCTGGACTATTCCACTCGAAGTGCGAGGATCTTGGGTCACATATGGGACGGTGTTGGCATCTGCGAACCTGAGCCCAGCATGAAAACTGGCATTCTTGATCGGGTGGGACAGCTATTTATGGTATATGGGGAAATGGGATCTGTTTCTCTTCGTCAGCGGGATTCTCATTGCCAATATGGATATTCTACGACATATAGCGGCCTCCAAAAACACTCCCGATGGCGAGGTCTGCCTTCCGACAGATGAACCGGGTATGATCGAGCTGTCCACACACTCTGCAGACGAGATAAGCCCCTGGCCCACCGTCAACCGAAACCAAACGAAAGCGATCAGCCCAGACACTTAGCAGCATTACTCTCCTTTACAATCTCTGCAGAGGCATATGGCCATACTTACTCTTCATCATCGCCATGTACCTCTTGTCTTTCGAGCAAGTACCATGTGGGGTGGGGGTCGACTTCCTCATCTCCTGGACACCAAACTACTGGGACTCACTCCATCCCTTCAACGGCGAAAAGCCCCAAGCATGGCGCTGCATCGGCGCCGCCCTCCTCGCCTAATCTCTCTCCCTCTCCGCTCGACCCTCCAACTCTTCCATCGAACCAACCACCTTTCTCCGCCGTCTCCACACCCGCTTCCAAAACATCAACCTCCAATCCCTTTTCACCAACACCTTCTCTCAATACCTCGGCCGCATCTCTTTCGGACTATACCTCATGCATGGCCCTGTGCTCTTTACCATGGGAACGAAATTCCTAGTCCCAGCTTGGGCAGCGTGCGATGCAGAGCAACCGAATCCAGATGTGGGGAAATACATGAGGGCCTTTGCGTGGGCGGCGCTTTGGAATACAATAGTAGCTTTCTGGGCAGCGGATGTGTTTACGAGGGCGACTGATGAGAGGAGTGTTAGGTTGGCGAGTAGGATTGCGAAGTTTATGAGTGCGAAAGCGAAATAGAGGTGGGGACTTCAAGGGTACTTGGGAGGAGACTAGAATGTCTGGAAACTGGTTTGTATATGAGGACTGGGGGCGTCTGTTTGTGTATTCTAGCTATTTGTAGGGGGATGTCTGTTCAGGTTGGACATAAGCATCTCAATGTTCGCTTCTGATACAACTTGTTTCCTCCTTTTAAGCGAGCAGTGACCTTCACTCAACCCTTCACCTCTCGCCAGAGAATGCCCTGCTCTTGGTATAATCCTTTCCTATTTCCGCTAAAACTTCATCCTGTACATATCTGGTTCGAGCTCGAATGTTCGCAGCTGAGGATTAGTCTTCAGTTCGTCGAATTTTTGGAAACCCTAAACAGTTCTCAGGCACGCTGCACTCACTAATTCACAGGGTTTTTAGCGACACAGTCCCTGAAACTTCAGGGCTTGGTCCTAATGGGCTATCAAATCAATAGGGAATTTCGGATGGCTCATGCCTGTGATTTACCCGAAAACTTGAACTCTTCAAAAGTAGCATATTTTCCTATGAAAGTTCATCGACCAGGCTGGAGCTTACATCAATTCGAACCCCGTCCTTTTTTATTTAAATCCGAGGGCATGATATCAAGAGTCCCCAGGGGAACCTGGAATGGGGGTGTATTCACGTGACTGCCCTGAATTTCCACTGCCACGTCACTGCAGATCTCTCCGGTCGCAATTTCTCTCTTCCTCATCCCTCTCAGTAACACCCCTCATCCACGTCGCATGAGCATAGTTGCTACGCGTGTAAGCCATCATGAGCTTCAGATCAGATACCTCTAAGTATAGCAATTTGTCGTACCTTTCCGTCGCATCTCATTGGCGCAGTGCACGAAATGCTCCGTTGCCCCATCCGGGTAATATTTTGTTTGCCAATTACTCCGCCACCACACCCCTAAACGATTGCAAAGCAATACTTGACACTTTTCGAAGACTGGAGGATCGCGGTCAATTCTCTCGGGCTCCTAAACTTGATTTCTGAGTATCATGGAGGATATTCTGACAGTGATATGGGGTGATCGTCCCCTGAAAACTGGTGATTCAACACAGCAGTGTCAATCCGATTCTCATCAGGAGCAGATACCCAAGTGCTGGTTGTTTGCGTTGAACCTATATAATATCAAGTGATTGCTGAGTTCCCACAGCATCATCTCCATTCCACATCTCCTCGATCGAACAACAGAAACATCTTCACTATTCAGCATAATCAAACCTTCAAAATGGACGCATCAGCACCAATCATCGATATCCCCGTTGTGATCATTGGAGGTGGTGGAGTCGGCCTGACTCTTTCTTGTTTCTTGTCTGACGAGAAGGTGCAACACGTTCTCTTCGAGAAGCACCCAACTACCTCTATTCTCCCGAAAGCTCACTACCTCAACCAACGTACTCTCGAGATCTTCCGTCAACATGGCCTCGACAAGCCAATTGAGGAGCAAGGATGCCCAATCGAGAACATGGGTCGAGTAGAGTGGAGGACAAGCTTGGGTGGAGATGGTCCATTCGATGGCAGACAACTCGGTTCTGTCAGCGCTGCTGGAGGAATCCCAGGGACTGAGCAGGCACAGATGTACAGGTGAGATTGGACACGGGCTTTCAATCGGAATGTCTTGCTAACATTTCCTCAGACGTGACTCTCCTTCTATGGCCTCCAACTTGCCACTCCTGAGAATGGAGCCTGTCTTCAAGTCGATTGCCGAGGAGCGAAACCCAGGCAACATCTTCTTTAGCACCACTGTTGAAGATTTCGAGGAAGTTGGCGATCATGTTATTGTTCGAGTCAAGATGGTCGATGGACAGGTTGTCAACTACCGTGCACAATACGTTGTCTGCTGCGATGCGGGCAAGCTCTCAACTCCTAAGCTTGGCATAAAGATGGAGGGTATCACTGGGCTTGTTGACTTTGTCAGCACCCACTTCAAGGCCGACTTCTCCAAGTACTGGGATGACCGTACTCTCATCACCCATTTCATCAACCCAGAAGGAGGATCCATGGCTCACCTCGACTGCGGTGCTCTCATGCAGATGGGTCCTACCTGGGGCAAGAACTCCGAGGAATGGGTTCTCACTTTCGGTTTCCCAGCCGAAGACAGCAAGCGCTTCGAACACGATGCCCTTGTACCCCGCATTCGCCAACTCCTCAAGCTTCCAGATCTCGAGATGGAGGTTCTCCACATTTCTCATTGGGTATTGGACCGAGTTGTCGCAGACAAGTACCGCGTCGGGCGCGTATTCATCGCCGGTGATGCCGCCCACCGTCGTCCTCCGACCACCGGTCTCGGACTCAACACCGGCATTGAAGATGCTGCCAACATCGCCTGGAAGCTCGGACAAGTCGTCAACGGCAAGGCCTCAGCTGCTCTTATGGATAGCTACGAGGCCGAGCGTCGACCAGTCGGTATTCGCAACAGCGATTGGGCTTTCTTCACTTTCGGCAACATGCAAGTCCTCTCTGCTGGTGTTGGTTTGATCCCAGGTCAACAAGAGTACAACTACCAACGTTTCGTAAACATCTTCTCCGACACTGACATTGGCCGCTCCTCTCTGGCGCACATCAAGCGTGTGATTGGTACCCAGAACATCGAATACTCAGCCCACGACATCGAGCTTGGTTTCTCCTACCCCGATGGTGCCCGTGTCGACGATGGTACTGAGGGACCAACTCCAGATACCTCGGGGCAAGTCTACACTCCCACCACTCGTCCTGGTCACAGACTGCCCCACGCCTGGGTTGAGAAGGACGGCAAGAAGATCTCCACTCACGATCTCATCTACACCGGTGACTACGACTACCTGTTGATCACCGACGAAGATGGATCCAAGTGGACTGAGGCTGTCAAGCGCATCTCTAAGCTCTCCAACCTTAATGTCGGCGCTGCTCAGATCCGCGCTCGCCCTCACTCTCGCCAAGAGGGTCTCCTCCGCGATCTTGAGGATCGATGGATCAACCTTCGCGAGGTGAAGAATGGTGGTGCTATCTTGGTCCGAAGGGATAACTTCATTGCTTGGAGAAGCGCGACTTTAGCTTCTGATCCTGAGAAGACTCTTCGCTCTGCATTGGAGATTCTGATCAAGCAAGCCCCGGTTCCCACCTTCCACATGAATGGATATACCAATGGCCATGTCGAGGTGCCGAAGATTGAGGGGGTCAATGGTGTTACTGCTGATGTTGTTGAGGTGACATCGGTCGCTTAGTTCAAGTCCTGCTTGATCTTGATGAATGTGGTGTTTCATTTGTTGAGCGTGATATCTAGATTGACATAGCATTGAAGGCGTTTGTAAATCGGGTCTGCTCTTACTGTTCATCCATACATTCTTATCTGCGTTTAAGTCTTTGATATTGCGCTTGCTTCCAAGTGACTTCCCTTAACGATCGCCATTATGCAATTGAATTGTATCAGCAACAAGAATTTTCAATGACCCAGCCTTGACAAGACATTCGAGGAGGTTAGGCTAGGCTGAGAGATTGCAACAACGCGATGGTGATTGGTAACAAGAGCCACGTGCCCTGCCTCGTTGGCGCGCTAAATCGAAGCGAGCAGCCTCTAACGATATCCACCTTCTTGAGCACCACGTTTTGTGCACAGCACACAATATCTTGCCGCAAAGTCTGTAACTCAGAAGGAAGCACTGCTTCTCTGCACGCAACTTCCTTCCTCATTCGATAACCTTTCGCGCCGTTGTGGAGAACGACTTTTCGCAACCACCGAGGTCCAAGATATCGTCTTGCGGCCCGTGTTCTGATCAGAGCGTACCTTCAATTCTTCCTGCGAGTTCTCCATCACGTTCGGCAAGAACCCCGAAGGTATCCGATAACTGACAAGAGTTGTGCTGAAACAGACCATCTAGCTACCGATACTTGAAAGCGCAACGATGTCGTCCACGATGGATCCCGACACCGTGCTCCTGAACACTCTCCACCAAGACCTCCCAGACCCTGATGTTCTTCTCCATGCCCAAGTCATCCTGGAATTGGACAAGTTCGAGCCCTTTCCCAAGCTACCCATCGAGTTACGCCTCCTCATTTGGAAGATGACCTTCAAACCACGCAAGATTCGGGTCGCTCTTGTATGTGAGTCGCTGCGTTATAGTTGGGACCGAGGAGTTGTCGGTTTAGAGTCTAGAACACGTGCACCGTCTGTTTTGCACGTCTCTCAGGAGAGTCGTTTGGTTGGACTACAACACTACTTCGCACTCCTCCGAGACCACCAACGCACGCACTGCGTCATCTACGTCAACCCCGAGATCGACACTGTTGCCCTCTACCAAGGTAGAAAGGACAATTGGTTATCTTCTCACCACTATCTCCCTGCACGCTTGTAGACTGCGCTGCAGAAGATTCAGTGCTTAGAAATGCACGGTGCTTGGTGGGATCGGGTGTTCGGGGATATGTTAAGGGGAACTAGGAGCGATCCTTGGGCTAACGATAAATGGCTGCATAGCAGTCTTTTCTTCGTCCGGTTGACAGGTCTTCGAGAGCTTCATTTGGTTGAATCACTGAAAATGAACCTGCGCCAGGCCAATGGAGGATTCAGTACTGAGGAAGGTCGAACCGATGGCAAAGAAGCAATCAAGTCTTGGTTCACGAGAAGATCGACCATAATTCCGAAGACAAAGATCCCAGAGGTTATTCTGGTTCTTTGATTGGCGCTCTCTACTTTCATACATACTAGTCAACGGTGGGAGATACGGTCATGGGTAGTAGAAGACTTGGAGGAAGACGTGATGCGGGTACTTGTACAATCAAATAGAAAAATGCATGGGACATAACGCACCGCTCGTGGTCTCATTAACGATGATCCCAATTCTCAAGTGGTTAATTCTGGCCATTGCATCTGCTGCAGTGCAGTGACGCTTACATGATCTTCAAGACTTAATTTCGAAGAGCGACACCTTGGGTTTTAGAAGTTGACACGAGGTCCATTCTTGGAAGTGAATAGATCGACTACAGCAGGCTCATGAAGTCAGGTTTCATACCATCGAAGTATCTTACATCCCTTCGTTCTGAACAATAGTGAACTCCAGATGTTTTCCTGCCCTGCCTTGACAGAGAGTTCGCCTCGCCTGCCACTGAACCTCCTCATGATTGAGGTACAACTATCGTGACCTCGGGGACCTTGAATCCAGGAATATTCCTCGTCTTATTCCTAAAGAAAACCTCCATCGCGTTCCTACATTCATTTTGCGCCTGCCAAGTGTCAAGCCCAGACTCCCCTTCCTCTTTGCGATAGCCATCAAGCTTCAATCTCGACACAACCATCCCGTTCTCGGCAATAATGCGACCAGTTGTTACCAATGCAATCCTCCTGAGACCTGTGAAATAACCTCCCACAAAGTTATCACGCCATTCTTGGGACCGTGGAGGGATGAAACCATTCAGGTCTACCGATCTAAATATGACATCCAGAACGCCATTCTTATCCCAGCAAAAACCGTGCAGCTCCAAGTTTTGAACTTTTAGGAGGGCATTTTGGATGAATTCAGTGTTGGCACGCAAGTATCTACCGGAAAAGAAGACGTCAATGTCGGGGAGAATCAGGGTGTCTAGTTCAGGGTGGAAATACAGGGCACCCCCTCCTAAATACTCAAAGCGTTCATCTGAAAGATCGAGAAGTTTGATATAACCTGCTCGAAGAGCTGTCTGACGGCTCTCACAGTTGACGCCAAGGGCTGCAGGAAAGTGTTCTCGAGATAACCATCCTAAGTGCTCACGATCTTCGTATATGCCAGGCCCCGTCTCCATGCGATCACAGGGTTCTGTTTGAAGAGGTACTCTGCGTGGTTGAAAGGTCGATTCCCAGATAATTGAACGCAATTCTTTTGGAAGTTCGGGAAATAGCGTGAAGATATCAAGTTTTTGAGGGTACAGAACATTATCGGGATCTGGAAGGTCTTGACGGAAGTTCTCGGATTGACAAGTGCAGACAAGTCTGTCGCGAAAATTCGACACAGCTGGAAGTGGCGTGAAGACATTGAGTTTTTGAGGGTAGAGAACATTGTTGGGGTCTGGAAGATCTCGATGGAAGTGTTCGGATCGGCAAGAGACCATTCTATCAGGAGAACTCGACCCGATGGTACTGTTTAAAACGGGTGCCGTCTCGAGGGTCTCTATGCGTGTTTTGAAGGTCGATTCCCAAGTGAGGAAACGCAAATCGATAAGGAGCCTATCGAATGGCGTGAAAACGTCGACTTGATGAGCGCAGAGAACATTGTCGGGGTCGTAAAGAGAACGAGAGTCCCTCGATTGGTCTCCAAAAGTATCAGATTCTTCTCCGAGACCATCGATACATGGATCGCGATCTAGAAGATCTTGGTTTATGGTTTGCGGGTCGGCAAGTGATGAGGCCATTGCGAAGACTCGATATAATTTATACGTGGTTGGGGGGATTGCAAGGATCCAAACTCATTAATCCGATATGAATTATGAGATTCGTATCCAGAATGGGATATTTGTAAATGATGGCGCGCAATTGAAATCCAGACTGCGGCCGCAAGCAAGCGTAATACGATGCTTGAAAACGAAGAGATCGTGCGGGAACTAAATTAGGGCCCATACTTGAGTACCATGAAGTCTGGAAGGAAACTATATCCACAGATCCAAGTCACTCGATGGCCCTGGGAGCATTCAGAATAAGAAAACATTGTGCAAGCTTAAAAACGAGACGTTTGTAGAGAATGACGATTATCTTTACAAATTAAGTATCTGCGAACTTTCAAATAGAGACCGCAGCTCTCGAGTACAGGAAAATGCAACCAAACTGAGCATCGACCATCACAAAGCGTCACTGAAAGTCGCGTAAGGTTTTTAACCCATTTGTATCATTTGAAAGGATTCTGAGGATGGAAACCCAAGCTGACACCCCACTGTAAACCGGCGTAATTCGTAGTATAATGTGACAAGGAAACGAGAAGAGTCGGCAGTTGGTTGAGGATTTCGGCACTGAACTAGATAGGGCGAGAAAGTGAGAGTTTGTGCGTCATATGAATTTGACTGACGTTGTGAAATAGTTGCATGTAGCGAGCGTTCGTGAGCGTCAATAATCTGGCAGCTGGAGAGCTCGGAAGAAGACCATTTTTTGGGGTTTGTTTCTTCGAGAGCGGCATGTGTTGGTGATTCAGACGGACTCAATATGCGTGGCTTCGAGTCGTTCAAGGGCGGGCGGTCGTGATGTAACAAGAACCGTGGATCCGACATGGCGCGGCCGTGGACTTCTTCCACTCAGCATAGTCACAGCTCTCCTTGCACTGATATAGAAGACGGCTGATGCTGGGTCGGCTTGGCTTGAGATAAAGAGTATTCTCTGGTATATGAACACCGACCACAAGAATAGTACCGTTATTGACGTAGGTTTCCTTGACGTATGTGTGGTGATCTTCTACGGAGATCTGATAGGTTTCAGCCTTGGGTATGCACTCTAGTTAAAGTGCTCCACCAAAGATTGTGAGTTGTTTTAGCCGACGGAAGAGTGAGGAGCAAGCAGGTACGAAGTCCTCTTGGGTCCCTGTCGAGGGCAAAGGAAGAGGTACGCGCTGAAGATATTCGAAATGCCAAGTTCTATCCTTACACTCATACCAGTTCCGTTGTCTGAACTGAAGACTCCAAATGTTGTTGAAATTTTCGATTCCTACAGACAATGGCCACTTGGAGTCTAGCAGCTCTTCGAATTCGTAAAGATCTCGCTCTGCAAGTTCATCTAACGTATTGAGGTCTTGTCCGCCACTAAAGTAGACAGCGTCCACATTATTGTCGAAGAAATATCGATGCAGCGCAGGAATTCACTTCCGTGGGATTGCAATGTAGTCGTGCAGGGAAAATGGACGAGGGTAGTGTCATATGGTCTCCTCGCTACTTTCCCTGTTGATTCGAAACGGACCGTTGTTGGCGTCTTAGATCGCAGGCATTGATGTTTATCCAAGAAAGCCAGGATATTTCGTGCTCTTGCGAGATCCCAGATACGAAGCCGTAACTCGGTGGGAAGGTTGGAGAAAGATGGGAAGTCGAGCAAAGGCGGTGTCTGATCGAAGAGTTGAAGGTTTCGATCGGGCAGCAGCTCTAAGACGCTCGTGGCGGTGAGGTGGGTACCGTCCATAGTGAGTTGGAAGATAGAACGAAGAGGGTCATTAAGTCTGCCAAGAAGCAGAGTAATAGACTAACAGTCTCTTCATATACTATGTGAGACAAATGGAGGTTGTGAAGAATGTTCCGCCTCCGGCGCTGTAAGAGAGGCACGGCCAACGTTGATAACAAGGCAGCCGCAGAAGGATTGCGATGCTCGATGAGTTTCTGAGATGATTCTTGAATGAAATAATGTCCTTTATTAACGCACTTTCAAGGGAACCAAGATCTGTATAAGGGAGTTCGGTAAGGTTGAATCGAATCCCCTGGCAATCACATCAACGATGTAGCAGTTTCTGGCACCATCTATTCAGCCGATACCATTTGCTGTTTTGAGTATTCAGGTGGGCCGTAGGCGCTGCCACTTCTGACACTGTCTCCTCCTGCGAGGAAACAGCATCTGAGTATGAAGGCAAGCCGGGTGAGGTTGGACGGTTTTTGGGACCGGTACTCGACAACTGGCAAGTTGCTTCGGGATTGTGACGCCAGTGGAGGTTCAGAGCCAGCCTGGGCTGAGAGCGTCGTTCTTGAATAAACCTCCACTCTTCCTCTCTCACAGAATTGAGGTGCATTGTCATCTGAGCATGATTATCGCAGACAGCGACAAGCCGCCGATTGTCCCCATCACCATGATGCATCGTCCTGCGTTCGTTACCAACCCAGCCAAGACACCCTACTGCAATGTAGGGCACTCTCACATCAGGTTTGCGCTTCTTGACCATGGCGTCGTAATATAACTTGATGTCGTAAACAGTTCCTAACATGAACTTGCTCTGGATACCGATGGACCTCTCGTCAGCAGCAACAAGAACCGTTTCCAACATATTGAACTTCTCAAACAGAGCAGTTGGTTTCTTGCGTTCGTCGGTATAGTTGGGATGTACCATGATGTTCCGGACGCTCTCCAGTTCAGGAAGCAGCGAGTTCAAGGGGTCAACTTGGCGTGTCACGTGTGGACCGTCAACCAAGTCAATCCAACCGGGGTCGAAGAAGAGGTGGTCTATTATCGGGCTGAACCAGATCTTTCCTGAAGCAGCAGACAACCGCTTGTATGATCCGTATAAAATTGCGGAGTCTCGTGACTCTCGACACGTCTCGAACAGCGGCAACGATTTCGAGGGCGCGTTGAAAACATTCTCTTCGTTGTTCCGAATCCATCGGACAATGCGAGGCGTAAGACTCAGGCTCCAGATCTGAACTCGTATCTCGGTCGGAAGCTCAGTGAAGAGAGTGAAGTCTGGTCCTTGTGCCTCAGTTGCCCCTTCCCAACCATTCGACTGCTCTGAATTCTCCTCCAAGGCCACATCGGTGGGCTCTCTTTCTGGCTCTCGAAGGTTCATCGCGTTGGTCCGGGAGGATTCATCTGTTCCCTCCATTCTGTGTCTGGATACTTCAATTAAAGACAGCGAGACGAAGTGGAGGATATCCTGAGGTGTCGCGGACGTCGTGTCTCGTGGAAGGCCGCGATGCTGACGACCTCCCTATTTCCTAACGCCGATGAGATGCCTGGAAACACAATCCTCGACTCAACGGTATTGTCAGCATTACACGTATTAAGCTTTTAGTCGATAAATGGAGCTACTTATTCGACTTCATTCGCACAAGACGATATTGGAGCAAGGGGAAAGTCGTCGAAAAACCGAACAGTCATCGACGAGATCACGTGCGACCGATGTGAGACGCTCTGACTTGAAAGGCAGCAGCATCCTTCTTCCTGCACTTGCACTCTTCGACGTTCTTTAATTGTATACGTTCCTGGGCTGTTTCTGTCCTAGAGATTCAAATCAGAAAAATTCATTGTTGGGAACGCGTCAGACCTCACTAGCAGACACAGCCCACGTACTGCAACCTCAATTGCAACTTGCAAGCCCGTTTTTCTTGCTTGAGGTAGTATTCAAAATCCAGGGCATTCTACCGTAAAGCATCTCGACGCTCTCGAGTCTTACATCTAGTACCCAGCTCAGGCATGGCGGCAGATAACTCAGTGACCCTATTAGACTCGGGCACTGCTGATGCTGCGAAGAGAGGCACTTTCCACCTCTTCTCTGAATTGCCAACAGAAATTCGCATTCAAATTTGGCAGTCTTCATTTGTCCCTCGTCGAGTAAAGCTTCGAACCCACGCATACAGGCCACGCCTTGATCCTCGATCGACATGCGGGCTCCTCTTGGTCAACAACGAGGCACACTCAATCTTCGTGGAACACTACACGAAGTGCTTGAACGACCATGGTATTCAAGGAATATATATCAACTTCTCTTTGGATACACTTTGCATCAACTCGGGAGAAAAAGGCCTGCGAAAGCTGCTCGAGCAGTACCCAAAAGCCATGCGGCAAGTCCAATGGCTCGACATGAGACCCAATGACCAAGGACGGGATGTGGACTGGACGACGCGAGGACTGCAAGACATGACTTCATTACGTCTTCTCACTTTCCGATGGTCGCATCCCGATGAAAGAAAGAACGATGACTCGTGTTGGATATACAATATTTTCAGAACCGCCAGTTCAATGAGAGAGGTGTTCAAGAAGAGACAAGAGGATACAGGAGAAGCGCCACCGGTCCTAGCGGCTTTCTTGACCCCATGCAAGATAGTTGAATTCTGGATGAAATCACATGAGTTCCATGCCGAGCATTGCAAGGTCAATTTGAAGGAACCGTCGCGCCTTACCTGGGATAGATTCGAAATCGATATGAGCAAAAGGTGGCGCGAATCCTGGCCTGGGCGGGAGGAAGGGCGAGAGGGGTGCACGCGAAAGTTTTGGCTCGCAACAGAACTGGAGTAATGTAAGCTTCGTACTCCGAATTACTGAGGTCAGGCGAAAATTTCCGTTCATTGTTCGAAGCTTCAGTGTCCCATTTGTGAGGGAATTCAGTCCGAAAACGAATTAGCGGGAGCAGTACCTTGGGTGCCGGCAAGTGACTACGATGGAGGCTGCTAGTCTTACACTGACAACGCAATATCAATGGTACCAACACCCAGACTTCTAGAAATCTCTAGCCTGGGCGTGATGTCATAAGCTGGGTGCAGACATCAACAATTTATCAGTGGTAACTTGATCTAGATCAACCTTTCCACCAAATGCAACGACGCTCCAGATCCTCCAACAACTCGTCGACTACTCTCAATTCGAGCCAAAGGGCAGCACCTGGCAGGTCCTTCATCACTGCGACCTTCTCCGAGACATCGCTTCGTCATCTTCGCAGCGCGATACTCAGCCCCGGCTTTGAAAAGGTCATTACGTTGTCTGAGCGCATCAAAGTCTGTCCTGGAAAGCCGAAATCTCATAGCAATTTACTTGTCATATTGTCAGACAGACAGAAGAAAATTTGAGAGACTCTCGCAAAACAAATAAGCGACTTAGCATGGCGGCCGAAAAGGAAATTAAGAATGTCGACTTCACAATCGAGCGGTTGTCTCCCTACAAGTGGGTTGGGGGTTTCATCCTTACGGCAATTGTCCATGTCATAATAATTACTCGTCATCCTACTCTACCATCTCTATCCCGCATTTATCAAGATGCCACTCCACGAAGAAATATCTTACTGGTATTGCGGTCTTGTGTTCATTTTCATCAATGTCTTCTGCTTTGGAATTACCTTGCTCCTAGAAACATCAAGTTGAAGAATTTCGAATCCCGGGAACAGTGGCTCGACACTCTGGACGCCAGGCTCAAGGCTTGGCCTATGATCCCCTGCGTTCAGGGTTTCGAGGGGTCTGAGGAAGTTGCAAGAGAGGAATTGAGTTGCTCTCTTAAAATTGTGTTCTATTATGGTCATGCAATGGACCTCGGTCGGTGGAAAGTGGTTTCTCGAGCAATTCTTGGTCTTCCAGCAACAGCTTCTCTCCTACGAGTCGCGGTTCACGATCACCTGTTGGAGGCCGATACCTGCACATGCCTCGATAGGGTCGTCTTTGGAGTTTCGTTTTACTCTTGGCCGCACCATTGTCTCTTTGCGGATGGGTGGCTGGTTGGCACCGAAGGTTGGGCGCAGCCGCAAGAAAAATTGAAAAACGATGCAACAGCATGGACATGGAGATGGGAGGAAATGCGAGGGATAAACTGAAGTGGTGGATTGAAGCAATCGAGAAACGAGACACAGAAGCGGCTGTTGCAGAGAAGGGAAGCACGTCAGAGGAGGTAGTTGCAAAGGCGGACAAGAAGCAGGAGATTGTAGTTGTGACTTCGACTGAAGTTCCGAGCCACCACGATCTCGAAATCGAGGGACAGAAGCAGGGCAACTGAACGCCCACTTTTGAGAATCAAGCTTTTTGCTTCCAAGATATGTATCTTCAGATCTCGAACTACCATCCCATATCCGACAATCAAAAATATCCTGTGCTCCAAGAATAGGTATCCCCAAAACGCCTGGACACCAAACTCTACCCCACCAACCCCACACCGACGCGTCAACTCCTCAATCCAATTCAATTCAATTTCCACAACACGACGCGCACATGAAACACGTCGCCCACGCGCCTGCCGAGTTGGAAACTTTCTTCTCTTTCTTCTGATCTATTTTCAATCCATTAGCTCCATCATACACCACCCCCGTCAATTTTCAGGATTCGTACCTTCTTGTCCCTCAGGCGGCAATCCCTGTTCCTCGCGCCTCTGTGCCCTGATCTTCTTCCATTTCTCCATGCCTTCTACGATTTCTTGGTCTTTCGTTGACATGCGGTTTGGTTTGGGAGGTTGGTCTGTCCATATTTCGCCCTGTGGGGGAGGTTGGGAACTCATGGTCTGAGCAGCTGGGATGAAAGCTCGGGGTCGAAGAATCAACGCGACGAAACGAAACGAACGCGGTCGCGAGAATCGGACAAGAGATTTGATGACCAAAAAGATAGGAAAACGAAAGGAAATTGATGACTTTTTGAATGTACCCATCCAGGGAATAAACAATGCGATACCGAAATTTAGGGCTTGGACTTGGAGGCTGTGTAAGCAAGCGCCCGCAGCGCACATGCAAGTACGTGGCGCATCCACCCCTTTTCAACGCCAATAATTAAACCTCCTGGAGGTATAATTAGGTGGTGGTACGTGATGAGATATCAGCCTTGTTCGTATAATAGGATGAGATCCCGGTGTTCCTGGTTATTTCTTTTCTTGTGAGATTTTCGAGAAGGATTGGTGAGAGGCTGAGTCATGATCATTGAAACTCCCCATCAAGCGATGGATCTCTTTCTGAAGAGGGATGAGAATTATTTCCATGTCTATTGTGTCGCACTATTTGTTCATTGTTTGTGTTTTGTTCAAGAATTATGTCGAAGTTGCGAGATTCAAGTCGTGTTGCAATCCTGCATGAGAAGTTGACACCTGGGAGCAAGGAGGACATTGACATAAATTCAATATAATGGGCATTATTTGCATCTGCATAATACTTTCGCAAACTATCTCGATACAGCCATCAGTAAACCTCAAGCAAAGTGATATCTGAGAGTGACCCGGCAACCCACGGTCGCGAGTGCGGAAATGTCCTCGTCTGCCAAGGCATTCTCTTCTTATCTACGATGCAGTTGTCTGCTTTATGTGCCTTTTCTCAAGGGCCTACGTCTTTCGTTTGGCAGTATCTCACAGGCTGCAATTTTTACGATTAGACAAACATGCATTCGTTGTCAATGGAACAAGATATCTTCCGTCCGGAATCTCTGTATTCTTGACAATGACTCAAAACAACATCACACACAAATATGCACCTATCATCAAACGAAACAAGCATCGTCCCGCCTGGTCTGAATCATTCTCGTCCCGTATTTGGATCCCACTTGAAAGTCAGGCAAAGTTGGCAGTCGTCGTGCATTTGACCAGACGAACTCTTGGGGTCAATGGGAAGCATATCGCTCGACGGGGTAGCACAAAGAAATGCAAGGGCGATAAGAGAAAGAAGCAGAAAGGATATCGGTGATTAGGTGGAAGTGTGGGCAAACGTGCAAACATGCTCCTTTGCCTTTCCCATCAACTTGGCAGATACTGGAAGACCAGGTTCTACGATGAGGAGAGATTATATAGGACTGTCACGTGGCCCCCTCAAGACTCACGTTGACTGGATTGAAATTGCGTTTCGGCCTTCTGCATCGAGTTTGATGACTCAGAATCTTTGCGGATTGATTTGTACACAATTGTTGTGGTGTAATACCTAAGAATCTAACATATCAGGATTACATGGCTGGACAGTTGGAGAGTTTTCGGAGAGCCAACCCCGAGCAAGCAACGGGCATCGCATCCCACCAGTGCGATTCTTTTGATCCACAAATGCATCCAAGTAGTATGCAACTTGAAGATGTTGGGATAAAAAGTGAGCTAAGTCTGGATGTTATGCAGCCGGATGCACTGAAGGTGCATGAACTTTTAAAAATTTCTCTTTCACACTCCTTGCCATCATCTACTCCATCTACAGGATGAGACTCGATGTTGTCTCTCTGCGGAGTAATTGCAGCTTTGAGATTCGCCTATTCATCCGCGCACTTTGAAAACTGCCTCATTCTCACTCAAATCCAGACTCGCTAATGCGACCCGCCCAATGAACGGATGAGCCAAGCATTACTGGGCGGAACATCGCTCTTCTGGAAAGCTTGCTCAATACCTCTCTTCACTTATCACTTATAGTGTTAGGGGTATCTGTCATAGACTTATTGTCGTATGTTCCGCTTCTGAAGCACTTTGAGCAGACTGCCATACTTCGCTTGCACCTTCACCTTCACCTGTCAATCGACGAGCAACTCGCCCATCATGGGTATCGCAATGCCCTTCTTCGTCCTGGTTTTCTTCTTTAACCACCATGCACGCGCAGCCGAGAATGGCATCGTCGGTTTTGGTATCTCCTTGTACCAGGACCTCTGTTGTCAATCATGTCACGACTCACTCTCCTCCCTCTACCTCAATTGCACCACATTCGATGACATGTCCTCCATGGATATGTCTATGGACATGTCCATGGATATGATGGGGACCACGAACGACGAGTGCTACGCTAGCAACATTCCATGGTTACAGACGATGGCGTACTGCATTCAACAGAATTGTAATGCCGATGGATATCCCGCCGAAAAGCAAGCCAAATGCTTCAGCACTCAAGCAGTTGCGGGTGCTTCAACTCCGACCTTCCAGGACAGTTTACCTGCTACTGCTCCGACGGTCGAGGTGGCGGAAGACGCAACGTGGCTCAATGTCACCAGCTTGGTGAATAGCAATACTTATTACGCGACCCATGGCACTCTGGGGGAATTCGCAAGATCCGAGTATATTCACACGAGATATTCGTATGCTCTCCATTTCCCCACCATGAATTCATACTTCCTTTCCAAGTATGAGACTCACAACTTGTTTCTAGGGTGATGCTATATCTCATAGTCATGGGTATCTGTATTGGCAGTGGCATCCTGGCGCAGACCCGAGGTGTGTTTCCTGGATTTCAGAAACGACTACACACCTCAACTCTCTGGGCCAAGCTTCAACAATACATCTTCCTCCCAGCTCTTTTTGGATCTCGACGTCTCGAACCTCTTCCCGGACACATAGGCTACGTACCAGGCCGTACGCTCAGCATCTTCATCTTCATCTACGTCGTCATGAACATCATTCTCTCATCCGTGTCCTTCCGCAGTTTCTGGCCCAATACCTGGTTCACGTCCCCTCAATTCGAAATGTGCGAGTACGTTGGGAATAGAACGGGTACTCTCAGTCTTGTCAACATGAGTATTGCCATCTTGTTTGCAGGGCGAAATAATCTTTTAATTGCTGTGACGGGATGGAGCCAGACGACTTTTCTGACTTTGCATCGCTGGGCTGCGAGAGTGGCTGCATTGCAAGCTGTTGTGCATTCGATTGCTTATACGGTAGCGTATTTTGAGCCAGGTGGTGGGGCGGCGATTTATGCTGCTAAAGCTGCAGAACCTTTCTATGTACGTTCCTCAATCCTCTCTTCCTTTCAAGTCCATATCTTAGTCTGGTTTCATTCAATGTACTACAGATACTCGAGTGATCTCGGTACTGCGGCTTGGATCCGCTTTATTCGGCCGTATGTTTACTTGGAATCTCACTAACACTTTCTAATAGTGGTGGGGAATCATCGCAACAATAGCACTCTGCCTAGCAACAGCCTTTGCAATCCTTCCGCTTCGCATCAACTTCTACGAAATCTTCCTAATAACCCACATCGCCCTCGTCATCCTCGCCTTGATTGGATGTTGGTACCATCTCGTCCCCCACTTCGGATACATCTACGGTTACCAAGTCTGGCTCTACATCTGTTTCGCTTTCTGGGGGTTCGATCGAGTTGCCAGAGTCGTTCGCGTCCTTTATTATAATCGTCTAAGGAGTTCGACGGCGATTGTGGAAAAGGTTGAGGGATGTGATGTTGTGCAAGTTACGGTTTTGCTAAGAGGTGAGTGGAGGTTTGGGCCGGGACAGCATAGTTTCTTGTATCTGCATGGGTGGCAGGGGAAGTTTTGGGAGAGTCATCCGTTTAGTATTGCGGGGTGGAAGAGAAGGGGACAGTCATTACCTACCGCCTCTGTATCCCCTTCTAATTCTGTCAACACCCCAACAGGAGAGCAGGAGAAAGATGCAGGTGTCGTATCATCAGCAGCAGTCTCGCACCAAAGTCAAAACCAGGACCGCTCATCCATCCAGTTCCTCATCCGAGCACATTCCGGAATGACGTCCGCTCTCCACCGCAACGTGCTATACTCGTCTTCCCGCTCTAGCATGGAGAAATCAGTCTACACCGAAGGTCCTTACGCCGGCCATCGAGCAACTCTCCAACCGCTCTTTCTCGCTGATACCGTTCTATGTATCGTCGGAGGTATCGGTATCACCAACGCCCTTGGATTCGTACAAGAATACACGACGAGGGTAAGAGATGGAAAGGGGGGTGAAAGTGTAGGAAAGGTGGGTGGCGTTATGAAGAAGGCGAAACGATTCATACTTGCTTGGTCCGCCAGAGAAATGGGTCTCATCGATCACGTGAAGCTGAATTTCCTGGAAGATGTTGATGGGATTGAATATTCATTCTTTTGCACCAGAGACCCCTCCTCCTCCGATACTACTGGGCAAAAGTTGGACGATACTATCAATGATGAAAGGCAGAAGGACGAAAGCTCGACGGCAAGAACAACACCGGGAGTGACGGCGGGAAGAATGAATATTAGGAGTGTGATAAGATCTTCTCTGGAAGCAGGTCTTCAAACGACAGTTTTGGTGTGTGGGCCTGGGAATATGGCAGATGAAGTTACGAGGGAGGTTGTGGGTTGTGTGAAGGTGGGGTTTAGGGTGGATTTGGTTGAGGAAGCTTTTGCTTGGTAGTTTGCCTCGTTCGCTAGGTAATTGAGATGTGATTCTTTCTAACAAGCAAGCCTCCAGTGAATTCCCATTGAACCTACGGATGATTCCAAGTTGTCTATGTTTCTCGATGGGAAAGTGTCGACCATGGCTTTGCACTCCTTTCCTGGGGAGCTGAGTATGCTTCTGAATGCTCTGTCTCCCACTTGGATCTGGATCTGAGGACGGCTTCAATCTTTAAGTGAGGTGAGCATCGAGAATTTGGTACTGCTTTCGCAGTATAAGGCATCTTGAAGTCTGGGAAAGCTGCTCCTATTTTGACCTATTAAAACACGAGGGAATTGATATAGTCTTGCGCTTTGGGGGAGGGGAACTTCCCGGCTCCAGGCACGAAACTTTCTACCTGTTTATGAACGATCTCAAGTATAAGACTAGATCGTGAAGGGTCATCGTATTCTCAAGAATATACAAATATTTACCCCTTTCAACTTTTCCTACTTCGCGACCCCCCCTTGCAGGCTCACCTCACTTCCTCTTCGTCGCCCCGCCCTTCTTCGCGCTCCCTGTGACCTTCTCGGCCACATTATCCAACACCTTCTGCGCCTTCTCAACACCCTCTTTTCCAGCAGCAACACTAGCATCCGCCCCCGCCGGAGCAGCAAGCGGCTTATTCGCAATCTTCTCTTCGACTTGCTCATCATCTCCTCCCTGACCGAACTCATTGACTCTGGTGTAGTCAATTTTGTATTTGTAACTCTGATACAAATACACAAAGAAAATAACATCATCTCTCAGCGTCGCCAAACGATGCAACATCGGCATCTTAATCGTGAACGCGAAAAGATCATCGATGAATGTGTTTAGGAATTTATACATCATAGCTTTGGCTGGCATATGTGCGACGGATTTGAGGCGGTAGTTGATGTAAAGGGAAGGAACCATCATTAAGAATCCATAAGCGTAGACCGAACCGACAAGAGTGGTGATCACGAATGAGTACCACGATTTATGGGTGTCGTATTTCAGCGAGTAGGCAGCGTAGGCGAGTAAGAGGGGGATGGCGATCATGTAGAGGTATTTGAAGGCTATTTCGTCGTATTCTTTTGTCTTTTCTTCGGTTTCTGACAAAGTGTGTTTATCTTCGAAGGCGATGCGGTAGGGGATGAACGAGCCGGGCGCGTCGCGGATGCGGACGTCGACGACGGTGGTGACCTTCCAGAGTTCGAGAACGATGCCCATTCCTTGGGAGAAGAGGATCATCCAGCCTGGAGATGGTTAGTGGAGTTTGGTAAAAGGGCTGGGGCAGGGGCAGGGGATACGTACTGGTGTTTTCGTTGTTGTCCATGAGATAGAGGAAGATGACCGTCTGCATGAAGACATTTCCGAGAATGGATCTGACTGAGATACCGACATTGTTCTTCTTGTTACGGTAATGACTGATGTCGGATTTGAAGGCCAGCATTTCGAAGACCATGTGGAAGATGGAAACAACGATGGTAGTACTGAGGAGGTAAATGTTGGTATCAAGGAGAATCTCCTTGATCATTTCAAACTCGGTTCCATCTCCACCACCGGCCGGCATTTGGCCATTGGCAGCATTTCTAGCAGTTTGCTTGACACCTTCATCCACGCTAGCAAGGAGACTGAACTTCCAGTTGGCGAGATGGTTGAGGTTGATGTGAATTGACAGGCGAGTGACAGTCGAGTTGAGAGGCATCATGTGAGTCCTCAACTGCCAGAATGTGTTGATGAAGAGCACAGGGTAGTACCAGCCATTCTGCCCACTCCCATCACGAGCACCAGTTGCTTCAGGATGGACGTATTGGCGAACTGCGGGGTGGAGCGTTGGGTAGTGCATGACTCCAGAGTCTGGGATGAAAGACATGGTGAAGTTCGGATGATAGTGTGAGTTGATAATAGGTCCAGTTGGGACTTCTTCAACTTCCTCCTATTCTTCTGTTAGCTATGTCCAAATCTGAATTGACTGATCCTACCTCTTCCGTTTCGTTCTTAGCAGCAAGAAGATTCTTCGTCTTTTTGATCTTCTTCTGGGCAATGTATTGTGTCATAGGATAGACAAAATGATACGCTCTCGTGGGGTCATATCCTCCAACAGAAGGGTCGAGGCTGCTCCCTGCCAATGCAATGTAGAAGTGTGCCCATAGTGTCCCGTTATTCTGGACTTCCTTCGGGCATTCAAAACTGGTATCAATAGTCCGACTCTCACTCCAATTCCCAATCACAAAGCGACTCTCATCAACCACAACTCTTTCCTTCGGTACTTTCGCCAATGGTTCCGAGACAAAAGTAGGCGAGACAACAATCGTGATATCCAACGGGCTATCGAGAGGCCACATAGGTGCAAGTCTTTGTGGAACCGGATTATATACTGCGCCATCATCGAGGTGATCTGGTCTCGCGAGGAAAGGTGGGATTTCGGCCGTGTTCGCAGGAACGGTGACGACGGCGCCAGAAGCATCGGTCGTGGTAGTGGTCGCAGGAGTCTTCTTTCCCATGAGCTGACCCATGATGAATTGCATGCCGAAGAAGATAGCAAGTCCTTGGACTGCAGACTTGATCATGGGCTGCCGAGGCTGTTAGCATGTTTCTGTGCAATAATGGATAGAAAGACTTACGCTCATTCCGCCCGTGGTTTGTGCTTGCGCACCGGCAGCCGCGGGAGCTCCTGGAGGAGGCATATTGAACAGTTGTTGATGAAGTGGCCCTCTTGTTCAAGTTGGGGTTGAACAGAGTGAAGATACGTTGCGATGTTCTCGAAGTTCACTAGAATTCGTGCTCAGCGGCGTTCAGCCAATCAACGCTCCCAAGTCAGACATGGGAATTTTTGTGGAGACACGGCTGCACGCGGCTGCGACCTTGAGAATGACTCAACGCATATATAATCTTGCTTCGGGGATAAATATTTCTTTCTACAAACATAACAAAATAAAAGGATTCTTCGATTTCTTCGATTCTGTCTCTATAACTGGTCTCAGCAAATCTTCTACCCGTCCCACCATTCTCGTGAAACAGGTAGTCAACTGACCAACGTTGTGCACCTTAATTATTTAAGCCGAGCCTTGCGTCCTCCGGTATTCATACCATCCATCACTGTCTTTCCACGACGCCAATTGATTCCGAGACAGACTCATACCAATTATCTACCCAGTCCTGATCAGTCTGAAACTCTCTTCAACTATATTTCCTTCTTACGATAACCAACATGGCATCCGGCGGTGCTTCACCAGCGACCTCGATACTCGATGGCGTTGGTCCATCAACGTCCCTCCACGGTCTCTCCAAGCTGAACCCGAATAATATACTCAATACCAGCAATGATGAGAACCTTGCGCCCTCTGCTGCTGCCAATGGTACACCTAAAGTCAAGATCTGTGTCTTCTGCGGGGCATCTCCTGGAAAGTCCCCAGCACATATGGTAGGTCATACTCTGCTAGCTACAGTATCTACCATCCTCAAATATCACATCTTCCTTCTTTATCTTTACTGCTCTAATTCTTCGACATTAAGTCCTCCCTGCCAAGAAATATCACTAATCTACCTACAGGAAGCAGCTCGTTCCCTCGCCCACGCCTTCCACAAGAATAACATATCTCTCGTCTACGGCGGTGGAACCGTCGGCCTCATGGGCGAAGTAGCCAAAACCCTCGTCTCGCTCTCCGGTCCCACGTCCGTCCACGGAGTCATCCCCGCTCCATTAGTAAAATACGAACGCGGCCCCGATTCCACCATCACCAACGATCCTTCTTTCCTCCCAGACTACAACGTTTACGGGGGGACGACTGTGGTGAAGGACATGCATACTAGGAAGCAAATGATGGCTCAGGAGGTACTTGCTGGTGGAGAGGGAAGTGGTTTCATAGCTTTGTCAGGGGGGTATGGGACGTTGGAGGAGTTGATGGAGGTGGTTACCTGGAATCAACTCGGTATCCATAATCGCGGGGTGGTGGTTTATAATGTGGAGGGTTATTGGGATGGGTTGATAAATTGGGTCAAAGGAAGCGTCACAGCTGGTTTCGTTGGCGAATTGAATGAGGGGATTATTCGCGAGGCCAAGACGGCAGAGGAGTGTGTGGAGGGTCTGAAGACGTATCAGAATGCTGAGGGGAGGTTCAAGTTGGAGTGGGGAAATGAGTGAACTCGTACTCCCTTCCCTAGCTCCTACTGTCACAGAGATGACAGATGAGAGTGCACGGTATTCGGAGTGTTAGTAAGCGTGGGCTATAGAATGAGCTGCATTGGTCTTGCACGGTTTTGCGGATTTCGATATGGGGCGTTGGCTGTGCATGGGAACAGGTAGATAAATGCATAGGTTGGGATGGGACAACGCCGATCATGTAGACCAGATTCGCTGCGTTTAGAATGAAAACAAGAATAAACAACAATAAAGTACCAGAAAAGCAAGGACATTCGCGAGACTCAGAACGTGATAGCTGATGATCAAGGAATCATCAGCAGTAGGGAATATAAAACTCTCATTTAAGGTTTAATTGAGGTTCATGGCTAGTTTCAGTTTCCCAAGTCCCAGAAAGTGTAGGAGAATCGAATGTTCTATGTCACTTTTTTGCAAACTGGGAGATTAGGTGCATAGGGACAGGAAATACCGCTGGTGGACGTAGAATCTTAGGATTCAGAATTGGGGAGAGACCAAAGTTCCACCAAGTCAGAGGCACCGGGGAAGAGTTCGAATTCTACCATTGAAAAGCTAGGAATTATCGGTGGCAAGATTTTCCAAAAGCCTGGAGAGGCTTCGCTTGACCTTCTGACCTGGGATTCCATTTGAAAGTCCCGGAATGTGCGGGATAATCACATGCTCTCTTTGCACATCGAGATGGGAAATGCATACAGACCAGAGCAATTGCATTCGCTCATCTGTCATTGTTCTTCATGTTGTACAATGTCTCCCAAAGTCCCAAGAAATCAGGGACTTTACGAGTCAACCTCCATACTCTCCTCCGCACCCTCAGCACCCTCCGCCACCAATTCAACCCACTGCTTGACCTCCTGGCCATCATACAGCTTGAAAGCCTCAATAGCCGTCTTGCCCTCCGCCCTGACACCCACAACACCCACACTACAATTCTCCACCGTCAACTCCTTATCCTGCGCCAAACTCTCCTTCAACGCCCTCAATCCATGCTTGACCAACTCCTCCCTCCCACAGTCTGCGAACTTCTCTAGATTCCTCTCCAGATACGTCCTAGCCATCTGACTCCTCGCTCCAATCGCACAAGCAACCATCTCTTGCGTCATCCCTGAAGGCTGGAACTCAAACAAATGAGGACCCGTCTCATCCACTCCTGCAACTAAGAGACCGACTCCGTAAGGGCGCTTGCCGTAGTGTTGAGTATTTGTTTGGGCGCGGTCGCCGATGGAAGAGACGAGGCGTTCGAGTGGGATTGCGCGGCCGTAGGTAAGGCGGGAGGAGAGGGATTGTTGTTTCATGAAGTTGGATAGGACACGGGCGTCGGAGGCGAGGCCGGCGAGGGCGAGGCCGAGGTGTTCGTCGATGGCGATGACTTTCTTTTGATAAGAGGAGAGCTCTTCTGCGTTTCTCTGAAAGAGGATTCATATTAGTTATGACATTTGGAGGAGAGAAGGGGAGGTACCTTTAATGCGACGAGGACAGCGTGTGTCTTGCTGACTATTCCTACAACGACGCTGCCTTGCTTGACGGCCTCGGAGGCATACGAAGCTCTCACAAAATAAGGTTGCCGTAGAGTGACATGGATTAGCGGACAGGGGTAGCAACTTGAGCCTCATTCGCCAGGCGGAGCAACGTCAGCTTCAAGAACCAAGATCACGCAGGCACAACGACAGCGACTTCAACCACCACAACTTCATCGACGCTGCGATTCAACTTCTTTACGATAAATCCTACTGCGCGATAGTGAGGGGACGATTACTGCAGACCATACCCAGAGCTCGAGAGTGCGCATACGAAGCTCTCACAAAATAAGGTTGCCGTAGAGTGACATGGATTAGCGGACAGGGGTAGCAACTTGAGCCTCATTCGCCAGGCGGAGCAACGTCAGCTTCAAGAACCAAGATCACGCAGGCACAACGACAGCGACTTCAACCACCACAACTTCATCGACGCTGCGATTCAACTTCTTTACGATAAATCCTACTGCGCGATAGTGAGGGGACGATTACTGCAGACCATACCCAGAGCTCGAGAGTGCGCATCCCGAAACATCGAAACATCGCAGCCTCACGATAAACGCTTCTTTATGCAATTCAAAATGACCGCAGGACTCAAGACCATCATCTCCCTATCCTTCGTACGTCCCCGTATCCCCTTCCCTCCTCCCATCTCTCCCACCCTTTCCCATCTCCCCTCTTCCCCCATCTCCAATCTCAGTCTAACCTTCAGCCTACAGGTCCTAGCAATAGGATTCCTCCTCGTAATCCTCTCCTGCGCCCTCTTCCACCAATACCTCCCCCTCCTAGTCGTCGCGACATACGTCCTCGCTCCGCTACCAAATTGGATCTGTGGACGATGTGCCAATCCGGATGACTTTGTTGAGAGCTCGGGGAATGCGGTTGTGGATTTTGGGAGGTTTTGTACGGGGTTCTTGGTCTTGATGGGGATTGGTAAGTCTACAATTTTTTCTTGGTTATTGTTTGAGGATATGAGGAAGGGTGGGATATTGAAAGAGGGTGGAATGTGTGGAGAGGGGAGAGAAATAGGCGAGGCTGCGGGGTGGATGGACCTCTATCTTCGACATCGCATCTAGCAGGCCGCGACATGGAATCCAACTCATGGCTTCCAGAGCCAGTGTTGGCCTTGGTCCGGGGATGAGAGGGCAAAGATTGATAGTAGGATCAATGCTAACATTGTGAACAGCTCTTCCAGTACTCCTCGCTCACTCAGCAATCATCCGATGGGATGCATGCGTCATGTCTATCATCGGTGGAGGACTGATCTACGGCACTATCATTGCCTTCTCCATGTTCTTCGAAGAGGAACAAGAATTCTGAACTTCGTGATGAGAACATCCAATATCAGAACGGACATTTAAAGCAAGGGTCTAGCGAGGCGAGCGATCCGAATTGAGGTCGGACAATGGGAAGGAGCAAAGTGTACAGCGTAGTGTAGCATATCAGCACGGTCTTTGGGTTCGGATTTGATATTTCAAGCAAGCAAGGTAGCGCGCGATGTGAAATTTGATATTCAAATCTATTATCTCTGGTTCTAATTTTTCTATCCGTGGGTATCGTTGAGTGAAGAGCCGTGCCTAACGCCTTTTCATGACCCCAGTTCCGTTTCCGTACGTTGAGTACTCCGCTCTAATCTAATGCATTCCAAACAAAAACTCCAAGCGTGCTACCATCCCAACGAAAATTCCAAATCACGATCTGAAAAGCCCCAAAGTCCCACTCAACTTAGTAACCATCTCCTCCCTCTCTCCCCTCGGCGTACTAAGACTCGTAACCGCACCCCCAGCCCCAACATGCCATTTCTCCGTTCCCATCCCTCCCTTCCCCATATCCCCTTTCCCCTTTTTACCACCATCCTTGGTTCGGACTTGATCCTCATCATCCCATTTAAACATACACCTAATCGTCACGCTCCAATCCCCTCGTCCGGCAACATCCATATACCCAACTACACCTGAGTATAACCCCCTATCTCTCCCTTCTTCAATTTCTTGTAGAATTTCACAGGAGCGTTTCTTTGGTGCGCCGGTCATGGATCCTGGCGGTAAGCTCGCTGCTAAGACATCGAGTCCTGTGTACCGTTTTCCTTTTGCTTCTGAGATCTCGGATTCTGACATATGGGTTTGGACAGAGGGGGAGATTGATGGGGGAATGGATCCTTGAACGATGGAAATCATCTGAAACACGGAAGCATATTCTTCAACAACCATCAATCTCGGCACCTCAACCATCCCACTCCCACAGACACCGTGTAGGTCATGCCTCACCAAATCAACAATCATCAAATTTTCAGCTTTCTCTTTCGGTATATCGAGAAGAGCTGTAGCTTGTGCGAGGGTTGATACTTGGTCGGATTTACGTACTGTGCCCTTCATTGGTCTGAGTTCGCATTTTCCGTCGTGGGAGTACTTCAGAAACCGTTCTGGTGAAGCTGATACCAGGGTCGCGGAACCAAGACGGATGTAGGAAGCGAAAGGAGCGGGTTGCCGGGAACGGAGAGTGCGGTAAAGGGACCATGAGGTTAGGGAGGGGGAGGAGCGAAGGGTGATGAGTGTTTGGTCCGTGAGGCAGAGTTCGTAGGAGTCGCCGTTGCGGATGTATTCTTGGCAGCGGGAGACTTTATGTTCGTATTCTTCGTTTTGGGGGGTTTCGATGGATAGTACGGAGTCGACGAGGTTTGGCGACAGCTCCTTGAGGAGGAGAGGAATCTTCCAATTGGTGAGAGGTCGTGACATCTCTCTCGTATGTACCTCGCGTCCATTCAGCTGGAAATCGCCGAGAAGAAACGCAATCGGGAAGGAAGGTTGGTCGCCGAAAGTGGTTACTGTGGCTATGCCACTGACGGTGATTCCATTGAAAGCATCACCAGCGTAGTGAAGCCTAGTTTTACATGGCTGTCTGAAGCCTTTCTTTGCGAGAGCTTGCAAAACCTGTTCCTTCGTAGTGCCTTCAGCTAGATTGGTAAACGTGGTAGTGTTTGGCATGAAACACTCGAAGGGAAAGAGTATCTCCTCGAGGTTTTTTCTGATATCGTCTTGCCATAAGGCTGCTTTTCTAGCGCCAGATTTTGGGGCTAATTCTTGGACATAGACTAAGTTCTTGATGTGGTCAACCACCAGACTTCGTGTGACCCATGCGAAACATAGATCAGGACGTTCGGCGTGGTGAGATCTCAATCTCCTGGGTATTACTCCGATGCTTTCGAGCCCCAGCTCGTAGGTAGTATAGCCCATGAAGCCTCCCCAGAAGGGGGAGTCATCTTCGTTGGGGACACTGGCAACATGGCTCTTTTCAAGATGCTGTGCAAGAAATAGCCATATTCCTCCATATTGCTCAGTACTCAGTCTCTCTTGCTTCTTTGCTGTAGATGTTGGATGGATGATAGTAAGATAGTTGTTCCCTGTGGTATATTCGTACCGAACGCATTCCTCAATATCGAGACCAATTATGCTGTATCTGCCTCGGACATCTGCCGTTCCCACAGCTTTCTCGTGGCAATTGGAAGATTCCAAAACGATCCGGTCTTGTTTGTCTCCTTGGACGATTTCCACTATGTCTGCGACGGAGGCGTTTGATGGAATTGGAACCATAAGAGAATGGCAAACCAAATCGTTCTCGACATGGCTATCCAACATGGCTTTAACGTTCATCTCTCGATTCCAATGTTGCCCCAACAAACTCTCCCGTCTTACGACCTGGCCTTGTATAGGAGGTTCGAAACTCAATCCCTGTTGCCGGTATTGTTGATTCCAAAATTTCGTTTGGTTAAACCATTGTTGAAGGACATTCGTACTTTCCGAGTTCGTGCAGATCGACTCTGGGTGGTATTGCAAAGCCCAGAATGGCTTCGAGACATGCTGCACTCCAACCAGAACTCTTTCGTCGGCCACGCCCGAGTCATTCGCCACCGAGAGACCATGCTCAGCCCAAGCCAGTGGCAGGAGATCTGGACATCGGTTTGAAGGTTCCCATTTCTTCGTCTGCCACTGATCTTTGTCAATGGAATCTTGTCCAATGTCGGCACACAGACTCTGGTAGAGTGTGGCGGTAATTTCTTCAACACCATGGAATATCGATTGTTGTACCTCAGTCTTCCTTTCTCCAACATGGCAGATTCTCCTTATAATCCCATGTTGCGGCCCCTTCAATCTCTTGACTTCTGCCCCAAATTCCAAGCACAAGCTCTGGAATCCAAGACAAATTCCCAGGACTGGAAGCAAATCTCGCTCACTGAGCCTCCATATTCTCCTCATAAGTCCCACATCTTGTTCATTCGCCGGATGACCCGGACCAGGTCCGCAGACTACCGCAACATAATGTCTCAATTCCTCATGCAAAGCTGCATCGGTAGCTAACGCGGGGTTATCGATTTTGATTGTTCGCACTGAAACATCGAGCGTCGTTTCGAGGAGGGATATTATATTGTTCGAAAAGCTGTCATAGGCATCGATAAATAGGATCAGAGGTTTCGGTACTAGCATTGTAACATTCAACGGTGAGATGTGCAACGGTGCACTGCAAGGATGATGATCGTCAATGATGTCTGGGGAAATTTATTTCTCCAAGGCGGTGTGCACTGGCAGAATGCTACTTTGGGCCTGGCTTCATGCATCCCCCACTACGTGATTTGGACGCGTTGCTGACTTGCATCAACAACATACTCGAGGCCTGGTCGCGCTCATGTCATAATCTTCCATCCATCCATTTGACATAGATTTCTGCAAGCATGTCAGCACCTGCCATTTTCCCAGCATCTCAGGCACCTCGTCCTACAGCTTCGTAGTGACTCAAGGAGCCCGTTGTCTGAGATTATATAGGGGAATACACAGAGGTTGGATGTCCACGATTCTGCTGGATAAAATAGAGTTTGGAGCCTGTAGAATTTCCCAGCCCTATGCAGTAGCAGACGATACCAAACTCCCAGCGGAAGTTTGAATTTTGTCACGTGCCAAAGCCATGAACTTGGCCCTTGGTCGTACCGTTCGAGGAAGTCTTCCAAGGTGCCAGTCAATCTTGGTTGTGTGAGGGATTTTGGTTAGAACCGATATTGGAGAGCTCTTCAGGCAAAGACAAATGAATGCAGAGCAAACAACGAGTACACCTACATCGAGTGATGTGGTGGGATGCATCACTTACTGGAAAATGAGAAGTTTGGACGGGGCGATAATGCATCTCGCATGGCTCCAACTTATGTCCATACTTGATTGCAATATTCCAGTATGAATGCATTGATGAAAGTTGAAATCATCAGCGTTATCGCGAGGGGAGGTAGCTGATAGCTGTGTAGGGAAGGAAGAGGCACCCCGTACCTTCTGGCTCCAGATGAAATTCTGGGGATGCATGCAGTCCACCACCACCAGATCAGCTCAACAACGCACGCGATCCACCAACCACCGATGCAGAGTCTGCCAAGGAGAATCAAGAAGAAGCAAGCTGGACTGTCCAAAATGACACCTCTCTCGCACTGCACTACTTGGCACTTGCACCCACGTTATATTCTCGTCCTCCCCCTATGAAAAGAAGCTTTTCTTCTCTTTTTTCTTTTCCCTTCTTTTCATAGGGGGAGGACGAGAATATAACGTGGGTGCAAGTGCCAAGTAGTGCAGTGCAAGAGAGCTGTCGTTTTGGGAGGGAAGAGGGTGTTGTGGAAGGCATATTGGAAGGGTGAGGAAGCGACGTCCAGCTTTGCGAACTGATGAGAGTGCGACTCGGAAATCTCACAACGACAAATTCCGATGACGATTCAAAATCGAAGATTTTGCCGTCAAATTACACTTTGATCGAAGCAGACAATGCCTTGAGCTAGCTATTGAGCAAATTCAAGATCGTACGCCAAAGTCTCGGTACAAAGCCCCGCTCTCAACTTGTGTACCCTAAGATCTCGTCAGCGATTCATCAATCCAGTCTTCGACCATAGCCTCAACCACAATGCCGTGCGCGAGGAGAATGGTATCTACTCACTTCAGATGTTCTGGGTGCTCAGCATAAGCCTTGATCGTCTCGGGTTTGTCCAAGACAGCAACGAGGGCCATGTCAAACCCCAATGCTCGGTGGGCGGTGATCGAGTGTGGAGGACCGATATCAACGCGTTGCAAGCCGGGCACCTTTCCTACCATATCTAAGACTGCCATTTTGAGTTCTGACAGGGTAGAGGGGTTGATGTTGGGCTTGAGTTTGAAGAGGACTGTGGTGAGAGGGTGGTCAGTGAAGAGGCCGCGAAGTCAACAGACGCCTGTTTGTTACTAACTGATGTGGTAGACTGCCATTATTACTTTCTTAGCAGGTTTCTTTGAGGAAAAGGTGTAGGACAATAGAATCATTTGCCACTTTGTTGCGAGGGAGGGAGTATTTGAAAGGTCGTTTTCTAGACTACCATAGTGGAGAAGAAACAACTCTCCGCGCCTTTTCCGCGGACTTCTCCGCTACGTTCATCCGGCCAGGAATCATCTCAATTCTCGAGTCGACGTAACTTTTTGTCCAGGAAAAAGTCCGACAACGGGCGTCGTGTAAAGTACCTTTGATTTCACATACGAGTCTCGCCCAAATTTCGTGTACTGACTTCCCGCAGGCTTCAGCAGCCGTCGTACCAAGACTTTCGGAGGACTATGTAGGCTCCAGTCTCTTGTCCGAGAGACTTTGAGAAAGAAGAACAGGACGTCTACATAATTCCATTGTGAGAATCAACGATAATTGATTTGGAGCAAAGTAGATTCGTTGTTCGTTGCGAAGGGTTCGATGAACAGCGCTTGAAGGAGAACCCCTGAGACTAAGCGAGTGTGATCTGTCCCGATCACGTTGGAGCTCAACTATCTAAGTTTGACTTTCTCTGACGTAGAGCTAGGGATATGGGAGAAGAAATTTCAAAGAGCATTGAATCAAGTTCCACCAACGAAGCCCCAAGTCCCTGATGCACCCCCCCCTCTTCCTCGCGAAGCAACTGCCGCGTAATCGGGGTCACCTGACATAAGCCTGCTTTGGATCAACGCTCCCGCTAGTGCTAGTCAAGAGGCACAGCCCTCTCCAGATCGATAGATTAGATCTCGAAGTTGCGTGAATTTATCAGAATACCCTGTACTGGTGCAAGAGCGTTCAGGTTTAACGTCGTGGAACATCGAGGCAAGTTACAAACCGGATGACCCCGCTTCCTGGCTCCCCGAACGTCGCAACTAACACCACCAAGGACCTCGTAATTGAACAACCCGCTCCAAACACCGTTTGTGGCATTGATACATCCACGCTGCTTCCATGGCTATCCTGCAAGTTGTAGGGACAGTAGCCCTCCTGGCTTTGACGCTAACCGTTGTTGGTGCCATACGTCGACTCTTCTTCCATCCCCTTGCACATATACCAGGACCAAAGCTTGCAGCGCTCACTTGGTGGTATGAGTTCTACTTCGATGTATTACAGGAAGGAAGGTATGTATTTAAGATACAGGAGCTCCACAAACAATATGGTAAACCTGATCCTAGGTTCGAACTGTCCGATGTTGCTGATGAAGGATACTTATTAAGGATCCATCATACGTGTTACACCAGATGAGCTCCACGTCAACGATGTCGACTTCTTAGATACAGTGTATGCGCCATCATCCTCTCGGAGAGAGAAATATGAATATCAACTGCGGACTTTGCGAGTTCCTGGTGGCGTGGGTGCGTCAGTCAGCCATGAAATTCACAGAAAACGTCGTGAAGCACTCAGTCCATTCTTCAGCAAGCGAAACGTCCTTCATCTTGAGCCATTGATCACAAAGAAAGTCAACCAACTTTGCGAAGTGATCACTCAACATGCAGTAGCAAAAACACCAGTCAACCTCTCTGATGTGTTCTTTGCATTTTCAAATGAGTTAAGAATCCCCACGGAATATCGGAGTATGTCACTAACAGAAGAAAGTGTTACCACGAACTTCTTGTTCGCCCATCAGACGGACATTCTCTCAGACGAGACAAAAGCTGCTGCGCTGCGACAAAATAGCTATGAACTACTGAAAGGGATCAACATCAACAAGCATTTTCCATGGCTTCCGGACTTCCTCGAGTCTCTCCCTCTGTCCATAAGCAAGTCAATCATGCCACCTGGGTTGATTGACATGCTGGCACTATTTGATGTGAGTCCCCAGGATTCATCCTTGGGGACGTGGCTAACATATTCATGCAGAGAGTGCGTGCTGAACTGATCGCGATTATGAAAGCCAAAGCATCTGGTATTGCCAGTGAGAAGCCACTTGGTCCGACAGGCAAAGATTCGGTGTACGATTCTGTCCTCGATAGCCCGATCCTACCACCTTCCGAAAAGGCATTGCTTCGTCTCGAGCAAGAAGGTGCTCTTCTTGTCCTTGCTGGAACGGAATCACCCGCGAAGAGTTTGAACATCATCTTCTACCACCTGATTGCAAATCCTTCGATCCTCAACAAACTTCGCGCCGAGCTCAGCACTGTTCCGAGGTCCGCATCTTGGACTGAGTTGGAGCGACTGCCTTACCTGTCGGCAGTCATTGAGGAAGGCAACCGTTTGGGTTTCGGAGTCACAGCCAGAACTGCTCGCATCGCACACGAAACACTCACCTACACCCAGTCACCGCACGCCTCATCCTCCCCAGGAGGAAATAAGTCATACACCATCCCTCCAGGCACCCCAATCAGTATCACAACCTTAAGCGCGCATACCGCTGAAAGTGTCTTCCCAAATCCCTTCAAGTTCGACCCCGAACGATGGTTCGGTGAAGAAGGTCGGGAGCGTAGAAAATTCAACATGGCATTTGGGAAAGGTGGACGGAAATGTTTGGGCATCGAACTCGCGCGTGCTGAACTATATCTCATGACTGCGGCGCTGGTGAGGAGGTTTGATATGCAGTTGTGGGAGACGGATGAGCGTGATGTGGCGTTCGTGCATGATTTTCAGGTTACGATGCCGAATTTCGACTCGAAGGGGGTGAGAGTGACGGCGAAGGTGATGTGAATGTTGAGGGGTGGAGAAGTCCTAGAAACCTGGACACTGGCTCGATATTTAAATCCAGTTAAGGTGGTCCGCTCCTGAGGCGATGGGTTTGATAGTTATTCTGTGGATACTTTGGGGAATGGGTTGACAATGTGAGACAATAAAAAAAGCACTCGGAATCATGCTCTAGAATATTCCGCTGGGGGACATTCAGGAAGCAGTGGTACGAACGTGCAAATAAAAGCTCTCTAGAAATAGTATATTTCAGAAAACATTTCCACGAATCCAGATCGTCGTTTCAGCATACTTTCCCGCAACCAACACTTACAAACGAAACAATAAAGACGAAGATTTCAGAATGCAACTCCTCAACCTTACCCTTCTCACCGTCATGAGCTCAAGCATCGCAGCCCAGTCGCCAACCACTTCGACATCTCAGAGCTCCATTGAGGAAATTCAGACCATAACCACGACCATGAGACTTGCGCACAACCCTTCTTTCACGATGGCAGAGAGACTAGCTCTCAGATCTCCAACATGTCCTGGTCCATTGTGCTGTCAGTACTTCGATTGCAGTGCCGCCACTGCGGCCGCCAAGTCTGAAGCGCGTGGGAGGTGGGAAGATTTCGTTGTCCAGGTTGCGGGGGTTGAGGCCTTGGGCTTCTTGATTGGGTTTGGAGGGATGGCTTTTATGATGTGATGTGCTTTGAAGGAAATGGAAGGAATCAAAGTGGTCGGTCGAATTTCTGATTCGAGAACCGACATTGTTCTGGGAACAATGTGTGAGGCTGAGGCGAGATTTTTGCGTGGCAGGGAAGACTCTCTGGAATCCTAAAAAGAATAATAGCAGCACAAACAGGTTTTGTGTTCCAAAGAAAATGTGAATTTCTGAATCAAGCGTTGCGGACAAAGTCCCGAGGAGATAATTGCGCCTACACGGATACAGCTGTCGCCTGGAAGCCGAGCTTGGGAGGAAGCTCGCTTAAAACAAGAGACTGTCTGAGCTCATAGAAATGTGAGCGTTAGCGAGCAAAGGAGTGGCACCGGCTATTAATACACTAACTATAATTCCACGCACACCTACGTCTGTCATAACTGCAAGTTCTACTCGTCGTTGGTACTAGAGCGTTGACTTCTTCAGCAATGTTGCTAGGAGAACAGTAAATGGCTATGCGGTCAAGTGCCGCTCTTCCAATCACTTTTTTCGTCTGTGGTGCGAGTATCCCTGTCACTTTGAATGATTGAAACTCTGCTGTGCTTCATTCTGAACTTTCGAACTTTCAGGAGCCGGCCCAATGAAAGAACGAAATATGCATGTGATTGAAACAAGGACATGCGGGAGATTACCTCGAATCATCCGGCCGCCAGACATTCAGCAGAAATAACGAGAATTTGCATATAAATACTAGATTTAACACTACAACTTCATGAGAAACTCAAACACCCGCACTCCATCAAGCCGAAGTCGAACAAACAAGACGAGAAGACTACTACTCCTATCATGCGACTTCGCAACTTCACACTACTCGCTCTCACGAGCCTGGCTATCGCAGCCACTTCCTCTGAGATCGAACAAACCCAACCCATCACAAGTACGAACAATTCTGAGTTGGAAAAGACCGAAATACACATTGATAATCGTTGCCCTTGCACTGGCGACCAATGTTCCCGGTACTTCCTTGACTGCAACTCAGGAACTCGGCGCTCCATGCCGTGGGTTGGCGCTGCACTCGGGCTGGGAGGCTTTTTTCTTGAGGTGGTAGGATTAGGAATGGTGATTTGAGTCTCTTAAAGCCAAATGAACAGGATGAGGACTCATGTAGGATGATATTATTGCTCCAGATAATGTACAAGTAGCTAAGACGTTGGACTTTGCATGGTAAATGAAGTTCTTCCACATGCTGAGAAATGCAAAGTGATGTCGTATCAATCACATTCCTTGAGATAGAGTGAAGTTTCATGTAGTAACAAGTTCAGAACCTTTTGATACAATAATATCCGTGTAGAGAAGAGTGTTTGAGCAGACTCGATTTCTGAAAGGAGCTCGCTTGCAGAAAGGAGGCTAGCGAGCACTAGAACGACGAGATTGAACCAATCTTTAGTCTGTCAAGCTGCAAGTTGGGCACTGCCTATCATATAGGTATAGACAGTGATTTGGTGACAAGACTTTGCCATAGGCTTGAGCCTCTGAATAACGCTGCCAATAATTGGCTACAGGCTCACAGAGACACGCAGTCACATGTTGATACTTTGCACATGTCTCCTAGGTTGAGGTGGAAGACTTTGCCGCCTTGAATAACATGTACTCTGCCGTATATCTATTCCGATATTTTGACTCTTGAACATTGGCTCGAGAACAGCATGTTGTGGCACCCTGGACTCGTCTTTCCTCAGTCATACGACACTACTTGGCGACAGGTCTGGCAGATAACAGTTCAAACCTGCTCCACGTGGGTCCCATCCGAACTTCTGAACACCAGCTCGGGAGATTCATATCAGCGTACGGCAACATCAAACTGTGACACTTATCACAAGCTTCCGAACAACGTAACACCAACACTTCCCGACCCGAACATGGCGTTTCTTGTAACACACGACCCCGCCGAAGATCGGCAACCCCTCCTCATGATGTCAGAACTCAATATTATAGATGCAAATGTAGTTCTCAAGACTTGCGAATGCGATGATCAAGCAACAATCCTTCTTCCAAGCACGTCGTAACTTCCACAAATCAGGTTCAACTTTGCTTGGTAATACATCCTCCTACCTACGGTACAACGGCTCGTTCACAACAGAGACGCTTCTCTCCCCATTCAAACATATATGTACTCCCTCCTCGACTTTATCAAAAGACTTCTTGCAGGAGTCATGCCCCACAAGACCAAAATGGACTTCAACTCCACACACGCCAAGATCGAGAACGAAGGCTGTCACCTCCATTACTACTATCAAGGCACTGGCCCTTTGATAACTTTCATCCCAGGAGGAAACGGCCATGGCCGACAATACAACGCCATCATGGCCCTCATGTCCGAATCCTTCACCTGCGTAACCTTCGACCGCCGCCAAATGTCTGGCAGCCAAGTCGAGAAGGCCAAACCACTCAGCCACCCACAACAAGCTCGCGACGTAGCAGCTGTCATCAAAGCCATGGGCTTCTCAAAATCAATCATCTTCGGCAGCAGTCTTGGAGGCGTCATCGCTTTTCAATTCGGTATCGATTTCCCCGATATAGTCGATCGACTCATTTCCCACGAAGCGCCAACTGCTTCTTTGATTCCGGGCTCGACGGAGTTGTACGATAAGTTGTATCTTTGCGAAGCTTTGTATAGGAAAGTTGGGATTGAGGCTGCGCAGACTGAGTTTCGGAAAATGTTTGTGGGGTATGATGATGTTGGTGTGCCGCCGACGGCCAGGCCGGAGCCGGAGAACGAGGCTAATTTTTGGGAGAATGAGTTTTGGACTGCGTCGATTTATACCCCCGATTTGAGGAAGTTGGCTAAGAGTGGGATGAGTGTGGCTGTTATGGCGGGGGAGAGGAGCCAGGATGCTTGTAAGTCCTCTCTGAAGTTTTTCAGACGATGTCTCAACTCTCTCGAAACAGCCTTGAGAGAGAAAATGCTAACTCCCCCCGTCGCTAGGGTTCTCGTTAGCAACGATAGAGCAAGCTGATTGGTTGGGATGTGAGAGGGTTGTTGTACCTGGACATCATCAGGGCTTTGAAGCTGAGACAGAAGCGTTCTTGCCGCACCTGTTGAGTTTGTTGGACAGGATGGAGGCTCAGAAGTAAAAGTAGCTACAGAGTTAGAAGCGGTTTCGGTTTCATAATAGTTAGTTAAGAGACTGATAACGCGGTGAGGTATAAGTACTCACCTGGGTCTAGAGAGTGCTTTCATTTCACAATGCTCGCTCCTTAATACTGAAAATTCCCAAGCCTCGCGCAGCTACAATATCCCATGCCAAATTAAAAAAAACAAAAGAATATCAACGCACATACAAACCAACGGCCCTGCTCATCTCAAACTCTCACCAAGCCCTATCCCCATAACTCACACTCCAAACATCAAACTCCTTCGGCACCACACTAACCGCAAAGTGTCCCCCCTCATCAATACCCCAATAAAAACCCCCAAAACGTAAACTATACCCACAACCATCTCTATTCTCATCCCCATTCCCTAGAAACACGATTTCCAAATCACCGACGTATCTCTTATCAACCACACTTAGAAGCTTGAAGTTTGGCATGAATGCTTCATACCTACGACGAATTGGTACCTGTTTTGGGGAAATACCAAGAGGTGAGAGGTAAGAAGCTGAGGAGTTCCGAACACCGCAAAGTAACAGAGGGCAAAATAAAGGGTTGACTTACTGTTCAAGAACCCATTGCTGACTTGTCGTCTCATGTCTCTCCCCTTTGCGACTAGTGCTCATAAACCCATCCCCATTACTCGACAGCGCCCAATAATTTCTCTCAAAAACCAAATACCTCCCCTCAGTAATATTGCCCCGAACTTGTTTGAAACCTTGTTCGGTGGCGAGGGCATCGGATCGGAGTTGAGTGGTGGGCACTGCGATAGGGTTCGTTGGGTAGTTGACTGAGCAGTAGTTTGCGTGGAGGTTTTGCGGGGGTCGGGGGGTATGACGTCTGGAGCTGGGAGTGTGTAGTCGGGCTAGCGATTTGGTTAGTGGTTGTAGAGTGGGGTTGAGGGGGAAGACAGGGAGGGATTGGGGAAGGGCGGCACGAGAGATTCTCTACTTGGAAACATGACCAACCTAAAAACATAACTTGTCCATGTCAGCAGTTGACCAACGCAAGTGTTTGAGGGACACGTACTTTGAGAAGTATGATCAGCTTGTTCCGTGAAAATATTCCCACCCCTAGTCCAAGAAGGCACAATATAGGGCGAGACCCGAAAACCTAGCACTTCGTCAACCCTCTCCAAAAGTTTCCAATTGAAACTCGCCAGGTCCAGCCAATGTATACCCGAACTCTCCGTAAGGGACCTGCATCCACTCACCTGTTTTTGCCGTTCATTGAATAAGTAAGGGGAACATGATCGAACCATACGTCAGAATTTGTTACACATTTAGTGTGGGTTGAAGGAAGGAGGGGTTGAAGAAGTCTTACTGTCATTGGAGATGAACATCACAGTCGAGTTTGAGGAGTTTCCCGCTGCTAGGGCAAACTCGAGGGACAATTGCTGCCATTAAAGAGAGGAAGTGTCAGAAAGCCCCTTTCGCAGACGTCACGAAATACCAACTCTCCACAAGGAGAACAGGATGTATTGTAGAGCCAGATTTGTTAACGATGAAGCACTTGAAACAAGAATGCTAACACTGAGGTCTTGAGACGAAGAATATCCAGACAGCGCTGGGAGATTCAGAAGAAAATGTACGAAAGAGTAATGAAAAACAAGAAACAGGAAATATTAGCAACTTACAGCACCATCCTGAGGTTTAAACCCAGGCTGCTCCGAATAGTCTTCCTGGGAAATAACCCAGCTAACCATCGGCAACGTCCCATTCGCAGCCCTCACCAAGAATGTATGCATCGAATTCTCGACCCCTTCCTTCAGGCCCCTATCAAGCATCGGATCTCCCGGTTTCGTGGTATTAAAGCCTTCAAAACCTGAGAGAATATCCTGTCCGTGAGATGTAGGATTGTCTTGGTACACTTGCCATGTGACGTTGACATCTTGGAGATGTTTCATTATCGGGTGCTAGGAGAGGGGATAGCAGTCGAGGTTGGGGAACGTGTGGTGACATCCTGGACTGTGATTTGTACCCTCCATTACAGGACCACCAGCATTGGATAGCTGCGGCCCACCGGGTATGCTAGCTGAGACAGAAAACTAGAAAGCACAATTTGAGTCAATGGAAGACATCACCGATTCCTTCACACTCATTTTTCAGTCCTTCACACTCACTTTTCAGTTACATCTTGAGTAGCATGGATAATCTACTCACTTGGTACACATCTCCAACAGTCCAAAATTCTGCAATAGCAAAATGGACAGGGATATCATCTCTCGTGAAGTAAGCCATGCTGCAAGGACTGTTTCTCGAGGCCCACTGGTCGTTTTCTCCATTTTTCCATGCGGCGTGTGAATAGGTCCAGCTGGCATTACCTCCAATCAACATTGGGCAGCATCACTCTAACTAGGACCAAGATATGAAGCATGCCATGGTAACGCCGTCCCTACTTGGTTGTTCGCATCAGGGGCAGTCTTTCTAGAATTGGTGTTAGGAAGCGCTTTGACGTGGGCTCGAAGAGTGACTCACTGAGCAAAGACATCTCCGCCACCATTGTTGATTTGGTAGTTGGGATCAGCAATATTTCTGACGCCGGCCATGGTCCCGAAATACTGTAGACGTAGTAAGGAAATACTACTGATCGGTGAAGATGTGAACACACGTGATCAAAGGACCTGCCTGACTGCATGACGAAGATTACATGCTTGATGTCTTTCAACGACCCTGCAAGAACGAGCACTGGCCATAACAGCGCTGCAGTGAGTTTGTATCTCATAGTGCTAATCTGGTCAACGAATGCTGGAAGGATATTGTTACGATGTGTCGAAAAAAGTCCACCCGGTGGCAGGTCAGAGACGGCACGAGACACAGAGAAGAAGGAGGAGGTAAGAAGAGTTGTGAGCTGCGACGATGGAAGGAATTCGATTCACGCATGACCTCTTTGACTCAATTTGGAGGTTGAGGTAGAAAGAAAATATATATCTTGCAACTGACTCACATAGGTTCAGGGGCTAGCCCTCCCATGAAGCATCACATGGAATGTAAGACTCAGATGAAGCGAGGTAGAGTTGCAAGCACTCGGAACCCACAGATGTCCGAATGTGGCGGGATGACGATGAAGTGTTTGACTGAAAGCAAAACAGATGGAAAAGGAGATGAAAGATTGGGGCGGCACTACCGGAACCACGATTTCCATACACCCAATACTGATTCATTGAAGGACTTGAGACAGAAGTGACTGAATACCAGGGTCCGATGAGCGTTTGTACTCTACATGCCGTTTTTCTCATTGATTATAGAAGATTACCAGCCATTTTCCTTGGCCATCTTCCATATGACAACGCCAGTGCTCCCTGAATGTAATGTCGAGGTATCATATCCGCTCTTTGATATACAACCATACTCTTACGGCTCGATGGGAGAGGCCACGAACTTAAATGCGTGAGTCTTTCCACGAGCTAGCCAGCGTCTTTCCTTTAGAAGAATCTCCACCAAATGAAGAAGAGAATGAAGAATCCAACACCAGCAAACGGTCCGTATTGCTTCAACATCAGCTCCCAATTAATCCTAACCGCGGCCTTCTTGTACTTCCTACTGTCCTCCCTCAGCCGACTACTGACCTCACCCATACGCTCCAAGCTATCTCCTCTATATAACAAATCCTCGATGTTCTTCGTCATGACCTTTGTGACATCGCGTAACTCATCGTTGAGCTTATCGAGGTTTTGTGTGGCTCGAGAATCGGAGTAGGTGGATTTTGTGCGAGAGATGAAGGTATCAAACTCCATGAAGGCGTATGGTCGCATAGTGGAGGAGAGGACTTGTTGCAGAGGGTATGTGGTGGAGAATTCGCCCATCAGGTCGGAGAGGTAGGTGAAGGCTAGCTTTCGGGGGTATGATCGTTCGCTGATGCACATGTAGACGATGTCCTGGGAGATGAGGTAGCTAGTTGGCTCGTCAGCGGGTACTCTTGCTTGACCTTCGTACATTTCCTTTAGCGATTCAAGAAGTGAGTCTTCGAGGATCTGTGAAACGAGCGAACTCGAGGCGCTCCTTCAAACCCAACAAGATGAAGCTCATTTCGTGTGGCATCATGGTGAAATGACGTACTGTAGGGTATATTGGCCACTCTCAATGCTGGCTTGAGGCTCGGAATTTCGATTGAGACGTCGTAGAACCATCTTCACCTGGGACTTAATCTCATCGAGAGATGAGCCGGCCTGGGATATCCGTCAGCCACAATCCGCCGCCCAGCATAGTCCTCAGAGAATTTGCGTACTTGTTCATCATCGGTAGATGCGCAAAGCATCAGGCCTGGTCCACTATCAGTCTCTGCCAGCTCTTCCTCGGCACCGGATGCATACCATCTAGCCTAGCAATTTGTGTTGACTTAATCATCCTTCACACCTTCGCCGAGAACTTGGAGGGGTTGGGAGACGCCTTTCTTGGTCGCAGATGGTCTATGGGAAGACCTTTGGTAGGAGAGCTTGCAAACACCGTCCAGTATGAAAAGGACAGACAGTGGGAAAGGTGACGCGGGTGTTTGCAGAAGATAGATTGGATGCCATTTTTGTCGAGGCTGGCAAAGGACACGGAATGTCGGCGATGCGGCCGCCCCTACCTAGGATGAGCTGTCTTATTTGTCCGAGAAGTTCCCGTAAGCGAAAAGTTGTAATAGGGGCTGTGGTGGGGCTCCTCGAAGACCGGAATGTCAAATTATTTCTTTGACTATGGTAGAGTTTGCAATAATCCACAGTAGTTGGTAGATTTCTGATTTCTTACAACAAGAAGCAAGCAACCAACGAATGTGAAAGAGGTGCATTCAAGCATCTGCAGTCACGTGGAGCCCCTGATATGTACAGTACATATATTGCTTGATGTTAAATGCCCCAATTCCCGCTTGTTAATTCCCCGCTCGCGTAACGCCTTGTTCACCAAGAGGGGTGGCTTCTGAAATGTCACTGCAATGAGATGATGGCTCAGTGATTTGGAGCTGCCATTCCCTATCAAACCCTCAAAACCAGTCAAGGATAGTACTGTAGCGGGGTCCTGCTGGTCCTCCTAAAAGCCAGTTAGCCACCTTCCTCGAACCATCGCAACGAAGTATCTTACCAATGAATCGTCACCAAACCATGAACTCTCTGATTCTCTCCGGTATTGCAAAAATCCTTCTCTGACAGGCTCGACCTCAGGTGTTTCCGTTTTCCCCGGAGGAGTATGTATGACCTAAACAGGAACTTCCAGGTCGAAAGATTCTTCCCGAGCTCCAGGAACTTTGACTCGAACGATAAGGCTGTAGAAGCGCGCTACTAATGAACTGCAAAAGTTGGGTAAGAGGCGTCCATTGATCTCGATTGGGATGGTAATATTGGAAGCCCATGTACCGTTAGGCTCGCTGGTGCTACTCTGATTCCAGAGTACAGAGTGACTGGTTCACGAAGTGGCAGCTGTGTTGATTTGAGTCTCGTGTTGACTTTCGATTTGACCTTCCAAATCGAACCTGTATTCCCATGAGGCCCCTCAAATGATCCGAGTGTCTAGTTTTATGATGGTGTCGCGGAGCTTCGCCTCGCTAAAGAGGCCCAACAGACTCTAGCTGGGTAGCCTCGGGAAGGACTTCACCGAAAAAAAGGCCTTGACCCTTACCAGTGAAAACAGCGTGAAGCGCAATCCTCGGAGAACTTTCTGTACATCGCTTGAGCTTGAGTTTTTCGCTTCGAACTCCAGCTCCATAACAGCATCCGTACTGCTAGAGGTGGATGTGGCATCGTAGCTAAGAGCAGGTGGTTGTTGTAATGACATACTCATGGTTCTTAGCATCCTGCCCAGTAGTGATCGCCGCAGTGTTTCCAATTCTTGCTCCTTGAACTCCAGGGGAAATCACCTGTTTCTGTTGGCGGAAGCTCCTCGGTGTACGGTGCTATGATTACTGGAAGAAACGTCTCCACCGACTTGGGATCCTCGTGGCCCGCGGTAAACACAGTCACAACAGCTCGCAGATAGAACGTGATACTAGGGTGCGCGAATCGCTTCCCCCTGGATGGGTCAATGTACCCATCTCCTAAATCGAGCGAGCGAGGGAGTCGCAAGCATTGTTCTGGTGCTTCCGAATTGGTGGATGGGATCGTTCTGGAGATGATAAAGTGAAAGGGCGCTTCAGAAACAAATCTTCCTCGCGGCGAGTCCCTTCGAGATACGTTTGTTTGAAGGATGTCATGCGCCTGGCTGAGAAACTTGAAGTTGGATTGGTCAGTCCAAGGTACTCTGGAAGAAGCATCGGATTCTGCTTTCTTTGCGCTCAGACTTACTGCCGACAGTGACGAGTTTTCCATTGGGGACTGCAGTTTCGGCTATCCAATTCTACGAGACGCCTGGATGATTGTTCAGCGGCTGCTAACAATACTGCTATCAATATCTGCACCATCGAAGTAAATTGTAATGCTGTCGGCACGAAGCGTTTCCTTGCTTGTCAACTCTAGATGAACAACAAGCTCGTCCTCGGGGTTCCAGGCTGTGGCTGTGGTAGCTACATCGGGTCTTTTCGTTGTGTGCTCTAGAATGAGACGGAGTTGAGGCTCTTGGTCTGAATTCATGATGGATGTGCGAAATTAAAAAGTTGAATTGTCGTAAAACATGCGCAAAAGGACAGAAAGTGAACGACGCAAAATTTGGAACTAGAAAGCGAAGAAAGAAATGACACGACTTTTATGGAAATCCCAACTTTGCAAGGACATTGTAATGAATTTAAAAGTCGGTTAAGAAGATACGGCTGGATTCACACCTCTTCCACCAGTTTTGGCGATAGTCCATTTGACTAATGGGGTGAGCTCAGTGACACGCCGGGAGCTCTGTCAAAACACCAACATTGAAATAATTTTCCGGGTCGATTCGAATTCGCCGACAGGCTTAATCATGCCCCCGGACATCAGAAGATGGCATTCCGGATCCTTCTGCTTTCAAAGCATCTCAGCTTTGGGATTGTTTTCGTATCGTCAGAAGCCAAACTTGAGCTCATAGGTGCTATCCGGAATGTGTTGTGTTTCATAGAGGAAAGGATCAAAGGATCAAAGGATCAAAGCATCTTTTGGTATGATGTCTCACTTGCATGAATATTCTAGCCCGATCGAGACTAATCTTCAGTCCGCTTTTTCTCTCAGCCTCGCTTAGTAGGTATTCCCTGCTGTCATCCTCACGAGCCAAATCAAATTCCTGCCTAGGCTTCGTGACAAAAGAATGAAAAGTTTTAATGAAGGTACATCATGCGTGTTCTTCAAATTTCAATCATTTCACTTCTCTTCTTGCTGGTAGGCATCCGTGCCTACAGAGAGGAATCTTCCACCATGACGACGGCAGCTGGAGCAGTGGGCTTTCCAACCCTCGCTACACTCCTCGCCACAGACGCACTCAAGAAAGGAAGGCGACATTCAAAATGGGGCGGCATCTCCTGCTTTCCCATCACTGATCTTCAACGCAGTCAGCACCACAATAGTGACAGCTGCCGGAATCCGGAATCAGTGGAAGCTCGACAATGCATAGAGAACGCCAAAACCTGGGCTCTATACCATTTGCGGGGGAGGCTTGATCTCGTGTATCAAAAACCAGTCAGACCAGCCTATCAGCACTTGCGTGATAAGGAGCATTAGCACCATTACCTGGGGTCCTGATGCCAAGACCCCGTCCCCTTTATTTTCTGGTTCTCGGTGTGAACCGATCGGCTGGGGAAGTGGACCAAGCCCCTGGCGCCACAGGATCACACATCAAGCCCTCTGCGTACTCAAAAATTAATCACGAGAAAAAGAAAGCATTCATTGATTATTCAAACCATTCAAACCCTGCACCCTTGCGCAAGGTCCTCCACCACCACCCCGTTATCTCTTGTCGCTGTACCTTCGTACCAATTGAAAAATCTTGTATTAGTTTGCACTTCCCTTCTGGATCTAATTTAATTTAGACATTCTCACGTTTTCTAGACCTGTAAAGAATTGGTAATATACTAATATTTCAGTGAAAGCTCACAAACGTTGGAATACTCTTCAAACGCCAAAAATCTCACAGAGAATTGCTCTCCCGCCTCTGCGTCTTCAGAGTTCTGGAAACAGTGAGAACGGAAAACGGGTCAATACGCCAAGAAAGTTAAAATTTTAGTGTGAGATCTCATATTTTGATGCTGAGACATGCGCCACTTAACTTCCCAGCTTGTCTTCTTGCAGGCCGGGAAAACCGAGCGCGAAGAGTAAACGACGCATCCTTCCCCTAGATACACCAACGCCCCACCCCCAGAAACCGAGCAAGATCATCATTACTTTTCCTCTTGCCTTGGAATCATTTCTTTTTGCTCAATTCCTGGAGCGCCAAATCGCACTTCACGGAGTTGCGATAGTAATCAAAATGATTGAAGCTGCGCAGGTCCGTTTGAAGCCTCTATTTCTTGCAACGCTCCTGTCAAGTTCACTTTTTGCTAACGGAGCATTTGTAGATTCTGCTCATCGTTTGTGCCATCGTGTCATGTTTGGCATGTGCTACTCGCTTTTATCTTCGTGTTATTGTCCAGAAGCGGTTTGAGCTCCTAGAGTTTGCTTTGATTTTTGCTACGGTGAGATAACCTTGAGTCCCTTTCCTCATTATTTGGCAGCTCCCCTTAACAAACTCGAGCTGCGTCCGAGTAACTTCTTTTTCAACCCTCGTATCCTATAGCTTGCCCTGCTAAGAAAACAATCCTTTCAAGGTTATGCAATTAGCTCTCATTGCAATGCAAATGCGCACTTTCAAACTTCTTCCAACAATTGAAAACCCTTCAAACTTTATCGAGGTTCAAAAGGTCTGTCACTACAATTCCATTCCACCTTAAAATATAGAAGCTAATAAGTTGTGGATCGATAGTTGTTCTTCTCCGGCACTTTCTTTTATCTCGCTTCATTATGGGCTGTTAAAATCTCGATAAACTTCTTCCATATTCAACTTACTAGGAGATTCCAACGCAACCACTTTCTGGCTATCTGTCACTTATACTTCTTGATTGGAATTTGGCCGTTTCTCTACATAACCTACTTCTTCGCCTGCTGGCCTCTAGCACGGAGGTGGGCCTTGCCCTCAGGTTCACAATGTGTGCCAATAATTCATGCCTGGGACTTTGTATGTTTGTCCTTGATATCTTAAATTGCTCCTAACATGATATAGTGGACTCACTTTACCATACATATCACAACCGATATAATTTGTAAGTCTACTCTTTTTGCTTTTCTGGACAAAGATTATTACTTTCAAGCTACCCAATCTCTTCCCCGGAGTCTCCATCAACTAACATTGAGGTGGACAGTATGCATCCTACCCTTCCCGGTTTTACTCAAAGTCACCGAACGTCGGCTCAGAATCGTAATATGTGGTGTTTATAGTATCGCATTCGTTGCTATAATTGTGAGCATTATTCGCATCATCTTGCTGGTGACCGATGTGCAAAACAGCATCAAGAGGATCATGGTTCTCACCGCTGTCGAAGTAACTGTCTGTGTAGTCATCGGCATACTGCCTGGGATATCCTCATCTTTTACAAAGAGGTACGCTCAGGGAGGATCAGAATTTCCCAAGTCCTCGAGTAGATCAAAGAGCGGAAAACTCAGCCACCCAACCTTTGCGCAACTCTCTGGCCATGATATATCGGTAGTGAAAGATGGTCATACGAACGCTACAGAACTTGGGAAACTTGGTCATCACGCATACGGTTTCGCTGAGAGAAGAGGGTCTAGCAATAGCCTTGCAGGTTCGACAGACCAAATCATTGCCCCGGCGAAAGGGGGCATCATGATGACGACTCAGGTTACTGTTGCCAGCGAGGGTTGATAGGGACGGAGATTGATTGCGTTCCGGTTATCTGAGAAATTTGGGATTGTTGAAGATTTGCCGGAAGCAAATTTGCTATTAGCTGGACAAGATGGGTTGTTGTAAATGACGCACAAAAGGACAGTATAGGAAGCAAAATAAATTGGTGATTGGAAATCGAACGAGACAAGTGACAGAGCTTTTGTAAATATGGAAATCCCAAATTTGCTAGGAGCATGAGACTGGGACATCCGCACCCCTTCCACCAATTCTAGTGATGGCCACTTGGCCAATGAGGTGAGCCGAGTGGCAGCTCAGAGATTTCGTCAGAATACCAACATTGAAATAACTTTAAGGTTCGAAATCGATTCGGACATCGCTGACAAACTTGATCATATGCATGCTACAGACTGCGCTGTCATTCTGGAACAACTTGCTTTCAAAGCACCTCAGCTTTGAGGTTCTTTTACTGTCAGAAAGCACAACATTGAGCCTATAGGTGTTGTATCTCTGTATCTGAAAGGTTTTGTCGGAGGAGAGCAAAGGACAAAGGTATCTTTCGAAGTCTGGCCTGAAGTTTGGGTGAATACTCTAGCTTGATCGAGACTAGGCTTTGACCCGCTTTTCTCTCAGCCTCGCCTGGCACAAAAGGCTGAGTTTGGACATCAACTTCCTTCAACGACCACAGCAACTCTACTCCATTACTATTACCGAAACGATTCCAAAATGCAGCGATCCAGCGCCCGCAAGCGCACGGCAACGAAACAATACGATGACGACGGATATGGCGAGAAATCCACGACTGAACGACCTACCAAGAGCACTCGAACTACTCGAGGTAAGACACGACGACCAAAGACAGCAGAAGAGCTTCTAGCAGACCCCGATCACGAATGGTACGACTCAAATTCTACTTCTAAAGTGAAGGTGAGCCATTCAAACTCTTTTCCAAGCTTGATCTCAGTCTCTAACATTCGCAGATTATGTTTATGTCAGAAGAAGCAAAGAGAATCATCGAAGAGAAACGTCCGGACCTGGTTGAGAAGCATAGGCAGATCATCAAGCAATCCGGCAGAGCAGATCGAGCGATCGCCAACTTCCAACGCGACGGTCGCAATGGTTTTCACGATCCTGAATGGCAACGCCAAGCTCGAGAAGCTTTCCGCAAACATAATGCTGGCGAGTTCGACGAGTACATCAAGTGGAAGCTATACCAGGACTGGCCGGAGTTGGAGGAGATCGACAAAGCCAAAGCTGAAGCTGCTGAGGCTGAAGAGGAGGCACGAGAGCAGGAGCAGGAAGAACAAGACGCTATGTTGGAAGACGAGTTACAAACTGCTCCAACTCCAAAGTCTGTCGCTAGCCAGAATGGTGAGAACGGTGTCCAAGAATCATCACCCAGACACGGCTACATGAGCGACCAAGTCAACAACACCGACCCGCCCAAAACTCCTGGCAATGGCAATACTTATATGAATGATGCCGAGATTCAAGAGACTCCGAGCCAAGACATGCCAGCAAATCGATTCAACTACTATCGTAAGGGTAAAAAGAACGACGATGACGAACCTATCATGTTTAGTCCTTCAGGCAACCATGGCCAACCAGACCGCTGGTACGCCGTCAAGTCAGCTTCTCGCACTCCTTCACGCGGAAACGATCAACAGAACGGCAGCCTGCCTGGAAGCCACGACGCCATGATGCCGAACTCCCATCAACACCCTCAAGTTCAACAACATAGCAAGCAGGATGCGATGGATCTCGAAGATAGCACCGACGAACTCCAACGTTGATCTACAGGACATGTGGACGCCATCTACAATGCACCACTACATCGACATGCCCCAGTGATTACTCGATGCATCCGAGCATTTCGGACATCTAATTCCTACAAGTTTGGGATAAGGGAAGTACATTCTCGCAAGAAGCCAGACGAATTTCCTCCGAGCCTTCGTTGCTCCAGGCTCCTTCAGTCTCCCTTCTCTTGTCGTACATCACAGCATGACTTGCACTCCCCATGGATTCACACATTCCGGAGGATGTCCCATCGAGGTTGAGGACTTGCGAATTTCTTTGTTTCTGTGTTGAGATACCCACCTGCTGCGTCACCTTCACCAAAATACCCCTGATTACTCGGATCATTGCATGCAAGATCACTTCCCCTTTTGCACACATGCGGATTAGCTACTGTCTTTATTTGCGTAAAGAAATCATCACATACTTCAGAACACCAGAATCCGGGCGCTTGAAGTCGCCTTGTGAAGTGTGAATCATATTCTTAAGAATCGAAACATTCAGAACTACATTTCTGGTCCGTCTATTTCTGACACTTCGAAATTATGCAGGAGCCTTATATCGAAGATAGAAGCGGACTTGGCAGTCGACGCTCTTGTCACGTTGCGACATCGTTTATGAATGATGCTTGACTTGGCGTCGGAGTGCTAACATGGCCGCAACTCTGGACTATTCGGTGGCAGCCCGGTCCCAAATTCTTGGAGCAGAACCCCGGAAATTTTTGAGAGATCTTTCATTGCGGTTAGAGGTAGGTCAAGGTACGCCTTAATATCTGATGCGATTGATTTTATGCCCCCTGCTTCCAGATAAATAATCTAAACCGGAGAGGTCTCCTGCCTTCACCATCACTAACATTTTTTCTGAAATGGGTAAGGTAAGATTTAAATTTCTCGATCAAAACGTGGTAGCGACATAGTTTCATTCATTCTGACCCCATACACCCTGATTTGAGTTCAAATTCTAATCATGCTAGCTTTTCTTCTCTCCTCCATTCACGTTTCCCGATAGTCTTGCACCGTTGAAGTAAAGTAAGAAGGTCACGAGCACTTGAGACGCAAAGTAGGTCAAGAAGGGGTACGGTATGAAACACATGTCTTCTATTTCATATTCCAAGAACCAACGTATCATTCAAACTTTTCTTAGCTCCCTGTATTGTTATATACATACAAATACACCTCCGTTCTCCCAATCACAACTCATCATGCCCCTGCACCCCATACTTCCCCTCACTCAAATCCGGCATCCCCATAATCTTCACAACAAGACTCGTCCACCCGGTGAAATGCTGCGTTCGTTGTCCTTTCCCGGTCTCCGGGTTATATTGCTCCCATGCGAAGCCTGTTTCTTGCCAGCTGTCAAAGACGGTCTTGATGAGGTTGAGGCGGAGGCGGGTGTAGAGGTCTTTAGCTGTTGATTGGTGGGGGCCGGGAGTTTGGGCGTATTTCTGATTGAGACGTTAGCTTCATCGAGGGTGAAGGGGAAAAGGGATGGGAAAGGGAAGGGGACGTACCAAGAGTTGGACGAGAGCGAGATAATTCATATTCATCCAGATAGGGCCGCGCCAGTAATTCTCATCAGTACCATAGAATGGATCACTCTTACTCAAACTCCTAATCCCAAACTCAGACCAAAGCTCATTCTCATCACCCAAAAGCTTCAGTATATGACCCAACTTCTCACTCTTCGGATCAACAAGTCCAGTCAAGAACGGGAAGAGGGAGATATAGCCTTTATGACAAACAAGTAAATTCTCCTCGAAATCATCGATTGTGGCATCGCAGTAGCATTTCTCTTTCTCGCTCCAGTGCAGATCATCGATGTTACGGAGGATAGCGGTCTCGATGGTTGTCAGTTCTTTGACGTCGTCTTCGTATTTGAGGAGTGAGGCAATATTCTTGAGTGATTTGGTCATCATGCCCATCCAGGAGATGAGATCAACGTGTAGCTCTCCTGGGTGGGGTGGTTGGGGACGGGGGTAGTCGTCTAGACCGGAGGTCAGGATGTGGCGTTCTGAGCGTCCGCGCCAGCGGTAGGCTTCTTTGGTGGAGAAGGCATCGCGGTCGTAGGATTTGAGGTCGCCGAATTGGGTTTTGCGGAACCAGTAGTAGTGCTTCTTGAGCTTGGGGTAAAGCTCTGTGAGGTATTGAAGGCCGAGCTCTGGGCTGCGGAGATGGACTGAGTTTGGCTTGGCTCCGAGGCTCTCTGTGTTGGTCTTGTCACCTCCTGTTGTGCCGTTCAAAGCACCGAGCTTGGAGATGAAGGAATCGATGATGAAGAATAGGGTGGGAGGATTTGCGTAGTGGGGATACTGGACTTGGAACTCCTGTGGCACCTTGCTGCGTGCTTCTGCGCCGAGGATTTGTTCACGTCCAATCCAGCCATCATCATCGATCAAGCTGAACCAAGACTTGACGATCTCGAGTGCAAGGTCCATGTCCCAGTCCACGATTGGCATCAGATGGAAACCTTCGTCCCAGAGGAATCCTCGAGGGAAGAACGACCGCGAAGGAACAGTGGTGTAAAGCTCAGTAGGACCTTCGAGCTTCTCCTGCTTTCGGCCTCTTGCTTCAGCAGTCTCAGTGTGAAATCCTTCGTTCTCCTCATCGTATTCTGGTGCGTATGATCTGTCAACAACGGAATCACCGTAGAAATACCCCAGGCCACCAATGAGGTTAGAGAACAAATTGCTCGAAAATCGCTGTAGTGATTCAATGGCGAAAGGAGGCTGAAGATCAAACGTGGCAATGAACCTTTCCCAGAATGCCTTATTCGACTTCTCAATCAAGCTTGTTACGTCTTGGCTCGTGTATACCTTTCCAGCCGAGCCACTATTGAAGATGATGTCAAATTCGAAGTTTCCCTCGAACACTTTCTGGATCATGTGCATGTTGCCAGGACCTGGTTTGTTAATGATGGTGTATGTCTGCCATGGTGGTGGGGCATTCTCCTCGCCGTACTTTTCCAAGTATTGATCGATTTGATCTTTCAACATCTTGAACAAGATTGGCTTTGCCTGCCAGATAGCTTGTTCTGGGACCGTAATGGAGTTCACCAGGGTCCTGTCAAGTGGCTTCTCATCGTCCGCAGGATGCATTGGCTTCGGATGGTATCCTCTTCCTCCAGTGACAGTCAACTTGTACTCTCCAAGACCTTGGGAGTCTCCCTTCAAGGTCACATCGGCTTCGTATCCAGTATCCTCTTCGTTCTCGACCTCGAGGCTTCCCAGTCCCTCCAAAGAGGCGTAGAATATGACGGTAGTTTTCAAATCTGGCGGCGAATCTTTTCTCGCAGTGCCTCTTACTCTTGTGGCCCAACTACCGCCGTTACTTCCACCAGGGATCTTAACGAATGTAGTTGTGATGTCGATTCCATTGCCCTCGTCGTAAATGGTCTGCTTCCCACCAGTCCGCGCATCGTACTCGTCCCAACCATACCCTCGCATGCCATCGCCTTGCTCGCAGGTATGTCTCATGTCTGCGACTTCAATTAGCATCTGCACAAGAAATACCAGTACATCTCTGTCCAAATTCCCAGATGACGAGGCCACTTACTACTCTGCACATCTTGAAAATTGTCTACTTTCGACCACATCAAACCACCCACCAAGCTCTTAGGAATCCTCGGCCTAACCCCAAAATACAAATTGGGTCGATATGGACCCCATAATAAGCTCTGGTTCGTATTTCTCGCAACCTCTTTATACAAAATCGCGGAGTCGGTGGTATCAGCCGCGCCCGACGAAGCAGCGACCAGAGCTGCTGTCAGCAGCGACAAAGGGGTGAGGAGCTGCATGGCGCTTCAATGATGAAGAGAATGGCTTTCCAGAGCTCCAGGAATGAAGAGGGAGCTCGGAAGGACGTTGTTGCTTTTTAAGAGGGGTGAGTTACAAAAAGTTGGGGTAGGGCTTGAAGACACCGTTGCGGTTACGCGAGTTCAGCCTGTGGCGCAAGGCTGGTGGAAAGGCTGGCCGGCAGCCGTTAGAGGTTATGGATTGATGATTGCAATCTGGTCAAAACGTAATACTGCGTAAAGGGGTGACTAAAGCTTCGCTCGCTCAAATGAAATCTTCGCCTTGTTCAAGTTTTATGACTATGTTGTGCAAAAGTGAAGATTGCCCAGCATACGCGTTCGCAAGGCTACGACTCGCCAAGACTTGCCTTAACATTGCAACTGCTTGCAATCGCTCCCTCTCATATGATAGTTTAAGAAAACCCGAAGTTGTTCCGTTAACCTAAGTTCCTTGGCTCTTGATACAAGTCCCTATCCTCAAAATGTCAAAAAATGAATAACAAGGCTTAAAAAAAATCATAAAGATAGCCAGCTTGGTTCGAGGTCCTATCCAGGTTTGAACTGGAGTCTCCGGAACACCTGTTGACTACAGTCAGAATCCGACGTGCTAGACCACTACACTATAGGACCTTTTTGTTGTTCGATGCTGGGAAAGTGCTTATTTAAATCTATAAGGTTGTGGTCAACGCAAGCGATCATCCGCAGTAGTCCCATGACTCTCGTCGTGTCATTCACAAAGCCGTTAGACGAATACATAGGGAGTCTGCTTTTGTAGTTGGTATTCTTGCTTCTGTGGGTACCTTTTTCTTTTTCAGGCCAGATGCAGAGCGCTTAGTGTTGATTTCCTGCTGATGAATGGCTCAACACTACAAAAGATCCACAATACGGATACATACAGGGTGAGTGCAGTAGGTGCCCCTAGGAAGCCACAAGGCAGACATCCCTTCTTAATCCCTACTTGGACTCAGTGGCCTATTGAATCCTCCAACACGGTTCATGTACTGTCTGTACTCGGTTCTCTTCTCCTTTCTGACAGCGCCAACATTATTTCCCTCGACCTTCTTCTGATGTGTAGTCCCGAAACCACCAAAGCCCATCATTGCCTGCATAGCAGCCATGCCGTCGTCCTCAACCACAATCTCATCGTCTTCCTCTGGTTCCTCCTCCACTTCCTTTTTCTTGGACTTCGCGCCTTTCTTGGGTTGTGCTCCGTCAATATCCATTCGGTCATGGTCCTGTCCACCAACCTTGAAGCTCACAGGCGGCGTAGCAGTCCTATCCTTCGTAAACTCCTCCTCCACTTTCGGCTTCGGCGTTTCCTTCTCCGGCTCTCTGCCACTCTTGACATCTCGTTCCCTCTCCTTTCTCGGACTCCTACTCCTAGTATCTCTCTTCGAATCCCTCACCCTGTCTCCCGACCTCGACCTATCTCTCGGCTTATCCCTCATATCTCGTCCACCGTCTTGAGAAGCATTAGACCTTCCTCTGAAAGCCAAAGCAATAGAATACCCAGTGGCGTACTCACCTCTCTCAGAATCCCTATCCCTGCCACCCCGTCCCTCATCTCTTCTCCCACCACGCCCATACCGTCCACCATCTTGCAAAGCATTAGACTTGCCTCTGAACGCCAACATAATATCCACGCCAGGCGCGGAGTACTCACCATCTTTATCATCTCTACCTCTCCCACTTCCCCTCCCATCTCTCTCGTCTCTGCCTCTGTCTCTCCCACCACGATCCCTATCTCTTTCGCGCCCGCCTCTCGAGTCGCGCGGTGATCTGCTCCTATATCTGTGGTCACGATCTCGGTTGCGATGATCCCGTTTTTCATAATCATCGCGCCTGTCTCGGTCTCGATCTCTGGGCTCTTCGCGCTCGCGGGTGGGTATTGGTGCGCGGCGTTCGGACTCATCCCACATTTGCTTGCTGTCTGGGCGGCGCGCGCGTTTGTACGGTGGTTCTGCCATTTTTTGCAGAATGCGAATGTGGTCGAAGAGGTGTTGGGTTGGGGAGATGAGGCTGCTGGGAAACTTTTAAGTGGGTCCCAGTCACGTGACGTTAATCGTCTTTGGACGTCAACTCTCGACGTCGATCGAACTTTAACTCCATGACAGAACATCAATCTTAATCCGATCCGAATTCGACCCCACCGAGTTTCTTGAATTCGTACTCAGCAGTCTGAATGAAAGTGCATTTGAACATACAGAGGTGGTCAGTGCTGTGAATTGGCTCCGTCCGCTTTCAAACAGTGTGGCCAGAAACACCCCTTCTGGCATGCTCCGCTAGTCAAGCCTATGGGCCTACGAGTGAGGAAGCGAAATTGGAGGGATCGATATCGCTAAGGGCATGTAACACAAATCAAATTTACTAAGACTGGCTTGGAGGATGGTCGGAAGTAGGAAGTCTATTTTGGTTGGCATTTGGTAATTTTTATAATGCGAGTATCAAGTTGGTGTGCTATATTTGCTTCATTTTACACACCACAAAACGGCAAGGTGTAGGAGGGCTACGGAGTGTTGATCTTCTTGCCCTTGCCAAATGGTAGTAAGCGCACAATCTTGCTAGCGGCCTGAGAGGAGTAATCTACCAACTCCTACAAAGATATCTACAACCGTGCGGACTGGCGCGGATCTCGCTCGGAACATTACTCTCCAATCTTGTTTCTTTGTCCTCGTTTGTGCTGTTTGTTGAGAATTTGCAACACCAGAACTCTTATTCTAGTAGATAAGGACATGTGCCAGATGGAACTCCTGTCAAGCATGCACGTCAATCTTCTGAACCATTTTCGAGCGTTAGCAGGAAAGGAATGGAATGAATTCAAAGAGAGCCATCGGTATCTATCAATGTCCCATGCATTGTAGGATATGGAAATGACTGGTTGCCATATTGTGATAATGTACCGATCTATGCTAGAATGCAACGCTAGAAATTTCAGACCCTCAATGTCCCACCCCCATACCGGACAATGCGGATCTATGATATGAATTTCATGCTAAAAGCCATGCTGAATATGCTGAAGTTTCGGTTTCCCTATTTTCCCAGTCCCTGTCGGACATTCATAACATGTTGCTTCTTAGGATGCCTCGACTCTTGGGAAAGAAACCTTCAGAACCGACGGCGTGATGATGGGACACTTCCATCCCTCTGAAAACATTGGTGAGTTGGGGTTTGGCGCATCTTCTGGGTGTTTTTGAGAGTCTTCGACATTCGTCGTGAGATATCTCTTTGCATTGAGAACCTTCTCGGAGTCGTAGTCCGCGGCGTCCCCGAGAGCAGAGAACTCTAATCGGATAGGCTTTTGAGTATCGATATTCTTGGTGTAGAGTGTCTTGAGGACTTCAGGGTGCTTGTAGAGAATAAGCTCTTCGAAGTCGTGTTCGTAGAAGAAGATCTCCGCACTCTCCCATTGATGTGAAGCGACCGCAATCTTTCGTAATTCGGGGAAATTGTGCCAGAGATTGCTCCAGAAGCTGATGTCGTCGTACACCTCTTCACGGAAATGCTCATCAAGTGAGCCTGATCGAAGGGCGGGCATTGGACAGATGATATCACATGCCCAGTTGACATAGATCTGCGGTGGCATTGAGACTTCGATAGTTCCTCTAGCCATGAGGAAATTTTCAAAGCCTGACATGGGAAATATGACCTGTCCCTCAAACTTGCTGCCGAATTCGAGCGAATAGTGCTGGAGTCCAACATTGCGGGCCTCTTGGCTGGTGTGTAAGACTGCAGGTGCCTGACGGCAATGGCTTTCGTAGATGAATGGTTGTTGGAATTCGTCAAATTTGAACGAATCACGCTTGTCGGCCACAGGGACGAACCAAAGATCAATGAGTCGAGGCTTAAAGCAAGCATACTTCCAAACCTTGAGTCGAAGCTCAATAGGGAGTCTGGGAAAAGGGGTAAACATCTTGGCTTCCTGGGCTTAGCTTGGAGTTAGCATTCCTAGTTCAAGAAATTCGGGAAGGAGAGTGTTCCAGAAGTCTTGGGTTATTCGGAACTTTCAAAACAAGGAGTGAAAGGAATAGAGAATGTGAGATACCTGCCCCGTCACTGTCCGCCTCGTCGCTGTCCGCTTCATCTTCGCTCTCCACCTCGTCGCTGTCTACCTCGTCGCTATCGACTTCATCGCTGTCTATCCTGTCGCTGGCCGCCAGATCGCTGTCCGCGTCATCATCGCTAGAAGTAGAATATTGCGGGTCATTTTCGAAGAAGTCGAGAATCGTAGATTGCCTCATGTTGTCTGTTGGAAATACGAGTATTGTCAAGGGGTAAGACTCTGGAAGATAGACGTCGTCTCAGGCAAGTATCTTCGAGTTGCTGGACGGACCAAGACCGGAGTTGAGAAAGGTTGTAGAAGGTAAAGAGTTGTCGGCGACGAGATGTCGTAGATATATTCCGGTAGCATCACCTAGCGAGACTGTACTTAGTCACGCGATCCAGGAAACTTCCGGGGGACGGGGTGGGATATAGGAATATCTTCATTTTTCCATGCGAAGTTCAAGCGCACAAAGTCAAAACGGAGAAAGGCGCTTCTTAAGTAGAAAAGGAGACACAAGGTATTGCCAAACAGGACATCTACAAGAAAATAACAATCAAAAAATAAGGAGAAGGATGAAAGAGAAGAACAAATGCCTCGCTTGTGCTTTAAGGGGGGTGGGGAGAAAGCTTGCTCTGGGAAAACTTGACTTTGTCAAGCTATATAAAGGAGAAGACTACCTCCACTGCCTTGTTCGCCGACAAAGCCCAGCCAGAGCTGGATCCCATGATATACATCTCAAGTTCCAAGTTCCAAGTCTCAAGCCCGCGGAACAATTGTTGATCACCTGCAAGATTTGACTTCACGTGACCGTCGTCACCTTTATGACTTCCAATTGACATCGAGGTCAACACAAGTTCTTCTGACCCTCTAGCCACCAGCAACCCACACTCTCACATCTGGGGCGGTCCGGTCCATCATGGGCAACCGACTCCAAAGACCGCCATCAATCACCTCACTCCCTCGGCTCATCCTCCCCAAACGGCCACCCCTCCTTTCCCCATCTCTCCCCACCACGTTCCCATCTCCCAACCTCATCAACTTCTCCCTTCCCCAATCTCAGCCCCGCCTCCTCACCATCTACTCCATTTCCGTAAACATGCGGAAACAATCCCTTCCTCCCCTCAACATCCCAACACCCACCTTTCTCATCCGGTCCCTTCCCCTTAGCATCTTCCCATTCGACAAACTTCTTTACCCCCTCAAATGGAACGCGTAAGATGAAAATACGGGTTTCGGATGAGAAGAAGTTTTGTAACGTGCCGAGGATTTGGGCGCTTGTGCTAAAGTGCAGGAAGCCGTCGCGGCGGTCGAGGGCGGAGAGCGGGAGGTTTGCGGGGAGAGGGGAGGGTGGTTCGGGGGACGAGGGGAGGATTTTGTAGATGTATCTTGGGAGGGGTGTTGGTTGGGCGTTCGTTGATGAGGGCATTTTGAGTTCTGTTATGGTTGAGAGGAAGGAAGGTGGGAAGGAAATTTGGGAAGCGAGAGATGAAGTGACACAATGTCATGTGAGCATTTGGCGGCCGACGAAAAATTGGTCTCAATTCAAGTCCAAGGAGCATATTCAAGTAAGATTTATCTCGCTGTTTCCATTAAATGGTTGATGATTGACAAACTCCGAGGTTTGTCTCGAAGAAGCGCTTTATGGATGGCACACGTGATACCTATCTCTCTTGCAAATAGAATTGTCTTGGCTCTTTTGATCGTCTTCGCTCGTCAAAGTATCAAGGAGATGAGTATGCCTGCCATGATTTGAGAGTCTTCAGTGCAAGACTGAATCCAGCATCCCCATTATCATCTTCGTTTCTGACTTAACTCGACATTCTCTTATCCCACATTCCCAGATGAAGTCAAGCCCATATTCATTTTGGCAGTGCTTTTCCCCTCCGCTGTCACGAGTATGTTGCAACTTCTGCTAACTAACCACCATTTCCGGGCACGGCTCAACAGGACGTCATCCCTCTGGCACGGCAATGGCGCGTGTCTGGCCCGGTACTCCTCATATCCTTTCGCAAGTACGTCCTACCTAGTCTAGGAGGATTGGCATCCTCTCGTCTCGAATCTTGAATATCTAGTGGTCTCATCTCAACTCATGCCTAGCCTCCCCAGCAGGCATCTCATACGTAGCATCAGACGACACCTCATGATACTGCTGCGCCGGTGTCTGCGGTGGGTAATTTGCCTGTCCATACTGCTCGTTCTGTGGGTACTTCACTTCCTCCACCCCATACGCCGGAGGCACCGATCCCGCATTCCCATTCACAGCACTCTTCGTTTTCCTCCTCCTCAGCAAGAAGAACCCGGCCGCAGCAGCGATCAAAATAACACCCAGCGCAACACCAACACCAATCCCCGCCTTGGCCCCCGTACTCAATCCACTGCTTGAACCAGAATAAGAGCTAGGCGTCGAGCCCGGTGTTCCGTCCGAAGATGCTGAGCCAGTTTCCGAAGCATTTGTAGATGCAGAATCGGGTAGGGAGACTGTTGAAGGAGTCGCGCGTGCGGTCGCCAGGACGTTCAGAGAGGGACTGTTGGCACCATATCCGTATGAGGTGTTTGGTCTGAGGTCAAAATAGCAGCTTGAGATGTTGGGGCACTTAAGTTGGACGAGCTCGGAGCCGTTGAATGGGGAGACGTTTTCGCGAAGCTCTGAGGTATGATTAGAGATATGGTTTGAAGCGGGGTATTGGGGTGGGAGGGCTTGTCTGTGACTAAGTTGTTGTCTGTCGAGTTTCGACAGAATGTGTATAGAAGTGGGACATCAAAATTCGAGGTGTAGGTTACGTTGATAGTGTCGTTATGACTGACGGTGAGACCATCTGTAGGGAAAAGAAACGTTACTCCATGGTAATCAGTAGCAACCGATAGAGAAAGCAAAATGCAGCATATCGCAAGAAGCAGATAAGAAATTGGCGCCATATCAAATGCACTGGGAAGTTCCCCTTCACCGTAAATGACGTGCAGGAAATGCTTCCTTTTGACAAAAAAAAGAAGGATCGCGACAGCGAGGATACTCGTGGCTGATAATACGGATAGGATACCAAAGCTAGTAGGGATATATCGACTTAAACGCTGTGCCGCAATCTTGTTAGCAGATCTCCTGAATTAAGCTTGCCAAGTCTGGAGCGATCGTCTTTCACAGTCTTGCCTAGCGATCAGCACTATTTTGACTCGCCAATCAAAAGCTTGATGTCGCTTGAAAAGACTTAGGTTTCAAGTCGGTCACAGAGCTTCCAGCTTGGCGGAACGGGGCGCAATGAGCAGATTTCGTGATGATTTGACGGCAGGTACGAACGCGAAAGAGGACGGCGAACTGTGGAACTCGAGGCACAAATTTATCGAAACATCGAAAGCATAACGGTAAAAAGGTACAACGATAGTATTTGCAGTCCTTCTCCCATGTCTGGAAATGCTTGTTGACTAGAGGAAAGACTGCCGCGAAGTGGAATTTGAAATTTCGTCCTGTACTCTAGTTCCAAACATCTTGAATCCGACGAAGTCTGACCTAAATCTTCAAGAAGCTCCATCCGTATGCACACCCTGACTTCACTCGCTAACCAAAGAGTCATTATCAGAACCTGTCGTTGAACCGTCATCCATCATCTCGGCCACCGTATCTGTAGCATTAGTATATTTTCCTAAAAGTTCACCTAGACTGAGCTTCGCTTTCTCTGTTTCTTTCTCGAAATCAACCTCCATTCCAAAGTCCTCATCTAGATCCTCTGCATCCGAGTCAGAGGCTATGTAGCTCGTCGAGTCTACAACTTCTCGGTCGCTTCCGTCATCGCTCCCACGCTTCCGTCGGCTCGGTCCTGGGAGGACATGCGCTGGAGGAGGCGGAGGAGGTCCACGAGATCGTGGAAGCGTTCCTCGAGAAGGCTCAGGAATTGGCCACATGCTCATGGTAATGCTCCAACCAGGTTCGATCACCGTCTCCCATACCTGAGGAAGAATGATTTCCCCATTTGATCCGATTAAATCATAGTGGCCCTTCGCTACGTGGGGGCCGATGCCTTCGACTTGAGCAAATATCTGCTGTATCAATTCGTCCATTCCCTGAATGTTGTTAGTCTTGAATTCTATGAATAGATGAGTGCTCCTCACAGCCCAAACAGCGACTAGATGGAATGGAAAGGTAAATTTCCTGCCGACGGCGTCCTTGAAGGAAATTGGCTGTTTTGTTTCCTTCCCGGTTGGGGCCATCGATTTCGCCAGTGCTTCTTCTTTCAGGAGCGTGAGGCCGTCCTGCTGACTAGGTGTGGTTTCCTTCCATAAGCGCATTGTGAGATGGCATCCCGGACGGATCATGGTCTCAAAAAGCTTTGGTAGTACGGTTTTCTTATCCTCGTCCAAGATGTCATAGCATCCCCTGGACACTCGATGTTCGAGTCCGTCTATATGAGAGAACGCGTCGGTAATTAGAACCTTCACCATCTAAATCCAAATAGTGAGCGTTATAGTTCACATCAATTCGTTGGGAATACGTACATCCCAAGTACGACAATGTTCGTACGGAAACCTGAACTCGCGGCCCAAAGCATCTTTGAAGTGAATCGGCTTTGGCTCTGCTCCCAAAGAAAAGAAAGCCAGCAGCTTTTCCTCATCGACCCCTTTATAGAGACCGACTGCGACGCAATTCCGCTCCCGGGCATCATGTTGCTTCGCATCGAGGAGTGCCTGGTTGATGCGTTTGTGGTGCTGGTAATTGAGTGACGCGTATTGGTCCCAAGATAAACTTAGCTTCTTCTTCATTTTCTTGAGCCCATCATGTCCTAGCGGTAGCTTCAAGGGAGAGTCGGTAGTGGCAGTTGCGGGAATTATGAATGCTTCGAGTGTTCTACTTTCCGCGTGTTGGGAGAGTTTGTTGAAGTGACCGAAACCGCTGAGCCAAGATGGGAGGATCCTAGATTTTCTCTCACTTCCGCCAAATGGAAGAACTTTGACAGCATCTTCGTCATTCTCGACAAGTTTTTGAGGAGGCAATTGAGCGCTCGGGTCTTGCGAGGTGTGTTCAATCGCAGTGTGGCCTGCCGCTGTAGGGAGGACTTGATCTTCGACAAAAATTTCTTCCACGTTTGCGTTCTCTTCCTTCTCAAACTTGTTCCCATCAAGGTTATGCGCATCTGTTTCGCTGCTTGCGATATTTGTCACAGGTTCAATGTTCGATGCCACTTGAGGCGGTGCATCCCTATATATGTCTATTAGCCTGAACACGATCGCAAGGTTTATGGGGCATACCGCTTCGCATCAGCTGGGTCGAGAAGTATATCGTCAGGCGTATGATGCCGCGCTTTATCGCTGCTGGATTTAGTATGCTTCTTATCCGATCGGGATATGATGCTGTACTTGTCCATAACCACAGTCTCGTCAGCGACTGACTCAGGAGAACCATTTGATTTATTGGACTCCCGGAAGTCGACTTTGACTTCTTCAAGCTGAAGTGCATTCTGGACTGGCAGATCAGAGCTTGAATTTAGTAGGGAAGTGTTGCTATCATGTGGCGAGGAAACTCTTCTTCTGATACTGGGTGTCTTTGGGTGCTTCGAGTGCTTCGATGCTCGATTCTTCGCAAACTCAATTTCCTGCTGCCGAAGTCTGCTCGCCATGATTCTCAATGCCGCTTCCTCCTCAAACTTTCCCTGGGGTCTTTCGTTCGTACTTTAGTCTTGTCAGAAAGCAATAATTCCAAACCAGACAAGGAAGGTAAAAGGAAGAGGGTAAGACTAGCCCTAATTGTAACCTTGCAAGGCTTGCAAGCTGGAGATTGAATAGCAAGTTCATCTTCAGCCATCTCAACTGCTCCTGGCACCTCTTAATCCGAGGCTCCAACCACGGCCATTTCAGGCGTCGAGTGAGGCTGGACATTTTCAAAGTTCGCATGTCCGGAGAAGAGGTGAAACTTTTCCCTTTCCCTTCCCGCTCGTCTCTTTGCCCTTGCCGTCTGATGTCCCAGCTTCGGTCACTAGCATCACTATTATCCCGTACACCTTTCCACATTGCCCTGCCATGGCCTCAATCTCCTTGAGACCTTCATCCTTGAAGACTCGCGGACTCTTGCGCAAAGCGCCGTCGACTTGATCAGCATCAATGATATTCTGAAGTTGTTTCAGGGCTGAAGCAGTAGAGTTGATGTCGAACGCGATATCGCGAAGTCTCTCCTCAGCCTCGAGGGCGGCTTCGACATAGGTTTGTAAGGTCGTGGCGAGTTGTAGACCGAATGCAACAATCCCTACAATTGAGCCTGCAGCTCCTAGAGCTTCCGCCATCACCTATGCTGCACAGAAGAGCAAATGACACGAGCGCAGATATATATCAGCTGAAGTCTTCCAAGATTTAATGCGCTACGCGATCCAATAGGAAAGACATTAACCCGCTGATACGTGTTCAAGGATATCAAATCGCGCGCCACAATCAACTTCCTCCACACCCCGAGGTTCGTAAGAAAAGGAAGAACAAACTCAATCGGCTCAAGAAGGAAGTAGTAAATCGAAAACACGATCAGAACTAGCAGCTTGGCGGTAGAGTCTTAGAACCATGCCATGGTTGTTATGGTGTTATGAGTTTAAAAAGCGCCATTGCTTCGCGGTCGATCGGAAGATGTAGTCTACCGAGGGTTGCACGATGAATCCCAAGATCAATTGTTACGAATGTCACGCCATGGCAGCAGGTGCTGTTGCTGAAGGATGGGCACATCGTCCTCCTTGCTCGAGTCGAAGTGCACATGTTTATGAATTGGTGAAGGGATGAAAACCCCTCTCCAAGTTTGAGGTTGGAAGTGCGGGCGGCCGCATCATGTGCAGGCTTTCTGCCTGGCCGTAGCCTTAAATCCTTGTTGCCTGGCTCAACTGGCAGTCTCAGCCTCAACCGCGCCCCACATCTTACATCACCTGGCAGCCGCCAGCACTTCTTCCAAACGAGACCTCCAACCATCAAAAGATTCAACACGAAGAACCTCAAGGATATAAGACTTCAGCCCCGGATGCCTGATCAAAATGAGCATATAAAGTCACAGGAAAGGACCTCGCCAAAGCTCACAGCCTCTCCGTGCCTCTCTTTACCGTTATCCGTTGCAAGTGCCCCAGAATACGGAAATGTGGCACGCAGTACGTACAACACAAGACTTTGATCTTGGCAGGTCAAAATGGCCTCAGACGGTATATATGGAGACGCTGTTTCTGCTCACTTGAGAGTGTAGGAACCGAACGAGACAAATCTATCTACAAATCCCGAAGCAACTATCAAATGGCAGTCAACGCGATGCTCTTCCAACACTCCATCCTCCCAGACGCAGACACCATGCCGGAGAATAACCACTCGTTTTCACACCTAGAACCTCCCTCTGCGGCCGCAGGCCGGAAATCATTCGAACCCACATCCTCCGTTCCTAATTCTAGCCTTTCATATTGTTCCTCCATCTCCTCATTCTCCGAAACAAACAAACAATCGCTTCCCAGCACCCTCCAAAATGGAACCACATACACCTTCCACCTCCCGCAAACCTATAACCATTCAAGACGTAATATTCACGTCCGCAATGCACAAGGACAAGAAATCCTCTACGCCAAGATGTCGGAACATAATCCTCTTAAACCAGATATACAATTCTTCTCCTCCTCCACGACATCGGCTCCAATAGGAAGCGCGAAATTCAGATATAGCAAAACCCTACAATTGAAACTAGGAAACGGAGAAGAAAAAGGAATGCACGCCATCTCCTCCGACCGTAATTACTCCTTCTACCTCCCCTCTTCTTCTGGCACATGTCGAAAAGTCCTCTGGAAACGTACAAATATTGAAGGCGGGAGTGAACATGCGACAGGAAAAGGAAATCGGAGCTTGAGGTACGAATTATCGGATGAGGGTACTTCGGAGGTGTTGGCAGTTTATGATGAGAGCTAAGAGGGAAAACAAGACTTCTTACAACGAGGGACTCTGGTGCTGAGTGAAGGAATGAGAGGTGATGAGGGAGAGGGGTTGTGGGTGCTAATAAGCGCTTTGGGTATTTGGGAGAAGGCGAGGAGGAGAGCGCATAGTTCCGGACGGATCAGTGGTGGGCTTCGAGGTCCGATGGGAAGAGTATAGAAGCTGTACTCATATATGTATTACACATTACATTATTTTGATCCTTAAGCGAAGATTCTATGAACGCACTACTACCCTACAAATAATCTTACATTTCACCAAGCAAGCTCAAAGAACCCATGCCTAGCAATAACCCCGATTTCCTTCTTGCGAATGTCATCGATTGTCGGTGCATTCGGCGCGTGTAAGTCCGCTGATGACTCAGGTTTCTCTTCCTGAGGTGGAGGATCCTGCAGCTCGATAGTCCTCTCCATCTTGCCCTTCCGCCCAGCGAATATCATGTACGCCAGGAATCCCACGACTAGAAGGACAGCCAAAGCGGCACCGCCGCCAATTGCTGCTTTTACTCCTGTGGGCATACCGGAGGAGTAGGTGGGACTTGAGGTTGGGGACATAGTTGATGTTGTTGCTGTAACATCTAATGACGAAGAACTCAGTGCGGTGCCAGAAGTCGCACTCGATGAAGACAAAACTAGGCTGCTCCTGGTTGAGGACGACACTAGCATACTGGCTGGCATAATGCTCGTCATTGTTGGCACAGGCGTACTGCTGGTCGAAGAGGGCAACCCCGTCGTCGGTGTCTTTCCTGTAGAAAGAGAATTTGTGTGGGAAAGGGATCCTGTCAATGTAATAGTGTTGACTGCGGGTGTCCAGGTTTTGTCTGCCTGCATTTGATGTGTCGTGCTTTCGGTGATCGAGCTCGATGAAGGTGGTCCGATGACACTGCTATCTACGGCCAGGAAAGGTGCAACCGAAGGCAGGCTTGCTGAGATGGATGTCGTGATGGCTACTGAGGGTAAGCTCGATCCCACATCGAAATCAGTGCTGGTCGATGAATAATCGTCATCATTGGTAGCCATCGTTGTACTTTCCGCAGCAGCTCTTTTAGCCATAAGTGAGGGAGTTATATTCGGCGACCAGGAAGGTGGAATTCGAACTCTGTTTGAAGTGCTGTCAGCCACCAGCTTCTGTAAGGCCAATTCAGGGCAACGAGGAGCTTACAAAGCGCAATGACATCCCAGACAGCACCGCGATATCCCTAATACTGCTGGATCGCAGACCATTCTCTGGTTCAACGCACATGACCTTGAGTTGATGGACGCGGTGGGGTTTGAGCTTTCCATCTGGCTTGGTCTGAATGACTGACTCGTTCAAGGATTCTATGACGAAATGTGGATGTAGGTATGGCTCGGAGTGCAGCAGGAAGAATCGAGATGCGGGGCAGCTTCCGTCGAAGAAGATACTTTCCTGCGTGCTGTGCAATGCTAGGTTGATGCAATTGTTGTCTTTGGAAGACGATGTGGGTGGCGGGGCTTTTCTGAAAGGTGCCCAAAGGTGCCTGCAATAGTATGATCGTCGACAGAGGTAGCTTCGAGGCAATTGTTCTAAAGTCTAGCCTTGCTGCGCGAGTGGCTGCTCTTGTTCATTTAATGGCAAAGAAGAGTAAACAAATTCTCGCAGCTGAGTACTGAAATAAGAAAAACAAGGAGAAAAGCTTGCTATCGGCTGGCTGCATTATGGGAGGTGTCACGAAGGGCAAACTTCATCTGAAGACCTCATTGGAGGTAGGGAGAAGTCCGACATAGTTCCCCTGATCCGAAGCTCTCTATTGGAGAGAACTTGGTGGAGAGGCCATGAATGACTTAGGCGTTGCTTGTGTATTGCAGGATAGCAATTCGACAAGATAGTTGAGCAGCAGTGCGGAGAGTTCCAATTAGGGGCCCAATATAGATGGGCTGTAGCACATTGCTAGAGCGATGAATCGATACATTATATAATGTGATGGTTGAAGATAGACTCCAATGATCATTATAAGGCATGTGATCCGAGTCGATCAAGTGAACCAAAAAGTTCGAATCATCGATGCCTAGCATCATTCTCACTGACCTTCTCGTGAACTACACCAAGAATCAAGACACTTGTCCCATGTAGTTCGGCATTCCACTCCCGTTTTCTATGCTGAGGCAATCCGGTACTTGTCTCCATGCTCCCTATGCTTTGGCGTCTAGCTAGCAGGAGGAAAGCTAATAAGCCTACAACTAGAAGAAACGCAGTGCCAGAACCAATCCCAATTCCAATCCCTATTTTTGCATCCGTGGACAAGCCCAATGAGATTGTTGGAGTTGACGTTGGAGAATATACTCCTGATATTACACGTTGTAAAGACGTATTCGACTGCACACCAGTTGAGGGGGTACTTGGCTGTAGGTCAAACCGTCCCACGCACGAGTGGTGGTCAGTCGAGGATACCGTCGAAGTAGCAATATCGTCAAACATCATCCCATTAACCAATACTGCCATGACGAAGTATGGTGCAGTTATGGTTGTAGAGGTCGTCATGACGCCACCCGCCGTATCTCCACGTGTGCTTTCCATCATGTATGTGACCGTTACGGCAGACGTAAGAGGGGATGTGCATTCGCCGATCGAGCCAGGCGAAGAGAGGGCGACGAACTTGTAATCACTTTTTAGGCATGTTAGTCTCTGCTACTCTTGTTGAACGGTATGAAAGACTCACGAACAATAGCACGCAACCGGTGTACTTCTAACACCTACTTCACTCGCTTTAACAGTCGTATAAGCCTGCGGACAGACGATCGGTCCAAGACTATATTCCGTCGTAATGCCGGACGTAATGTCGCTGTTCCGCTCCCACCAGGTCTTAGCCTCAGAAGAGAGGCATGACAACCTTCCGTGGAAGGATACCACCGTAGGAAGGATCGAAAGCGAGAGCGTTGTAATTCTTATCTTTAGCAAAGCCCCATCGTGCCCATAAAGATGAGAAACAACCGTCTGGCGCGGGAAAGGCGGTTGTGAGAGGGAGCCACGAGACGACTGTTCCGAAGTTCGTCTCTGGGTATGAGTGGATGCGCTTGCAGCTATTGGAAAGTCTTTAAGAAACTATAGGTAAAGTGACAGAATTCAGAGCTGGAAAATGAGGGGAAATATCTTGATGAAATACAGTGAAGGAAAGGGGAAGAAGGCCGGGTCTTCAGTCTGCTTGCTGCATTGTGCCAGGTATCACAAAAAGAAAGCCTTGTCGAACGTTCCCATCGCATGCAGCTCCAGGTATTACACGATCAATGGTTGTGCGAGAGTCTGCTATCAACAAAGTATCTCGATAAGGAGGAAAGCCTGCGGATATGCCCTTTGCCATAGAGTCGACTGAAGGATGAATTCGATTGCTTTGAATTGGAGCAGCTTGGTGCGTCCGGTTGGTTTCGTAGTCGATGCTGTAACGCGGATTTGGATGCGACATCTCGACATGCCGGGGAATTTTGCTGCTGGTGCAGTTGCATTTGTAGTATTGGGAAGTCGCGATGATGGTCGTTAAAAAAGAGTTCGCGGTCGCGCTTCGGCTCCCACCCAAACATCTCCGGCCAAAAAGCACAAATCTTCATCAAGAAGCATCAATATTGAAGATGGCACCCTCACCTCTACAGCAGAGAAGAACACATAACACGCTTCTATTTCAGAAGCTATTAAATCTTCGCGAAGGTGCAAGTCCATTTACACTGGTGTTGGACACTTTGGAGCAAAGCGGAGGGCCTCTGGTGCGAGAGTTTGCTAGAAGGGCAAAGGTACGAGCACCCATTTTGAGCTATCAATCGTCTTCATGAGTGGCGTTCCTCAATTTCAGCGAGTGTTGTACTTGTCAAACGATTTCTGCTGCCCGTTATTTTCTTATTGTTTCTCTCTCTCCGGAAAATTGACATTTACACGTGACATGCTGGATTTGAGTTCGTTGCTAATGGGTCGTTCAGATCTCAAAAAGCAAGATAGTCTTCATTTCATTCTCTACTTTGAAGAAGAAAGTTCCATTCGATGTCGATTCCTTTATCAGTACACGCGGAAAGTCACTCGCGACACTGCGAACAGAAATTTTGTCCCACCTTCCACCCCCGCCGACCACTGCTCCTGCATCCACTTCGAATGTCGCAAGTAAGTCGTCCTCTTTTGTGGAGCCACCCTTCATGCTAATTCTCAAAGAACATCTTTTGATTATCGATGACCTACGTCCACTCGCCAGCAACCATGCCCACCACATATCACCGTTTCTATCCTCCCTCCTCATCGCTCCTCAGATCTCATTACTCGCAACCTATCACACCGACATAACTCTTCCAACCGCCACCGCCATCTCCAGCTATCAACCTCCGCCGCTTACCACTCTCACATACCTTGCGACGGCAATTCTCGCAGTCTCATCGTTACCTCAAGTCCTAGCCCGTAAACGTGCTCGAGACAAGAGTCTTCAAGAACCAGTCTTTGGTCTGGATGAGCATCGCGAAGGAATAATCGTTGGTTTTAACGGCGAAGACAATGCGGGAATGCCAGGTGTAGTAGTCAACATGGAGCTTCGTCGACGTTCCGGAAGAGGTGTGGTAGAGAACTTCGTGCTCATGCCTGCATCTGCACCAACCTCAGCTTCTAAGCTATCAGGCATCAGCGTCTTCGTCCTTCTAGAAGAGCATCCTCTCTATGCTACTGTCCCCATTGTAGCTGCACCAGATGGCAATAGAGGAGAAGAGGGAGTGGAGACGACATTCAATCTCAATCTTACAGAGAAGCAGAAGAGAGACAGAGAAGGTGTTGTGTTACCGTACTTCGATGCTCAGAAGGATGGTGGCGCAGCTGGTCCGGGTGAAGGTGGGCGTATTCTGTATGAGATGGGTGCAGAGGATCGAGAAGACTTTGACGATGAAGAAGATGAGATCTAACGGTAAAGCATTGCAAAGATATGTATCACTCCGACGCCAATCGCCCTTGCAGTCGAATTATCTGCGAACTATCCTGTGCTTCGTGTGATGGGTGGCTTAGCGAGGCGCCTTCCGCCCTTCATGCACGACTGACCAACCATCCGACTCTTGATTTCAGAGGTGCATTGTCGGCATTCTTGCAGGCACAATCGCAAAGCAACGAGGCTGTGAGGTTGAACCTCCAAAAAGTTGTCGTAATGACAAACTCAAATCTTCACATATCATCAACGCCGCCAGATATGCAAGAACTGTCATGGACGCTCTTGCTGCTGTCGGTCTAGTTGGGAACATCGTGCAATTTATCGACTTTGCAAACAAACTGGTATCAAAGACCAAAGAAGGCTACCAGTCAGCCGATGGCGCCCTCGTCGAAAATGCCGACCTCAAAACAGTGACAATTGACCTTCTGGCTCTTGCAGAAGATATCAAACCAATTTCAGGCATTGAAAACAGTACAACCCTCCATTCCCTCTGTCTGCGCTGTACAGACATTGCGAACGAGCTGCTCAAAGCTTTGGCCAAGCTGACGATCCAGGATGGGAAGAGCAAGTGGACAAGCTTCAGGAAGGCTCTACGCAGTGTATGGAGCAAAGAGGAGATACTAGGCATCGAGAAACGCCTCTCGTCGTTCCGCGACGAGATCAGCCTACATATTGTGGTAGACTTGAGGTAGGCCGGCCATGTTGCGGTTCGGACAATATACTCACATTCTATAGAGAACAAATCAATAAAGCGGGCACCAAACAATCGGACGACTACGAACTCCTCGCATCGAAGACGCGCGAGATTCTTGAGCTTATCATCAACGGGCAGGATGTTTTCAAGCGAGAAACCGAAGTCCAAACAAACGATATCAGAGCAATGCACATCCAGACAGACGACATTATCGTCCAGCAACACGTTAACACGCGAGTCGAAGTTATCGAAGCCATTCACGTCTCCGACCAACACGGAGATGCCGAACACGAGGCAACACGGCAGGAAATATCGCAACTCAAGGACGCAATCGAAGAGTTGAGTAAACAGATGAAGCAGAAAGACAACGAATTGAAGGATATTTTGGAGGAATTCCGCAATACTCGCAGCCAGAATAAGAAAAAGAAGTTGCGGGAGAGGGGGAATGCCGTATCTGCGGCACTACTCGCATTCGAGGTCATGTATAGAAGCCTCATTGTACGTCCTCAACTCTATAAGCCACCCAAATCCCCATATATCCATATATTTTGTGATACTGATCTTGTCCAGTACATTCTGAAAAGCCTACAAGAGCATGCTAAACGAGTCTTGCAGCCTTCCACGTTCAAATACACTTGGCGGGTCACTGCTTACCCCAGGAACGACACCTCAACCACTCAATCCGAGTCTCAGGTGGAGCTTGTCAAGTGTAACAACCTGTTGAATCCCTTTGACACGAACGCTGAAACATTGACGGCTTGCCAAAAGAAATCGGCCCCTGACGCTGCATTCGAACACGCGTGCAATGTGTATTATGGATACTATTACAGGGCTCTTCACTCTCGACACGATCTGGTGAACTTGAATTATTTGGACCTCAGGTGGCCGGCACAACAAGACCTGGAGGACTCTGATCGAGGCCCATTTGCAAATGCGCAAGGACTTGTCTTCCAAGCTTCTTTCCCCGGAGTACCAGCTATCTGGATTATGGCCATTCTTATCTCAGCGATGTCTGCTTGGCCATTTCCTGTCGATGATCATGCTAAAGATCGCATCGTTCACGATATCCTAGTTGAGGCACTTTGTTCTGCCGAGTACCGCCCCACTCGTGCAACGCCAGAACGGCACTTGAGGTCGAACTTACATTCCGACATCAAATTCTGGAAACTTTTTGCCCAAGCTCGAGGACTCAGTTCAGAAGTAGATTTTCGCTTTCGCAATTCCAAAATGCTATCTCGCACAGAATTCTTAAGAGATGGAGCATCTCCCGATTCGGCTGGCTGCACAGCTCATGTGGAAGAATGGACTAGATTCTTGAGTTGGCTGCTCAAACCAACGCCATATAAGGAGGAGGAGGATGGACCACTTCGCGTTTGTGGCCCTATCTTGGCAATTTCCATTCTGTTGAAAGACATGGGCTACGTATTTGATATAAATGCGAGAGATTGGCGCTGGCTGTGGGGTGATACCCCAAAGTGTCACGATTCTGTTGCGTCGAACTTCTCATCTAATCCTCGATTCTCAGAGGGAAATCACGAGCAGACGAAGGAGGTACTTTCTCCTCTCAGTGATGCATTGGACTTATCCTGTGCTCCCTTTTTTGGCGTACTGAACAGTCTTGATCACTGGCTGGGCGAGGTCTCTAGGTCGAAGAAATAGTCACTGGAGTCGTTGGTCCACTCACCCAGTCGGAAAAATTCGATGTTCCTTTGGTGTTCGATGTTCTATCTGGCCTAAGGTGACGGATTTCTCCAGCATCGTTACAGGGTCTTCAAGTACGGAATCTGAACGCCAAACCTCCCAACTTTGTTATCAACAGAAAGGGTCAGCGGCAGAAATTCACTGAGGGGTGAGAGTCAGGAACACGGGAGCTAAAAGACTAGGTCCCATAAATCGAATGCTAGTTTCCCACATAATTCTACACTCGATATACTTTCGCTCTTCATTCAGCTTGTGATTTCATCTCACAAAAAACTGCATTTTTTATTATGGCTCTACAAGCATTTCATTCTTTCTCCAAACTCCCGGTCGAGCTGCGAACTCGAATATGGCAATATGCTATTCACCAACCTCGAATCGTCGAAGTATCAGAATGCGGGCTGGACCACACAAGGCGCGGCAAGTGCTATATCGCGAGTCACAGAAAATTCGATGACAGATCGGACTGCTGCTTTCACTTGGAGGATCCTCTCGTGCGACCTATCACAACATGTCTGTCAGTTGAGGAGGACTCGTAATCAGTGGTATCAATGCAGTGGGGAAATTGTAGCATGTTGGCATGAAGCCGCATCATCAGTTATGCATAGTTTCACTAGGCGGTTTGGCCTAATGCCGATGTTCCAGCGAGAGGACTATATCAAGCAGACATTTCCACTTAGCTAGACAGACAGATTTGACATCAATACCATACATTTTGCCCTGACCACTTCCGCAACTGATAATGTCGATACACCGAATCGCACCAACACTTGGAATCTGCCCCTTTCTATTGCTACGAGCATACTATAAATCGGACCCCGGCAATATATCCTCAAAAATCAAACCTTTGATATCAATCAAAATAACCAAAAAAAATAACTTATAAAGTGTTTATAATGCAATCCCGGATACTTTATGCCGCGATCTCCGTAGTATTGCATGACTCGTTGGCCGATCTTTACAAGGTACGCTATATAGCGAGTACTACCCTGCTGCCATAGCGACGATGACCCCGAAGCCCTTGGAATATAGCAATTGAGAGCCTGGACATCTCCTGCTTCAGGGCATTTTAGTGATTCAAGCGCAAAAGTCCCGAGACTTTTGAAACCGACCTTCGTACAAGGTTTAATATAGATATTTAAGTTTTAAATTCCAAATTTTTTATTTAAGAGTGATTGAGATATTTCAATTTTATTACATAAGTTAAAATGGGATTTTGGGTGGGACGGATTTCTGGTGGGATCTCGGTTACTAGATACTGCGTGATTTCGCGACTTCCCATTTCACTTCCAATTTATCCTCTTACGACGGGACTTGCAGACAACCCGTCCCAAGGCAAGTGCAGGTACATTGCTCGAATCAATTGTCCAATTGAAGTTCTTCCGCCGCGCAGGCGTCATAGGGTTTTCGATGCGCCGCGGCGTGGTTCGGAATATTCCAAGCGACGCTACGCGTCGACGATATCCTCCACGGAGGATCTCACTACGAGTGCATTTGCCCCTTCCTTGACCACCGAAGGGGTGGGGATGGGTCCTCGAGATTGCAGGTCGCAGGATGATTTCTATTTCCGTTTACGCATTGTCTGTTGCATTCATATAGGCGCTGAGCGCTTCTTTCTTGAAGGCACAGCAACTGGTCATCTCGCGGTAGCATTAACAAATTCTGTTCTAAGATAACGCCCGCAAGTGCTCCTTTTAAACCCATACAAGCAAAATGCCCAGGTTCTCGCGCCTCATTCGCTTTCAGGCCGCTGACAGCGATGAAATCTACTTCGCTGATTTGGGCGTTGACATGCTCGAAGCCCCGAAACCTGGATCCAAAATCAACGCCCACAAGTCTTTCGATGAGCTGGGAAGTGGAAAAGCTTTCGAAGTTACGTTAGGGAAGGTAAATATCCTTAATTCTCGATCTACGATATCTTTTGCTAACTTGAACATAGCTGCTTGCGCCCCTTCCTTATCTCGGAGTGCCGATTTACTGCGTTGGCATGAACTATAGAACACACGCGGAAGAAGCAAAAGTAAGATGTATTAACAAACCCGCTCAACCTGCGCTGACATTCTCGCAGCTTCCAATCCCAAAGAACCCTCCGCTTTGGACAAAGCCAGTCACATCATTAGCCGATCCGGACGAAGACATCCCCATGAACACGTTCTGTGCATCGAGTTTGCCAGATTATGAGGTAAAATCATCTCTCTCCCGCTTGGCCTAATCTTTCCGACCACTCACTAATTTGTCTTGGTTATGCAGGGCGAGCTCACTTTCATCACCTCGAAAGAGTGCAAAGACATCAGCCCCGCAGAAGCCGAATCATGCATTTTGGGTTACACAGCTGGCAATGACATCTCTTGCCGCATGTTTCAAATGCCCGACCAATGCGGTGGACAATTCTTCTTCGCCAAGGCCTTCGACAAATTCGCGCCTATTGGACCAACGTTGATCAGCCCAGAAGTTTTCAAGAAGGGCGAAGGATTCAAATTGATAACAAGGGTCAATGGGGAGGTGATGCAAGACTCGGAGTTCATGAAAGATTTGATATGGGGTCCTGCGAAGATTCTGAGTCGCATGAGCCAAGGTAAGCCATTGATATTTGTAGCAATTTAGGGAACGATATGCTGATGAAAGTACGATTACAGGAACAACCATTCCAAGAGGCACAGCTGTCATGACTGGGACTCCAAGCGGAGTGGGAGCCTTCAGGAAGCCACGCTATTTCTTAAAAAATGGCGACGTGGTCGAGGTGGAGATTTCCAACATCGGAATTTTGCGAAACAAGATAGCTTTCAGTTGACTCCTATGGGAGCGGCTCCTTGGCTACCCTCTGTGGATATACTTGTTCACATTGATTGCTGAAAGGGTCCCCTCCCCTTCCTGAAACTCGTACAGAGTCTTGGACAGAACATCTTAGCTAAATGGGTCTTCTTATTTTCGATTATTTGATTTTCTGTTTACCTTGTGATTGTCTTAAGTATAGGCTGTGAGAGTAAGATGTAGCTGCTTCAGCTTCGCCATAATATCCTCCTTGGTGTCCTTGTCTTTTTAGACGAGGCGCATCAGGAAAAGGGAGGGTACATCGGCTAAGTGAAATCCCTGCTAGGGAGAAGCTTTGTGTGTGAATAGCCGTCGATGAGACCTTTGCTGTTGTTGCGCTTAGCGTTTGTCTGGTATCGAGCTGATAAGGCTAAGACAACCAGCTTTTGAGCTCACACTCACGACCTCTACACCACTTCCAAGAGGACAGTGAGCGAAAGTCAACAAGCGTATACAAAAGCTTTATCCTTGAAAACGGTCATAGATTAACTATTTCACAAAACACTTTGCTAGCCAACCCATTTCCCGATTTCTCCTCCCCAACCTGTAAGCCCTCAATCCATGTCCTCGCAGACACCGTCTAACTGAAAGCAACCAACGTGCTATCTTCCCCAAAGTCTTTCGGCAACTCGGGGCCCCAAATGGAAATCGCGCCCGCAACCTCCTTCCTCGCCTCCTTCTCATCATTCACGATATCCCCATCCGCATAATGTTCAATCTTAAAGCCACTTGGATCCATCCAATAATCGAAAATCTGGCTCCCAAGGATATGTCTGCCGACGCCCCAGACACTCTTCCAACCTTTTTTGCCCAACCATTCATGACCGATGAGTTGAGTATCGAAATCCGCTACTTCGAAGGAACTGTGATGGACGTATGTCTTCTTTACCTCGGGCGGCGCACGCTGTAGGAACAAGGTGTGGTGATCCGAGTATTCCTTGCCAAGATCGAGATGCATGAATGTCAGGACATCAATGTTTGAGAATTTCGGATGGAAGAGAATATCCGAGTGTACGAAATTGAAGTTCGACGTATAAAACTCCAATTCGCTGTCAAAATCCCTACAGACGTAGCCAAAGTGGCCCAGTTTATGGACCAGAGCCGGTCCTTCGTGGAAGCGCTGGAACTGCCCTGCACACAATCGTCAGTACCTAAACCGAAGAGTCCCATTGTGTTATTAGCTAAGTACTTACCCTGCCTAGGCTTCTCAAAAGGCGTATTGAACGCCCCCAAATTCTCATGCGTCGCGGTCGGTACATGCTCCGTCTCAACCGCTCTCTCTTCCTGCCCAAACACAACATGCATGAACGTATCTCCCGGCCTTGCAAACGTCACCATCTCTCCACCCCCCGGCGCGTTCAGGCTCTTCACCAAAGCGCCCTCAATATTCTTCGCCTTCTCGAACTCTTCCCTACTCGCAGCTACGAACGCCCCGCCGCCAAAATGTGGTTTCCCATCCTTGCTCTCCATGGCGACGTAGCAGTAGGGATCTTTCCCATAGCCGCGGAAATAGATGGTATCATTATCGCGGTGCGCTTCGACGAATCCGAAGTCGAGCGCAAATTTGGTGAACTCTTTGAGGTTGGGGTGGGAGAAGTAGACGTGTGAGAGCCGGATGAGCTGCACTTTTGAGGGATCGTTCTTTACGTCTGGAATTGACCTGTGGAATTGAGGAATCACTTGGTGAGTGATTCTCGAAATAACACGCAACGGAGCAGGAGCAGAGCAACTTACATGTCTGGAATGATGAACTCGCGGACGAATCTGGGTAGGCAGGAAAGCACACTCAAAATATTCAACATTCTGGTGTGGATTCTGTGCCGTGTGAACGACTGACGCCGAGCGGACTTTTGGCTTTAATATTCCGGCGCCCTTTGAAAGCTGACAGAACGCAAATAATGGGCCACGGCCAAGCCGGGGGCACCAAAGACGACGCAGCGGGGTGGCTGCGTGGAGAGATAGGCTTCTCCGAAGTTGTTGCTCCGCGGGGTGCAGGTAGTTAATCCGGGGAACTGGGGAAACTCCTTTCTTACACGGGGTCACGGCGGAACCAAGATGACCGCATCATCCGGGAAAATGAATAATATATCGCGCTTGACAGGGAGATGCTTTGAAAACCGTTCCAGAAAGTTTTCTTTGACTTTGAAGTTCAAAAGAGGATATTGATCACGTGTCGCCTCTTCATCCTCAATCGGTGCTTGTCCGTGAAAGATGGAGGAATTCCCTGTTGTGATCGTAGGCGCTGGTCCGGCTGGCCTTACGCTTGCATTGTCTCTCGCCATCCATGAGATCCCTTCGGTCATTCTGGAGAAGGAAAAAGCAGTCAATGAAGATCCGAGAGGAGTGTTCTTAGCGGGCGATGCTGTGAGGATTTTCACCCATGTCGGTATTGGGGACGAGATGGATGCTATTGGACATCGTAAGTGAAACTAAAATATTGCTTTACTTCCACGATTAACTTTACCTTGGGTTCGCAGAAGTCGAAACGGTAAACTTCCATCGAAGCAACTTCAAGAATCCTCCTTTCGTCTGCATGGATCAGACGGTCGATGTCTTGGAGCAAACCGTACCCGATAGCATCCTCCAAATCCAACCAAAACTCGAAAATGCCCTGCGAGATAAAATCGCCAAATCCCCACATTGCACGCTTCGCACCGGCTCCGAAGTCGTCGGACGAGAAGACCTGGACGATGGAGTGATTGTGGAGTATCACGACGATCGGAATACCGTGAAGCGCGTCAAGTGTTCCTATCTCGTCGGCGCAGACGGTAAAACTGGCGTGGTGCGAAAGCGGTTTTTGGAGCCCACCGCAGGCATTAAACAAGAAGTCGGTCTATTCACGTACACTGGGACTTGGGTCGCAGCGAACCTGAAGATCCAATTGCCAACACCAGAAACTCATCCTGAATTCCCGCTGTGGGGGAAAGGCTTCAGGCCACAAGAAGTATACGATTTGTTCTGGCCCGCCGGCTGGCACTTCTGCAGTCCTCCAGGTAAAGCGACGGCCTGCGGACGCTTCGGGCCTCTGGAATCGCGGTTCTGGCGGCATGAGTTTGCGGAGCCTGATTGGGATGACTTGAAGGATCCGGAAGCCTTGCTCTGGGAACATTTGATGCCGATGTTGACACGCAGTCATGATAATCAGGGAAGGAGGTTGGCGCAGGGCGATGTTGTGTTTCCCAAGGACTGCATTGAGATCCGGAGGTGTCGACCGTTTACGTTCTGCCAGAAGGTCGTCAACAAGTGGTTTCATCGGCGCACGGTTCTGATTGGTGATGCGGCTCATGTTTTCCCTCCCTTTGGTGGCCAGGGAATCGCGTGTGGGATTCGGGATGCGCATGCATTGGCCTGGCGTCTGGCTGTGCTCCATCGCGAGCCTTCGATCTTGGATGAGTCGCGAGACAAGATACTGGAAGCGTGGAGTCGGGAACGACGCCAGGGTGTGGACGATTCCGCGCGATTGACCATGGGAAATGGGAAATTAGCCAACGCAATTGAATCGTGGCCTTTCTATCTCGTAAGAAAGGCGATGATGTTTGCTTGGAGCCTTGGTCTTTTCCGTCATCTCTCGCCATGGTCGACTGAGGGTGAAAGAGCAGGTTACAAGAAGACGAAAGATGGCTTCTTTCTGGAACAATATGGAGGAGGTGGAAAATTGGCACAGATTTACGTCCAATCCGGCTGCCAGGATCCCCAACTGTCGGATGAATTGTTAAAAGGGTCGACGGCTGCAATGACGGTGCTGATTGTGAGCAGCAACACTGCGAAAGACGACGAGGAGAATGTGAGAAGTCTGCTCAAAGAAAGCAACGTGCCGCCATCGGTTCTGTCGCCGAAGTCTCTTGTGTCAATCTCTGGGAAGGGCAGCCGGAGCACTGTGCGCACTTGCCCTGAGAGGGATCTTGGAGGCAAGAAACTCCGACCAGGGTACAAGGAGAGTGCTTATATTGCCAGCTTGCCGCCGGGAACGAAATATGCGATTGTTCGTCCAGACTTCATTGTGTTTGGGGCGGCGAAGTCACTTGATGAGCTGCGACAGTGCCTTAGATTGTTGAATCAGAAGCTGGGTCTGTGAAGGGATGAGAGGTGGATTCGGATTATAGCGCTTGGCATAAAATAATATACGAGAATGAATCGCATTTCTGTCAGACTTCTCAGGTCCCGCGATCATTCCGCAATCTTGAGACAGGGAGGCGAATGCGAAAAGCGCGGGTTGATGTAAATTAGGACGCCTAGGACACCAGTGTTGATTTCAGCGACTGCTCTCAGCGATTTCCATGTCCATTCAGCTACAGGAGGTGAGGTGCCTATTTGTAGGGTATGTACATGCCACGGTGGCCTCTGACAGGCTTTGACGTCTCTCCTATAGGCTCTGATGTCCTATATCGTCATACAAACCCCCATAAGGCGAGTGCCTATTAGCGCCCAAAATCCCTATTTCCAATAACCAATTTGAGACGACTGCGATTACAAAGTAGGAAGGGTTCCGGGCGGCGGGAGACTTCCCATGATCAATCCAGAATCTGTAGTTCATCAACATTTGCTACATTCATGCCGTCAAAACACCCGGGTTTGAATGCTTCAGAGGACTCACCAACAATAATCTGCTGACCCGTCATGGAGTTATTCTTTGCCAAGCTAATGAAGGCATCTGCACAGTCGTCTAGATACGTCTATTTAAAGATTGTCGGCGCATGATCGGACTTAAAATCCAGAGATTGTACGACAAACCTCATGCTTCAAGGTAGCTCTGCTGTTCAGGCCCTGGATCAATTGCTCCGGAAACTTCTGGCCCTGCACAGGATCCACTGTCAACGAATTTCCGAGAACAAGAAAATGCAACGAGGTTCATACCCATTCTGTCAAAAGGAGGCCTGGAAGTACAGCGTTGACTCTGATCTTGGGTCCTTGGGAGAATGCGAGGTTTTTCATCAGCTGCAGACCCGCTGCCTTGGTCACTGAATATGCGACGCTACTTCCCATTGAAGAGATGCCCTGGGAACACCAATTTGAGAACTTGATCCATTAGTATGTGGGGATTTGGCTGCTTACAGCGATGGAGGATGTGATGAGATAGACTCCTCCATCAGGATTTGCCTTGAATATGGGAACTACTTCTTGCATGAGCTGGAGGTGTGACATAACGTTTATAGCCCAGCACTGTTTAGATTGGTCATTATCAGAAAACGATTTGCCCATTTCAAGGACTATTCACGAACCTTATTCCATTCATCATAAGACATATCATAGATATCGCCGTGTTTCGTCATTCTTGTCCAGCCTGCATTCGCAACAATAATATCCAAACCGCCCAGCTTCTCAATCGTCTCCCTGACCAGGCGGGAATTATCTTCTGCAATTCCGGCATCCTAGAAAACTCAGAAATGGGCAAAGCATTTTGATCAAATCGTATTGAAAACTTACGCCTTCCACAACACAGGTCTTCACTCCAAAGTTCTGTTGAAGTTTCTCTGCGACCTTTGTAGACGCGTCGAAGTTGGACACATAATTGACTGCAATGTTGCAACCTTCGGTGGCAAATTTCTCGCAAATCAATGCTCCTAGACCCCTTATACAATCATCAGAAAAAAATTGTACGAGAGAGCCTACACATTTACCTGGACCCTCCCGTAACCAGGACGTTCCTCCCCTGGAGTGAATAAGGCATTCTGGTCCTGATTGAATATTTGAAACCGTCAAGAGATGGCTGTCAATTAACACTGGCTGATGTCCTTCGTGCCAATTGAATGGAACCCAAAGAAGTCCTTTAAGGATGCGTTAGCTGTTGGAGGAACGGAGTGACGGGCACGTGATTCGGCTCAGTTCGTCCTCGGGTTAACTTCTCAACGATGCCAGATGTTCCGGAGAAACGTCTTCACCGCTAATACCGCTCGGAGTACAGAAGCCTCGGTGTCAGCTGTTTGAACTGGAGACGACTTTAGACGGAGTTGATGTCGCCTTGGTTGAAAGTGCTGAGCCAGTCGTAAAGATTGTTTGAATCAATTGGTGTTATGGGGAACTGGAAGTTCAAGGAATAATCCACGTTGGAATCAGGTGCTTTCCCTTCAAATCGAGGACGAAAACTCAATGGCCTTTGCAGGCTCTTGCTGATATGATATGCATCTGACATAGTGATGGGTCCTGATGCCGCATTGCGAAATTTCTCTGCTGCGGCTGCAGGTTGAGCATCTCCTGTTAGCAAAGATCACCGAAGCAGATGGTTGAAGAGACGCTTCCAAACTTACTGATCAAAGCTTTGGGTAAGAGCCATTGGTTGCTGAGTTGTTGTAGGAACAGGTGCAGCAATTGCCAGGAGCTTCGAGTGACCGCTTCTTCGCGAGCTGTCCCGTTTCGCCGGGACTCCAATTTCGACTCCATGTGTATCAGCACCATCGCAATGAAGATGATGTAGCAAATAGATGGGTCTGTAAGCTTTTGAGTGCTTGGGTTCCAATATCTGATTATCTGCATAACCTCATCGACAAAGCCCATGCAGGAATCCCAATTGGCGAGCAAAATCTCATTTTGGTTATCTTTGACGACGCTTTCAGGGACAAGCACTTGCAATTGACTGATATGCATCTCAAGCAAATTGACCAAACGTAATGCGTGATCCTCCTTCTGCTCGCCAAGATATAACTTGCGCTGAGGATCCTGATATCTCGCGGGCAATGCCAAACGTGTCGCGGCAAGTTGGTTCGAAATTACTTGATGTTTCCGTTGAAAGTTCCCTGCAGGGTTTTGGTTATGTGCACGTCGAAGATGACATACTTCTCGCATTTGGGAAGTAATGACAATCCGGATGACAAAGTTGGCGTCGATTTCTGGTAGGTTTTCATCATTCTTTTGCCACGCAAAAGCTGTTGCCTTCAGGATATTTGATAGATCTTCGACGTCGCCTCGAATATATATTCGATCGTTTGCAGGAATCGTTCCTCCGTTTGTCCAATCGTCAACAGAGCACGTCGGTAAAGCTGTACATAAACTGTCTAGGTCGATATTAGAAGGTGTTGATGCAGTCGAATTGCAGTATGTATCTAGAATGTAAATCGACCACCACAGGTACCTCCAGCTTTCAAGATCTTCAGAGGTTGTTATACATGGTTCGTAAAAGGAACAATTTGCAGTATTGTCAACTTGGTGAAGGCCATAATGATATGCGAGGCGGACTAGATGCCCCGCAGTAGCCCAGGCTCTCCGATTTGGAGAGGTTCTGAATTCATACAGAGCCAAGAGAAACAACGCTCTGAGGTCACTGATGGTCGCTGGAATGTCAGACATACACAAAGGAGCGCATGCCTGGCGAGTCAAAGTCGCATAATGCTCTCCGAGAGTGCTTGGGCCCCGCATGGCAATTTCCTCATTTTCTGACAAAACTGCAGTGACGGCAAATATTGCGGCTAGAAGTGCTTGAGGGATTTGGCCGGTATTGTACTGGTTCAACAAATTCTGCTTTCGAAACAACGGGTACAACGGCTGAATACTTTCAAAGTACTCTTGTAATCTGCAAAAATTAATCACCATGAGCAACGACGTGCAACATACAGCCATGAGCTTACAAGTCTAATTCGGCTTCTGGCGATAATCCCCATTGGGCCACTCCAAGTGAGTCGACTGAGGTCTTGCTTTCGACATCAATCATCCGATATCCTTCCCAAGAGCTGGCCGAGGGTGATTGAGAGTCAACAGGTACTGGGCCGTTAGACACCGAGAGAGTTGAATCTGGACCCGAATACCGCAATTCACTCGCACTGATTCGCTCACCGTGAAAGCTCGTAGGCCCGCCATTGAGTAAAGGCGCTTGCTCGACTGATAATCATTAGGTTACTTGGAGAGATTCTAATTGAAGTATTGAGGCTTCACTCACTACTGCTGCCGGTTGATGGTGACGTTCTTCGACGTGCGACACTTGAGCCCTTCATTGGTCCAGGTTTGCGCTTCTTTGTAAAATAGGTACAGATGCGATCATTCTCGGCACATCGAGAGCAAGTTGGCTTCTGGCGATTACCTACACAATCATCAGCATTAAAACAATAGCTGCAGTGATGGAGGAAGGGGAACAAACATTTGGTCTTCTTACTATGTTAGTCTCGCCGTCAGTATTGATTGCACTCAAAGGAATTGAGGCGGCGGTAGTCTTAGGGGTAGGGTCAACGAACATCAAGCAGGCATCGCAAACGCGTTCAGTATTGGTGACAGCTCTGGAGGAAGCAGCGTCCATATTGCGAAGACTCTGGCGCTGGGTCAATATACTGCGCTTTATGTATTGAGTTCCTGGTGATGGAAGGATGTTTAGGTGCAGATTTTTTGTTGTGATATGCCACTGCCGAGACAGGCCGGAGGTGTCGGAGGTGCGGGGTTTCTCCACAGCGAGACATCCTGGGATGATTTCCCTGTCCAGCTCCGGGGGTACGGTAGACACAGACGGGCTATCCAAGATGGAATCATGTAATTGTACAGTAACTCATTAGTTCAACAAATCTGAGCCTCGAAAGAAGGCCATCCCTACGAAAGCATAGGAATAATAATAATAAAATAATTTAATAGGATCTCAAAGCTAAAGCGCCGTACCTCCGCACCCCATATATTTCAGCCACTTCTTCTCCTCGCCTCATCCAAATCTACCCCCTGAATCGCTTGCTCGAGGACTTCTTCCCCCATGCATCTTCCTTCCTGGTCGGGAGATCTGCTTGGTTTTGCTGCAGCTTCGATAAAGAGACGGCCTAGGTGCATCTAGCCCAGCAAAATGGACACGCGACATGCTTCCAGACCAAGCTAACGATATACCAAAGCTCTTGAATCCTGCCTCGATTCTCCGGCCCCTACATCAAATTTTATTTAAATAAAATAAAAATTTTGAAATTTTTTTTAATTGAATTATTCATATAATTTTAAATTAATATTTTAAGAATTCTTATTGAATTAAATTTTATATTTTAAAAAATATTATTATTAATTTATTAATTTATATAATTTGAATATTTGTGAGGTGTAGAATAGGAGGCAACAATAGGTCAGATTGGTACTAGACTAATCTCTGCCCTTCTGCCAGAGATTCAGAGGGCCCCTATATACAGAATAACGGCCTAAGAATAACAACCGTACAGCCCCCGTAAGACCTCCTACGCTACGCGTAAGCTTACGCGAGCCGTACGTAGGTTATGGAGGCTGCGCAGCCTTAGGTGGTGGCTGCAACAGCAGGACACCTAATCCAACACGTGACAATATTATAATATATTTTTAATATATTCTTTTTTATTTTATATAAATAATAAAAAGAAAAATTATATTATTTATATAAACGAAAGAATAAAATAATATTAAGCTTATAATAAACTTATAAAAACAAGTAATAAGAAAGAAAAATAATATTCTAAGTTTATAAAAACTATAATCTAAATAATAAAAATTTGCGGTATATACGTAACCCTTGAATTATACCAATTCTATACCATTATAATATAACTACCCATGATAATTCTACTTTACTATTCTATATTACCCCAATACTAATCTATCTTTATATGTAATGTCTCCGCATTCTACTCTCTAATTAAAGACTTATCTGTAATCCTCTCTTACTTAGCAGCGAACTTGCTCCTTGCACGCAGGTTTGCTCCAAAGTAGTACAGAACGAATATGCCAACAACACAGCCACAAGTCAGCCCAGCAAGTAGACTCACACCAGAACCGATCCCTAAATTAAGGTATAAGGGTCTCGCAAAGAGGATTGACCCTGATGCGAGCGCCGACCTCACAAAGTCATTCCCCGCGAACAGAGAGGCTGCATACTGCGGGTACGACACCGGGATGTAGACAAATACACACTGGAGCAGGATGAACACACCATACGAGTAGATTCCGATTCCGATTATGGAAACTATCCAGTGGACCGATGCTCTAGCTGTCCAGCCAAATATGAACAAACCAGTTGGAAGCAAGAACGAAGCGAAGAGTGCCGGAATCAAGCGACGTTCGGGCGTAGTGAGGCCCTTAGTCATGATCTCGGGTTCCACGACGTAGTACATATAAGCCCAGTAGGAGGGGATTGCTAGGGCGACTGAAACTGAGATTGAGAGGAAGGTCAGGCCCATTTCGCCGAGGTTGAAGCCGTAAGAGCCCATATAGACAATGGGAAAGGCCTCAAAGAAGGAGTAGTAGATTCCATAAACGAGGGAAGTGTAAACACCCGTGAAGAGGATCTATACTATCTTAGTATAGGGCGATTCGTTTTGAGTACCTGACAACTTACTGCTGGGTCGAGGATCATGATCTGCATAGGCCTATAGAGTGATTCATACAATATTTTCGATACTTCGAGTTTAGATTGGTTGATTTCGGCCTGAGACTTCAAATTTGGGTTTCCAGTGAGCCTTCGGAGACGAGCGGCGCGGCGGATAAGAATGTTAGAAGAAGAAGTCTCGGGGAGAAGGAAAAACATGCTGAGGAAGACAGGCCCAGCAAGCCAGAGGATTTCCCATAGCGACCATCGCCAGTTCTCTGCTGGGACAGAGAAACCAGAAATGATAGGACCTAGCGCGGGACCACAGGTTGCGAATGCAGCCCAGAGCGAGATTCCATAGGGCGTCTTTAGGAGAGAAAAAATATCGCCGATTGAGGCTCCACCCGTGGCAAGACAGGGTGACCCGAAGAATCCTTGTAGGAAACGGAGAACAAGAAGGCCAGCGAAATTGTCGACAAGCGCGGTCGGGACGCATAAAATTACGAAGATACCGAAAGTCGCAATATAGGGTGGGTTACGCCCAACCACTGGGATTTCTGACAGTGGAGCAAAGAGAAGGGGACCAATGCCGTCTGAGTCGCAAGGTTAGTTAGTGCTATTCCTCAAAGTCCGATATTACTTACATCCTAGGACGTAGAGGGCAAGGCCAAGGGATGCAGCAGTTGGAGAAACACCAAACTTCTCTTCAACATAAGGTGCGCTAGGAGTATAGATCGCTGATCCCAAGTACACGGCCAGAGTATATAAGCTGAGAGTCTTTTAGCTACATTTCGTTGACAGACCTCTATTATTGCTTACTAGATCTGCAGTGCTGCCACAGACTTCTTTCCAAACGACCAATTCTGCGGATTTTCCTGGTCATCGGTATCGTACCAGTCAACTAGAATCGTCCCATCTGCCGTCTTCTCTGGAGTGATAGGCTGAGCAGGCGCTGCCTTAACTTGCGATCGCATTGTCGCTTCCGTGTATGCCCTCTCCAAATCCCGACGAGTGGTGACGTTCTCGAGATCGACACGGCTCGTTATTCTGGACAAGAGTTCTGACGCAGGGGAGGTTGGTTGTACGCCCTCGACCACTATCGATGAGGATGAGTCTGACACCGTATCTGTAGTCGGAAGCCTTGGGGGCTGAGTGGTTTCCGATTCAGGGCCTGGAACTTCTTCCGATTTCTCATTGACGTCTGATTCTGGTAGTGTGTCCGAGGTGGATAAAACAGAGTCTGGGCGGAATGCCGTTTCTGGAGCATCACAACGAGTGTAGCTATCGGGGCACCGAAATCCTTCCTTCTCTTCAGGATATTTGAAAATTTTGTCTCCAGTAAAATAACGAATAAGCTGCCCCGCCGGGCTTTCGCGCAGGAGGTTGGACATGTTGACGTGGCTGGGGAAGCAGAGAAAGAGGGTCTTAGATACCTCCCGGAAAGAACAGACGAATAATGAAGCGTGAGGGGAGTTTACAAGGCTTCGGTACGTATGAAAGTGGCACAAGAGACCCTTTCGTATTTTCAACAAAATTCAACAAAATTTGCAGCATAGATCAACTAGAGAGGATGTTATTACATGCCTCAGCTATGTCATAATCCTCCGACTATCGTGCCAGTTCTCTAAACCGACAATGAGAACCGACGTTATCGGAAGCCGGCCACGTTGATTATGGAAGGTTTGATTTGAGATACATCTGTTACCATCCAAACTGCCCGACTTTCAACGGGACATGACATGACATGATTGGAGAGGACACCTCAAGAGGCTTCTCTATCAACCTTGCTCTCATTCTGTTGAGTGTTTTTTTTGGAAGTAGGCTGCTCCGTGGAATCCGCGGACTAGCAATACATAGCATAATCGGAGGAGTGGGCAGAAGGGAAATGCCGGCACAAATATCCATACGGTGGTTTCTTCTAGTATTCTGTTATCATTCCTTTAGGTTGTTGTTCTCGCAATGGAGGTTGATCCGTGAATTCGCTAGTACTGCGAAACGCACTAGATGAGTCAGCAGAATGTGCTACCCCAAGCCAATCGGAGTAACTTCATCCTCCATGCGAAGCTGGCGCCACAACATGTCTCGTTCAGAGATCCACCAGTAGATCCTCCGAGGCCATACACGCATCCAATGCAATATCATGGAGCATCTTTTGTCTCCCCTGCAATCGAATTGGTGACATTCCATAGGATGTAGTCCAATTTGCCAGCTCTCCAACGGCCCGTCACAATGCCGGCAATTGGTTGCTGGGACCAACCAACTCTACCTCCGAAAAGCGCGAACGAAACTTAAAATCGGCTGAACGGGGCAAGGGACATTCAGTCCCCGAACCACAATCCGACCTCATATGAACAGCAGCCATGATACAGTGATGGACAAGACTCTGCGTGGAAACCGTTTCTGGAAATGGATAGCTCCTCGGCGATAGTGAACCACATGGCGCTTACGTAAATGTAAATGTAAGGCATCATTTCGACGATTCACGTCTCTTGCCAACCTCATCCTAACTGTCGGTAATTGACGGCAGACACCTCAAGGTTATCTGACCTCCACGGAGGGGCGAACAGATAGGGTCCGCTTCAATATGTTCTAGGCAAAGGGAAATAGTCTAATCAACAACAAGGTTATATCTTTCTCTGTTTTCGCTCCCGTCTACATATGTGGATACAGAAGTACAGTACCTACCAAATTTTCTTAGTGCCCTATAATTTGTTTACCAGTTACCATCAATGGGCGTGTTGGATAGAGATATGGAGCATCGGTGGTACCCTATCGATTTGAACGCAATTCCTCAGCTGCAACACGAAGTGGATCTTGATTATTGTGAAGGATTCACGGATTGGGCGTGTAATGTCGACACGGTTATGTACCGGCATATGATATCGACAGGACCATACACCCAATCATTTAATCCGAACATCAGTACCCCGGCAGGTACAGAGTAGTCAAACGACTGCCCCGCGCTTTCAAGCCCCAGCTTGTGCGAAGCTCTTCCAAGCCAAAAAGAAAGGGTGCGCAAACATTCCCTCTGCCATTCTTTGTCCAGGGTATTCTGACTTTCAACCTTAGCGACGAGCCCAAAACCGTGCCTCGCAAAGAGCTTTTCGCCGGCGGCAGGCGTGCTATATCCGTACGCTCGAACAGGAGCTGGAAGAAATCCGCACTAAGTATGAGAAGTTGCGGAAAGGCTTTGAGCATGTCAAGGAAGCGGTTTATGAGGTAGAGAAGGAAGACTGGGCTGGAGACTACTTTGAAAGTTGCAATGAGAGCGTATCAAGCGGGGATGAGAAGGAGCAGGTACGAAATTAGTATGCTTAATGCACGAAATACTGTTTCCAAGACACGGAAGTGATGGAGACTAAGCATCCACGGAGTTCGGAGAATTCAAAAATTGAATATATTATCCTCCCAGAGTTTACGATGTAGAGAAACTAATTGCAGGTCACAGCCCGTTGATGTGTAGAGTAGTGCAGAAGTGAGATTTAATTACGGCGCTTTGAACTGTAAGAGCTTTTCCGCGGAAAATCAAAAACAGACACGGGGTCCCAAGAACGGTAATCATCTGATTCCGTTTTTGTTTCAGAAGTCTTGGCCAGGCTACAAGAACCGCAGCTCAGACTTCTGCTTATCTCCTTTTCTCCTAAGGCACAGTAAATACATATATATCCCAAATGCCATTTCAATCGTACCCATTAATGCCCATTTTCCTACCAAAAAAATTACATACTTAGAAACCTTGCGATATCGAACCCATACTTGAGAGATTTGCCCAAAACTCCCAGTCAGTGAAGTCCGCCTCGGGGAAAGAATTAGGGTCGAAATCTTGTTGGGCTGCGGGAGTCAAAACTTCAGGCGCTAGAGATAGAAACCTAAACCAACTTGGATGTAGTGGTCCTTGCATCCGTCTCAAGATCTCGTCGATTTCAGTGCTTGTAAGGGGGCCGGAAAGACGCTCCGATAGCTTTTTGAACGAAGCTAAAATAATGAGTTAGATAGCTGCACCCTTCATTCTGAGGTCGCAAATCACTTACTTATGAGGAAGCGCGGTAAATGCCAAATAGTTGCAAACTGCTCGAGGAAGAGCAGAAGCAGATCTTTGTGAGTTCGAAGCCTTGCTTGAAGTTCTGGTTCAGAGTTTGCCACGTCCTGAGAATGCAAGTGTATTATCATGAGGGCATCCGAGATAATAAAGCAGACCGCTGGATCGACTGATAGACACTGCTGTGCGTTCCATTCTCTGACGACTAATACTATATCTTCACAATATTCAAGGGTTCTCCGCCAACGAGCCAACCATTCTGGCTCATCCACTTGCTGATATATAGGAAATGATAACAAACAACGAGAAGCATGCAGGTGAAGAATAGAAATGAGCCGAGCGTGATGCTCAGAACTTGATTCATTAAGCAAGACATTACGGGCCAAATTGAAATAACGCGGAGGCAGTGATAGTCGAACGGCAGAGAGATCGTGTTCGAGAGCATCAAAGCGCGATCGTAAGCCTTCAGAAGGGTTTTGTTTCCAGAGTCGAGAAAGCCTTGCGGCTCCCCTAAGTATGGTTGTCGTCACTATGTGTATGTTGAAGTTGAAATCGCCACCGCGAGAAGTGATATCCCTGCTCGTCTTCCAGAGCAGCTCTGTCTCAACGGGCAGAAAGATCGCGGCCTCAGAGGCGAATTGCCTATTCGCTTGTTGGGAATTCTGTACCAGCCCCGTTTTGACACTGTCAAGTTCAACCACGAAGGGAGTTGCTGCTGTAATGTTGCAATATGAATCTAGGCAGTAAATGCACCACCAAAGACTCCTCCATTCCTCGATTTCATCATCGCTCATGGGATTAGTATCGAAAAGTGGACATTGATCTCGATTATCAAGCTGGTGCAGCCCACATTGATATGCCTTGCGCGTGAGCTGGCCAATTCTTAGCCACGCGTTTTGCCCCGGATATTGGTGAAACTCATAGAATGCGAGCAAGCATGCTTGTTGAAAGTTATCCAGGGACTTCAAACTGTTTGAAAGTTCTTCATCAGCGATTTTGGTCGACGCCAACAAGGATCCTAAACAGTTGTCCAAGCTAGGGCTAGCCCAGACGCTTGTGAGCCCTTGAATCTTTGCAGAGACTCCAAGTATTGTCAGAAGTAGATTACGGTTGACGAATCCACGCTCATATCGCTGTAGGAACGGGCGCTTTCGGAGCAAGGGTATTGATGGGTGAATGTATGTGAAGAAACCCTTGAGCCTGCTCGCACGCAAGTTAAGCTACAGATATTTACCATATTCACGAGCTTGGTAGATTTACATACAGTTGAAGTTCTTGGTTGGGGTGAAGTTGTGGGTCCGTTAGGCTTCGATGATTACTTCCCTGACCTAGAGAAGTGCTTGCTTCGGCAGAATGAGATGAGGTCTCTGTTACAGCCGAGAACGGCGCTGTCAATTCGGTAAAGATGTGTTGCGGGAACAAGTCTTCAAGCAAAGTAGAAGGTTGTTGTGCTTCACGTGAGGTAACATCAGCTGATAATTGAGGCTCTTCTCGTAACACTTTAGTGTGGGCCTGATCAGCAGCTACCAACCAATAAGAAACCGTCCACTGACCAGCAATTGACTGAGAGGCTATGGCAGTCGATCTTTTTCGGCGGGAACCTTTGGCAGGACCCGGCTTTCTTCTAATAGAAGAGTAAACGCAGTGCATGTCTTCTTCAACACAGCGAGAGCATGCTGGACGTCGTAGATTGCCTGTATTTTGCTGTTAGATATGGGAAAGAGATCTTGTTCAAGTCAGGCTCGCATACACTTGACTTTCTTCCTAAGTCATGTTAGTCAACCTATTCTAATCTCCGAGACATTCGGGAACACCAACAGCATGCGTCTATCGCAGACTCGACTGCTGGAAAGCTGGAGCTGTGGTTGTGGCGTGATCGGTGGGTTGATTGAGCGACTGGCCGACTGCGCGTCGCAAGAGACTGGCTGGGAACCCTCGGAAGAATTGAGGTTTGACATCAGGAACGTTTTGTCCACCAAACTGCCATGTGCAACGAGAACTCTGTGGACAAGAAAGGAATCGCTCACTGTTTAGTTGGTTCAGCCTAGTCGGCTCGGGAGATAATTTTTGGTGGGGTAAGATGGTCCGTGTTGGTGGGCTCGGGATTCAAAGGATCGACATTACCTAATCACCCAATAGCCGTCGCCTATTGGGTGAGGGTGGTTAATGCACAAATGAATAGTAATATGATATGATATTATATATATATTTATTATAATTTTAAAAAATTATTTTAAAATTATATTTTCTTTAATTGGTTATTTATTATAAGGATTAATATAAATTTTTTCGAAGGAATAAATTAAAAATTATATAAAAATTAAAATTAAAAAGAAAATAATTAATTTTTTTAAATTTCGATAAAAGTATTAAATATGGCTTTTTGATTGGTTTATTAAGAAATATTATAATAATATTATATTTTAATTATTAATTTAAATATTTATAAATATATTAAATTTAAAATTAATTTTATTATATTAATTTTTTTTAATTAAAATTTATTCGCTTATATAAAAAAAATCTTATAAAATTAATATTTTTTAGAATATTTTAAAGTTTTAAAAGTTTGAAAAAAATTTATTTAAAATATTAAAATTATTAATTATCGAAAATTATAATATCAGAATCTTATTTATTTTATAATTATTAATATTTATATAAAATCGAAAAATTATAATTATAAAATTATAATAAAATAATATAATATAATATATTAAATTTTTAATTTTTTATTTGAAATTAATAATATTTAATATTTAATATATTTATTTTATTAAATTTATATAATTTTAATATAAATTATTATTTTATTAATATTTATTTAGAAATTATAATATATTAAATATTTAAATTAAATTATAATTTCGGGTTATATAATCCTTAAAATTTTATTTCGTTTATATTATTTAAATTATTTAATACTTATTTATAATACTTTAAATATTTTGAAGTTATATATAATAGCATTATTTAAAAATTTCTAGACTTGATTTCGAGGAGGTTCGAATACAAAGGAATGCTTACCACGGTTCGAGTATACACTTTCCGAAAGAGTCTTATGCCAAGAATATAAACATCTGGGGTAAATTAGATCATGAGAGACTGTTCTGGTAGATCCTCAGAAATTTCGCCGAATTCAGCTCGATCACTTCCTCTCCATGGCTGTGTGAATGCTTAGTGAGCTGCCATCTGATCTTGGTCTTAGCTTTACTTTCCTTAATCCAGTCTCACGTTGAATTGAACATGTACTAGCCACTGAGATCAGCGCAATCCTTGACCTCAGAGTCCACTAATGCGACTCCAAGTCTTCGACGCTGTGGAAGATGTTATCAAGGGCGATGTTAAGCTTTGAGGGCTTTCTTTGACTGGAAATGCGTATTCATTCAGCTATCCTCGCTTCCTTTTCCTATCCCTTTACTTGAAGCCCCAGGCTGCGCGGTTCTTCCTTTGAGTTTTCTCGTAATTCTTTCCGAATTCGGTCTTCATAGCATCTTTACGACTCATATCAGTTTCATAGCCCAGAAGATCGCCTGTTGCCTTTTGTACTGCAAGAGAAGCTAGTTGCCAGCCTTCCGCACGTCCTGGTCTCTCTACAAATTTGACTGCCTCTTTTGACCTTTGCGGCATCGACAGGAGTAGAGCCCGAAGTACGCATGTACCAATTCATGGCGCAATGTTCCAAGATAAGCCGCGAGACGAGCTTCTTCGTCCTCTAGACCGGTTCCTGTGAGTGATCTCAAATACGAATTAACGCCGCGTAGTTGTCTGGAATACGAGATCGCCCCTCGAGATTATGATGATGCCCAGTGTATAAGCCGTCCTTGTTTGGAATCTTGCTTGGAGATACGGCGCCATCTTTGTCCAGATGCCCGATTCGCTGATTGACTAGTGCTCGTCCAGCGATTTTCCAACTTCATTCAGGACCTGTTGATCTTGTGGCGCCATATAGAAGTTGCAAGGTCACGTAAGGGAGATCTGGGAGGCCTGGGCGGTTTGGGTGCAGGTCTGTCAAGGAGCTCGTCGTGTAGTTGATCATACCATGCGGCATCCTCTAGAGCTGTGCGATTCGTCTCGTCTTTGATATCGATTAAAGCTCCATATGAGACCAATGTGTGAACAGCGGACTTCACGTCATTCAGAGAGAAATATTCTCCAATGACCTCTGGGTTCTTGAGGAAAATCTGTACTGGCCTGGTCCAATACCCGGTGTAGTTATTGTTGACTTTCGTGTTGACTTGTGCCCCGTGCTTGAGCATTGCTGCCATGGCTTCTGATATGGGTTGGAAAGGCCCTGCGATTCTAGAGATATTCGCTCTGGTTTGGAAATCGCGCACATTAGACATAAATAATTGCCATGCTGTCTCTTCCTGGTAATTTTTGTTGGGGTCTGCACCACACTCTAGGAGTGCTGTGACTAGTTTGGCATCGACTGGGTAGTCGGTTCGTGTAACAGCGTAATGAAGCAATGGTCGCCCTTTCTTCCGAGAAACGTAGCCAGGGCGAAGTCGAATCTTAGCTATAACGTATGAGCTGAGCCCTACCGCTATGGCAAACGCCAAGAAGTTGTCTAACCATTCTTCCGGGGGCTCTCCTGACTTTTGCTTCCAGTATTCCCTAGACCAGTGTCCCTGCATGAAATCTTTTGCTCCAGCGGAGAGTGTTGACATCCTCTGATCCATCACGTCCAAGAGATCTATGGCTACAGTCATCGTAAGCTGCTCTACAACTGTGACATAGTAGACACAGTCATCTATGTTGGAAACAAGTTTTTCGTGGGTGTTGAGTAGTTTCAGGGTTGCTGAATGTAACTTCAAATTGGCAACAACGCTTCCCGGCAAGGGCGCGACACCGAATATCTCTTGCCACGCGTCTGGCCTCGCCAGGAGCTCTTTCACCGTCTGATGTAAAAACTGTACTGTCACATGCTCTTTTCCCGAGACCGTCGTGTGCTGTATCTCAAGAAGGCCTCCGCATCGACTCCTTATTCGTCGGGACAGAGCCTCGTCTGTGATGGCAGTCGATCCCTCCGTGATCAGGTCAACACTCACTTCACGGTCTGTATCGGAAACAAAGCTTGGTGAGCTCGTATCAAGACGAGTTGCAGCAGCTTCAAAAAGTCCGACGAGAGAAAGAGGTCGGCGGGCGTACTCGACTAAGTGCAGTAGCAACGCAGTCTCCTTCAAGTAACGAGGACGCACTTTCTGAAGCATACGTTTGTAGACACTTTCCAAATCGCCTGAGAACATGTTCAATCTTGCCCGTAGCTCTGAAATAGAGTCTCCATCCGCCAAACTCTGCAACAGGTCATTGACCACAAGCCTGACCCATAGGAACACTCCGTGTGCTCGCTCTACGATCAGGATGATCAAATTGCCAATAGTAGCGTCATCTGAATCCAGGGCAGGGCGTTCAATCCGGGCACTCTCCCGCACCCGTGAGGATACGTATTGCAAAATATCCCCTTTCGACTTCTCGTGTATGCTGAGGCTTGGGAACCCTTGAAATAGATCTCGGAATGAATTGTGTGGGCGGCTTGATAAGCAGAGCTTAACCTTCCAGTTTGTTCCAATGCCCTTAAAATCCATCGGGGGCACTATCAATTTAAGGAAGAAGTCTGCAATTACCCAATCCTCTCCGTCGAACTCATCCAGACCGTCAATAAAGAAGCACATGAAAGCACCAGGTTCAACATGTGATTTGACAAGGTCTAGCGCTTGGCGGAGATCGGCTTCAGACCATGTCTTGATGCCTTCCGCCAGAGATATGTGTGTTCTGAAACTTTTCACGTTAGATCGAGCTACTGATAAGGCTGCCTTCGGCCAACGCTCCAAAATTTGGAGCAGAAGAGCGCGCAGGAGACCAGTAAAGGTCTTTTCTAAAGCAGAGCCACGATCATGAAAGAAGAACTTTGCCAGAACAATTGTATGAGAAGATCGGTTGAGCTTTAAAAGGTCTGTCGTTCGTGGATCATCGGAGATGAACTTCAGCATAGTTGATTTCCCTGATCCAGCTTTCCCGTTGATCCAGAAGATTTTCTCATCGTTTTGGAGCCAAGAAGAAAAGCCTGCATCAAGATCGTTGTATATCCACTCGAAGGTTTGCCGGGCAGGTTCGTCGATGTCATCATAGCGATGGAGGCGGTATTCGTAATCTAAGCTTTGAGAATATTCTTGCGCAGCCCCAATTATCAGTACCTTTCTGAGGTGTAAAAGAGACTGGTCAGTAGTGCCAATGAAACATACCATCTGCAAGCTCTTGATAACTCTTTTTCCATACTATGATGCGTTAGAGACTATCCAATACAACCTATCATGGCTGGGAAGCCCTACCACCGCGTCTAAACAGTACCTAGTCTTTGAATAGCTTACCTTCATGAGATTCGGATATACAAAGTTGATCCACACATACTCTGACTTTTCTTCGAGTTTCCCCATTCATCAGATAAGTTTGAGTGCAGTCAGCCATTTTAGCCTTTTCCTTCCACTCTTCCAACCCCACGTCGGAAAGTCCGTGATAGACGTTGAAACGAAAATAGAGGTCCCGGTTGGCCATGATCTCATGGCTGCGCAGGAAGTTATCGGCCGTTCTTTCAGTTTGTGTTACGATCTCCTTCATGGCTTCCACGATCCTTTTGATATTGCCCTCGAATGCGGCGCCAGGTGCACTACCAGTGCCTATGCTGATAAGCATAGCGTCCTCCATCCTTCCTGGCCATGTAACACTGGCCTCCCTATGAACAAGCTCGACCGGATTGTTATAGATAACCCCACCATCTGCGAACTCTTGTTCGAAAGGACCGATTTTTATTGGATCGAAGAACGTAGTTGCCGCAGAAGTGGCTCTGCATGCTTCCCAGATCTTACAGTCATCGTATAAAAGCTCAGGTTCGTCGTTCTCGTATGTCCTTAAGATCGCGGTCTCTGAGTTGCCTGTTCGGAGAGCACAAACAAAGCTTTGCGTATCGAATAGTCAGCTTCTTGTGCTGAATGGATTAAGGTTTGTCGGGAGGAACGTACACCTTGCAGGGAGACTCAGGGTCTTGTAGTAACTCGTCCATCATGAGATTGCCATCCTGCACTATGACCTCTTTAATTGCATCTTCCAACTCTTTGTAATCAAACTTGCCGTCTGCAAGCAGGAAGTCTTTGGCGCGTCCGATAGCATTGAGTTTACCGCGGCTGGGGTTGAAGATGCGCTTGGATAGTTTCAAATAAGCAGTTTGGCATTGGTCGAGTGTTAGTCCAAGCCTTCCAATCATAATAGCGATCAGACTAGACAATGTCAGCTCGGACGTGCCTTTCTTGGATTTGTTGTGCAGGTTTACCCTCCCGTGCTGGTGCCACCAATCATGTCGAAGAAGTCCCGCGGCTCCACTGGTTTACCCAGACCTCTAGAAACATTCTTCATGATATGCCGAAGGATAATAATGGTCGATAAACCTCGGACACCACCGCCATCTGGAACAGAGTCAGTTAAACTGGCCGACTCCGAGAAGAGGCTACGAACCAAGTGAGAGGAGTCGCAACGGCCGGACTGTCCCAGGTGCAATCCGCGACATCCCTTCCATAGCTGGGCCCGTGTTACACCGCTGTCGCTATCGCCCGGAACTGCAATAACGATGTACGTCAAATAGAAGCAACAAGAGTGTCAAGTGTCATGAGATGGGCAAGAGGAACGGGGGAAGCTTGGTGATGCTTCAGCCTCACTTCTAGTCCGCAAGGTTCGAGTACTCCCACGTGACTGTGTGGCTATTTATAAGTGGAGAGACAGCCTTTTTCCAATCGAGCTTAGTTGAAATAGTTCGAACCGTATAACTCTCCAATCGTATAAAGTGGGCTTTCTTTTTAAAAATTATTTTTTAAATCTTTAAAAAATCAAAATAATTATATTTTCAAAAGCTCGTACAATGCAAGGGAAAGATTTTTAATTCTACTTTGGATAACTTGATAGAAGGTGCTATATTAGTGGCTGCGGAGAAGAAAAAAGGGGTCGAGGGAGAGATGACAGTTGTCACGTGCTACCCCACCTTCCACTTTCGGCCAGGCGAGGATTCGCTGAAATTTTCATTCCGCTCCACTTTTCATCTCCTTAATTCCATGATACAAGCGTAACATCAAGCGGGTAGTTCTTTGAGCCCAAGCTGGGCCTGAGGCAGCGCCGTAGCGGGAAGCTGTGATTGCCCATTGCTGGTATTGTGGCCCCGTGTTCTTCCTATCAAGATGGACGAAGAGGTCTTAAGCTTGCTTGAGATCTCTAGCTGGTCGTGGCAAACATCGAAAACTCGAAATCTGCCCGTGTTCCACTTTTTTAACATCTGTGATGCCAATTCGTGTCCTTGAAGCCTTGATGCCACGTGATGTCCAGCGGCATACAACTCTTTTTCTTCGATATCGTCGAAGCTATTGAACGTCTGTCCTGAGTTTGCATTGCATTTCTGAATCATGAAGAAGGTCATTCGAGTTCTGCACGTGGTGTTGAGGAAATCTTTTATTATTACGAAAAGTCAATCTATTAGATCAGATGCCTATAGCATACGGAGGGAGAATAAGCCTAGAAGGTCCATAAATATGGGAGCTTGGATCCTTTCAGTTGGACCACATCAACTGATTCAGGTTTCTCGAGATATCTTGCAGCTTGGTGAACAACTTGCACCATGGCTACTCCGAATATATTTAATTTTTATAATTAATTTAAATTGCACGCAAAATTTGGAAGTAATTTATTAAAGAATTATAAAAATAAAAAGGTTTAAAGTAGGTAGTAAAGTAGTGGCGGTATATTAAGCGAGGTGGCCTAAGGTAGGGGGTAGCCTAAAGTTGGGGGGGTCGGGTGGGGGGTTCCAACTTACTGAAATATGCGCTCCTCTCTGCGTCACCCGATTGCGGAGCCTCCGTGCGCAGCAAAGGCAATGTGGATGGCCACAGAGCGCGTGCAGCGCCTCATTTATGCCGATGCAAAACTTCCGAATTGTCAGCATGTCTTCGAACGTGCTCTGAGTCACGGTATGAGGTTCAACGACTAGGACTGCTTAAATATCGCGAAGGAGCTCAAGATACCAGCTTTGGTTGGGACAATCGAGTCTACTTCAATTTCGAAATCGATACTCTGGTTATAAATTACGACTCGCTTCCTCCATGTCAAATGTTCTCCAGAGGAGAAGGCTTCGATAGGATAAGCTCTCTTATCATTATTGGTCCAGATGAACATGGATTCACCAATGCGGGAGACTTGTCTCAGCTGCTTGAACTTTTCCCGCGCTTGGAAAACTTGGATTTCATGTATCACCAGCGCCCGACTATACATGATGGCCCACTTGCCTTAAAAAGGTTGGAGGACGTCCCCATGGGCGACAAAATATCATTTGAAGTCACGGTGGAGCAAATTAACTGGCTCATGATCAAAGCTGGAAATTCCGGGCCAATCAAAAACGTCAATATGGCTGGCTTGCAGCAAATGGACAGTCTCTGGCGGGAAGCTGAAGAAACCGTTGGTTGGTTACGACCTTGCAGCCCCGAGGAGTCTCTCAGCTACCTTAGATGCAAGGTAGGTCCTGTACCAGATATGGACGTGCTTAAGGATGAGCTCATAGACTTATGGGGAGGCTGGGATAGAAGACTTCAAGAAACAATCTGGTGTTGCAGTGGACACATGTTTTGACAAAGACTGCATACTTAACAATTGCCGAATGGTGAAGTTCAGCTAACAGAGAGCTTCAATGTGCAAGTAAGGCCCACTATATTACGGAAAGTTGAACACGCATCAAGATTCCTAGCCCCTGGTCCCTGGACATTGTGAAAAGCGTTCTATGTCCCGAGTGTGGCCAGATCTTATAAATTTTATTTACCCGGCATCATCTCCCTGGCTCCTGATCAACATTGACAATTCGACACGCCTAAAGCGACACGAGTACTTTCCTCCTATCGTGTCCCCGTTCCTTTCATCTGCTCCTGGTCTCAGAATGGCGAAAGGAGATGACTGACCTACAATTTACCCCTCCTTTTTGCTAAGCGAGATGGCGGGGTAGACGGGATACGCAATGAAACATGAACCATAATTCTTTGGCGATAGACACGCAACAACTATCCGGCTCACACCATTTGTTACCCATCGAGAAACTTCCAGCTGCACTATCTACAATTCATCTTCAAAAAGCTCGATCCCATCGATATGCACCTCAAAATCTTGAGACAAAATAAATTAGCAAATATACAAGACAGTAAGTAGTAAGGGGAAGTCGTACCTTCAGAGCCCATCGCACCAAATGTGATCGTGTTGACATTGCCAGGCTTTAAAGTCAGCTCCATAGGTACGACTTTGTGGTATCCAGCTCGGGAGTTGAAGAGGGAGATATTGGTTGGTCGGGGTTCGTCATTGACGAAGATGTGAGCTTCGCCAACTGCGGGAAGGAAGTCAGTGAGCAAGTTTCTCAGTGGAGTGATGACTTGGGATGGAGAGTCAGTGCATACTTTCAGGGCTGTTGACGGAGTAATGGATGGAAAACCATTGTGGGTGACCGGTGCCTATGACATTTTGGAAGGTGACTTGACTGTCTGAACCAACTGTGGATACATTGTCAGTGTTCTAGGAGACACTTTTGAGCTGATAAAACTCACTTCTATGCACAGCACGCTTACTAATGCAGTCATTGCAGCTCGTGACGGCTTTTTTATTGTCAGCTTGAATCGGTGAAGAGGGAATACCGGGGTTGCACACCAGCGCGGCCAGTGATAACGGCATCCTCTGCCTCATACCGCTTCTTCGTAGTGGGGTAGGACACCACCCCGGTACCGACGTCAATTTTCCACATTGCGTGATACTGAAGAGAGAAAGTTTTCGCGCTGTTGTCTCATTGTCAGTCACCATTCCTGGCCCCGAATCGATTTCACCCTCCTCACCTCGAGCTGACTGCGATGGGCAACCAAATATAATTTGAGCTCGTCCCTCCTTTCGAATCCCAAGAATCACCCATGTACATATATGTTGTCTGCTTGCTGCCCGAAATAGTCAACTCGAAAGTATTCTGTGAGTTGTAGGTATTCTCTGCTTGAGGAGCGATGTCGAAGGGACCAGTCCATGAGCCCGTTATGGATGTTGAGTAGAACATCTTGTTGGGATTGGATCGCCATCCTGTTTTGGCGGAGACGATGAGAAAGTAGACACCGTCGACTTTGAGTATTCCCGGGGCTTCATAGGCGCCGGCAGCTGGACGGATCTTTAATTATTGTGGGTATCAGAACAGAGTGAGGTGGATTACCGAGTTGAGAGGCTCTGGCTCCGATGGATCCGTCCGAGTTGATTTTGTTGATTTGTACTGAACGATTAAATGAGTAAGGTGCCTGATACTTAGTACGAGAATAGAGTTGGTACTAATGTTGTGATCAGCAGACGTGAGGATGTACCACGACCCTGTGAGCTCGTCAGCTTGGTGTTGTACTCGAGGAATCTCGTATGACAGGATGTGCACCATCAGTATCCTTAAACATGCCCGTATCGGAGTACGTGTAGCTGTTTGGTGGGATAGTGACTGCTGCACCATGAGTGACATAACCACCAACCATCTGTGTGGACACTAGAGCTTGAATGTTTCGATCTACTTGGCCGTATATCTTGATGTCATCAGCTTAGACGACGACTGAATGTTTGAAAAGCTCCACGATATGGAGGATGGAAGGCAGATACGGACCCAGAAAGATCCATTTGGCTTCGCGATTTTAGGTCTCCAGAGCTGTTGTATAGAAGCTTGCTTCCCAAGATTCGTCCAATTCAGCAAATCAGTCGATGAGTATAAGTATGGTGATATACCTAAAAATGCGTAAGTGATTGCTATGAGCAGAGTTCTGGGAGAAATGAACATACTGTCGCTGGTACTTTGTCCAATCCAGTAGAACGTATCTCCACGCTGAACAATTCCACCGCCATGAGCATCAATCTTGTTCCCAGAGGTATCTGTCCACACTGCGCCAGGAACAATCCATGACGCAGCAAGAGCGCCAGAAACGGCAGACGAGACCAAAGTAAGACGAGGAAATAACATCGTGACTGGAAGGTGATGTTAATAGCGAGGCCGAGTTACCACAGCGAAATATTGTATATATGTACTTTCCTCCTATGCCTACATGACTTAGTGTGAAGGAATCTTGAATGACCGTGGTACTTGCAACATGTCAGAGTTGAACAGCAGAGAAAGGCTTATTCGGAAAGGTTTACCCCGCAATCCGGAATTTACACGAATTTTCCCCAAGTATCGGCCCATGTCAACCCGAAAGGGGTCGTGTTTGAAGCGAATGTAACTCTTCTAGTGCTTTGAAATAAGCCTGCGTACATGATCGGTCCGCCAAATTCATCAAAATTCGGCTCTACCCGGTTTATATTAATACTTGGGGTCGTATTAATATCGAGAGCTTGATGATACAAAACACTAACCTCACGAAGTAACATGCTTCCCCGACACCCCTGGAAAGTACGCCAAGTAAATTTCGGCATATCACCAGTCTATTAAGGGAAGGAACTTCAAGTTTAGAGGCATCATGCAACTCTCCTCTCCCCGCAATCCCCGCCCCCGCTGATCTGCTCTGCATGCTAATTTGGAGCGGCAACATATTTTCGCCGACGGAAACTTCGGGAGATGAAATTGCGAGGTTTGGTATTGACATTTCTTGAGAGATAGAAAATATTGTTGAGGAATAACGGTACGAGATGCCGCATGTCTTTGAGATATAACTAATCCATCATAACCTTCCCGTTCGCCTAGCAAGATGTATTTGCAGATCATGTGCCCTGAAAACAGAGAAATAAGGAGACCAGAAAGCTGAATAACGAACTTCTCTCTTGATTTATCCTAGTCCAGGAAAGTATACATCAATTGAGCTGACTTGGACAACACTACAGGGCAAAAGGGACGACATCAATCACGTGCTAAAACGAGAACTAAACGCAGACAGCAAAAAGTATGTATCAATGGGTACATGACGCGCTCTCTCCAATACTCAAAGGAAAGATGAGGCATGAAAGGTCAAAGGTCATAGGATAGCGCGTTCTTCAAGGGGCCTCGGTCGACCAAGTATGTTGCATCACCGCGTGGAGGTGAGAATTGGAACCAGAGACGACACCCGAATCCCAAGATAAGTTCGAATGAAAACCATTATTGTGATACTGAAACAGCAAAGCCAACAACAAACGTTGTTGTATTTCTGTGAATTGCGAGTGAAGATAATGCAGAGTTGGGAAGAAGCCTGCAGATGAGTAAGCAATGTCTCAGGCATGGGAGGACCCCGCTGCTGCCTGGTCAAGCTCTGTCCTTTGTGAACTTCGTGAAGAAGCTTGAACTTCCTCAATCGATTCGGAAACCTTCTCTATTGCTTGAATTCGTAAGATCGCGCTCTTGTCCGTCACCTTCTGAGAATTTGAATTTATGAGAGTGCTAATGCATCGAACAGACATCAGCTGGCGACCCCTCTAGAACATAATGGCCGACGACGCGAATGCCACGATGTTTGGGAGCTCCAAACTCGTTCCCTCAAGCTCTACAAGACACAAATTCCCAAGGGATGCGGCGAGGACATCTGCCAGCTACCCGGCCTCCACATTTGAGTGTTTTAGCAGACTTCCGGAGGAGCTTCGAATGATGATTTGGGACGCGGCTATGGCTTCCAGGGAACCGCGCATTGTCGACCTCTGCCAATTCCGACCTAAACATTTGAGGGAAAATACGACGTGCTCTACCTTCGAAAGGACCCTATTCTCGTATGGTACTCTTTCCAAACCTGCTATCGTGGATGTATCGAGGGAAGCACGGCGCGCTGGTCAACACCACTACTGCTTGGAGTTCGGGGCGAAGCACTCAGACAGTAAAGGGTTATCGACGATAGAAGGCCCTCCCTTTGTCTGGGTGGACTGGAGTCGCGATATCTTCCTCCCAACACCGCCATATTACAACGAGAATGCCCTACTCCGAGACCTGTGCCACAAAGAGACGCGTCGCATTGCTCTATCCATCAGTATGGTTGCAACATTTTCTCCCACCTTTGTAGAGTATTATCCTTGTCTCTCGGAGATCATCGTATATGAGGGTCTCTTCAATCCCTATGGCTTCCATGCTCAATACTTCGACCCGGCGCGTTCAACTCATTTTGAATTGATACCTCTTAGCGAGAATTTGGAGGATGAGCTGGCAGCTTCAGTCACTGATTCCGAGACTCGACGTCGTTACCTGGGAGCACGCCAAGATATCATGTATCAAAACTTGAAAAGGAAGACCATGAGTCAAGGCTCGAAGCGGGAGGCCATTCAAGTCTCGTTCGCTCACCTCCGCATCACTGAGAAACATTCTTCCAGGACTGCTTTTACCATTCAAGCAAAAGGCGACTCGGTGACCTAGACATTGAGACCGGTATCTCGGTATATCGATATGGCGTTCAGATCAAAGCTCGACTTTCGCTCCCGCAGTCTGCTGAGGCAAAAGAAGCAGCTACAACTTGAATGTATGGGAACGGGGTGTTTGGCCATTTCGATCTTTGGTAACCTATTGGGGCTTGTCGGCCTGGGCTTTTGGTGTACAAGATGCTGAATGTAATCCACAAGAAGAAACAAAAGCTGTGAGAGTCTGTTCCGGAGGACGCATATTTGCTTTCGTTCGAATGCTGACGAAGGGTGGTGAAGGGTGGCGAAGGGTGGCGAAGGGTAAAGCTGTTCGGAAGGCTTGAACATTTCGGAATAGTCAAACAACAATATCTTGACAAATGAAAAAAATGCATGAAGAACATCTTTTCTAAGCCTTGAGGTTGAAGGCATTGAGGAGGTTGAGTCGGACATTCGGAGATAGGAAAGTGGCTAACTGAAAGGTACTTAGCGTTCAATGGACGTCAACTTGTCCTCGATTCTGAAAAACTGTCACTAAAGTCAAGACATTCCTTCCAAAGCCTATATGCACCTCGATCATCCTGCTACCTGTTGCCCCTGATTGCACCCTCCAGAAATACGGCGTTGCAGGTCATCGCCCGCATTCTATTGTTTACCTCGGCCACTAACCTTTCGCCAAAGCTACACAACTCGAGACAACTATGAGCGACGATGCGCGGTTTGGTGGTCCTACCATTCCCGATGCCGAATTCTCTTCCCTGAACCTAAAAGATGTGCCGACAAATAGCTCTGAGGAATCAACAACATCCACTGGTTTTGGCAGACTACCACGAAAGTTAGACGCTAATCTCATATTTGCTGGTTCCGTTTTAGTCTCTGGACGTACTTTCCTTTATACTTGGATATTCTTAAAGTGAGCCTTAACTGATTCTTGCACCTAAAGCAAGCCCAGCAGCCTTGAACGAAGATATCATCGGGCGATACTTGGGAGGCGACCCATCCTCGGAGTTGTACTACGATACAGCGAAAAACTGGATCCAAGCCTGCTTAACTCATTCGAAATGTAATAAAACGGTGTCTGGATCTACTCGCATTGACCCTCGCTCCTCGCCGCTGCCGACTCGAGTCATCGAATTGACCCGAGAAGGCGGACGCCAGAGGCTTCATCTCCGCGAGACGGAAGGCCTGCACGATGCCTATATTACTCTGACGCACCGTTGGAATAATGGGACCGAGCTTTGCAAACAACCACCGAAAATTACGAAGAGAGATTGCTGGTCGGCAAATTTGGCGAGCTACCACAACTATTCCGGGATGCGTTTGTGATTACGGAAAAGCTGGGTTTCAAGTATATCTGGATCGACTCGATTTGCATCATTCAAAAGGGAGATGACTACGCAGATTGGGGGAGGGAAGCACCGAAGATGGGGCAGTACTATCAATTTTCTATCTTCACTCTGGCGGGAACCGCAGAAGATATGAGCAACGGCATTTTACATCAACAACCCGAAGACATCACACCGTGGGCATCGAGCCTGGTACGACTGCCCTATCGAGACAGGATGAATGTTCTAGCTGGCCACTTCTACGTGTACAGGCGGCGAATGTCCCTAGTGGACGAGTACATATCGCAAATCCGATCTAGCATCCTCTTCAAGCGCGGCTGGATCCTGCAAGAATGGCTTCTCAGCAAAAGACTCCTGTCGTACACACCGCACGGCCTATTCTATTAAATGTCAACAGGAGCTGCCTCGGGCATACGATCAATCCCAGCTCGCGTTCAATCGAGCGAACCCGGATCTTCGCGCGCATCTTCAGCTAAAGGCTTCGTTCCACTTTTCCAACACGAACATCTTAAACTTTTGGTATCACGCCCTCGAGGTTTATTCCGGACAGCATTTGACGAAACCAGAGAAGGACCGCATAATGGCCTCAATCCCGTCTCTATTCGTATAGCCTCAAATTGTTAGCGTTTCTACGTGCTTTCCATTCATAGAGAGTGGACAATCTTCACTATCCATCTGATCTGGTCATCTCTACGTACCTATCTTTCTAATCTAATCCTTCCAAACGTGCTTTGAGGTTGTCATCTTTCTATTATATCTAGATTTTTGCAAGTGATACCCTCTGTAATTTAACTCATATTTGTCTCCGCAAATAAGCCTCACTGGGCTAATAAATGCTTTGTGATCCGATGTTTTTGATTAGCTCTTTTCAAAAAGACAGAGCTCTAAATCAATTGAAAATACGCCGATTCGACATTCGTGCGACATCCTCGTAGTATCGGATTTTAGGTGTCATGTGCTCAGACTTTTTTGCATTATTGCCTTCGTTCAGCCTTCACCAACATCCCCTGTCGAATGCCTGTCAGCTCCGTCACTGAGCGGTATTGGTATTTTGTACCCACGACCCGGTCGCTTAGTTTAACTACTTATGTTCCGCGAATGCCTAACCTAAACTAACATGATGGGAGAAGGTTACATACCTTAAATAGAATAATCCTTCGAGAGATATTAAACATAGCGGTTATTGGAGGCAAGTGCCACATTTCAAATGTTGGTGTCTAAGAGCCATTCATATTGCTGCATCGATTTGCCACCAACATTGATCGCTTTTCAAATCTTACATTGGAGACTATTCAACATGGAACTGAGAATCCTATTGACATCACTACCCTGTTACATGGGTGTCCATTCTGAAACCCGCAAGCATGGTGACAAAATGAGTACTGAGTATCTATATCTGGATATTTTGCAAATCTGTACGGCTGGCAATGTCTACCTCAGGAGGTTTAGGATACCAACTCCGGGGCTTGAAATAAGTAGGATGAAGGAAGCATCTTCTTTTGACGAAGCAGTTGGGAAAATAAAAGTATATAAACCGTGTACTTGTCTCGTTCATGCATGAGAAAACAACAAAGTCTTCGATCCATTATCATTACCCAGCCCAATTTTACATACAACAGGAGTTGCCCACCATGCATCTACCTCTGTACTTGTAAATTCTACTTACTGCTTCTGCAGTCCATATGTCTCTACAGCCACGCGTAGATGCGTGCAACGCAGCGATCCAGGACAATGAGGGAGATGAACTGACCGCACCTACTTCCGATGGGACCGCAGGCATTGGCGGCGAAGTCGAGACTCCCCAGTTCTATCTCACGAACAGTGCCTGCAGCGAGGCTGATACCGATACGGCAAAGAGATAAGTCATCGCAGGACGTATAGGGACGAACTTCGAGCTAACAGTAGACACGATTGGCGCTGCGGGGAAACTCTAAGCAGAGTATATTTTGGATAGTCAGAACATCAAAGTCGGGAGTGGAGATTCTGCTAGGGCAGGTGCCGCAGCAGCTGCGGACATTGTAAGTGCAAGAACTTGCATTCCTATTTATTCCTGTCATACCAGCGCTACTAGATTGCTTGGCATCCTTGGAACGGGGCCGACATCAACAACATAGACGTTGCGAATAGTAAATGCAATCCGTGGAGTATTGGTGGCCCAGTTAAAGGCACAAAACCAGAAGACGTGGAGTGGGATGCACAGGTCACTGCACCAATGCCCCTCGAAACGCTGTATAGTCTTATGAAAGAACAGCTAGCAGATCTAGACGCCTCAAAGCGGAACATTCTATCCGGTTTCGAGACCCTACGCGCAGGGAACCCTGACGCCGAAAATCTTGTTGTTGTAACATAGCAGTATTTTCAGTCTAACACAAATGGCATCGACTAGTCCAAAGTCAGCGACGATGTACTCGGCTTTTGTTCCTTAGTATTATCCTATGCTAAAGGCGCGAATTACCTCCTATCACAGGATCAAAGCCCTAAGCTGATGGTAACCTTCATGCCTCGAATCGAGTTCAACACTATATTTCAACAAGTTGAATCGAAGATTCCGGGGGACCTCTTCACCCTTTTCAGTTCTCTTGCATGTTACAAGACAGAAGATGGTAACCTTGAGCAAGTAACCCGACTCTTCTTGCTCGCCAGACTAACATTGTGTAGGTTGACGATGATTACTGCTCCGGGTCTATAACGAAGCTAGTCTTTAACAACAAGTTCGTGGATTAACGTTTAAAAATTCTGCTGCTAAGGCGAATATTAAAACTTGGTAGGCTTATTCTGATGCTAAAATACTATTCCTCTTATAGAAGCCGAGGAGCTTGGAGCTGTTTTAGGAACCCAGGCAGTTGCATGCCAGCTCCCGAGACAGCTCCTAAGACCGCTCGAGCTCTTAAACTCCTCAACTTAGTTGGGCCTGATGCGAGGGGATTCTACAGACTCTGAAGAGGAGCCATTCGCTTGGGAAAGTTAATCCGTCACTCCAGCAGTCTTGAGTGTCTCTCGGGAAGCACGCTGCATTGGTCTGAAACACTATGAGCAGGACTTCAGCACTGAAGTGGAAGGTTATCACGGCCCTTTTGCCATCAGAGCGAAGACCCCTGATAGAATCTGTATCAACTGGAAGTGCGACATCATATTACCTATCCCATATCGAAGATTCGGAAACAACACATTGGAGCATCTGCTTGAAAGAGATATTGGACGATTGGCCCTGAATGCTAATGAAATTGGACATTGGGTGGAAGAAGTTATCAGGTACGGAAGTCATTTTCTCAAGGACATAGTCCTATATGGATTTGCATCTGGGGTTTATCGCACGTACTCTTGGCCTACACCTTGCCGGTACGAGTTTGCCTACCTCAACCAAGATCTCGATGACGACTTAGCGATGTCAGCCTTAGAGGAATCCACGAGGCATAAGCTCTTTATGGGGCGTCGACTTATCATCGACGAATTGCTAGAGGGAGGACCGTTAAGCGGTATACTGCTTTAGACCCAAGTTGGGAAACTCCAACTATCACGTTCGCCCTCCTCAAGACTAATGAAGATTTGGATCACCAACCTAGCGAATCGGATTGATTGCAACGGCTACTACTCCTACGATGTCAATTTGACAACAGAACTCGTGAGCGAGCTCGCATACTGGTCCGCGTATTGTGGTCGAATGAATGAAGGGCGAGGACTTGCCTTGTTCCTAGCGAAGACGGAAGCCAACGATCATGCAGGGCCTTTCTGAATCTCAGCAACATGTCTACTTCGAATCTGGGTCAATTGGGAATGCGATATTATACTTCTCGGTCCGCACGAACATATTGGAATAACAATGCGGGAGGAGCTATTCAAGACACCCCTGCAGCGCCTGGCAATGGTCCTTAGATTGGCCAATTAATTGAGACGACGCATGTCTAGGCACGGCGAATCTCTCCTAGACATAATCCTATACCATTGTCCCAAAACGTCCGAACGGATTATGGAATACTGAGGTCGGCTCCGAAATTTGACTTAATCATCCCCAGCCAAGATGTGGATGAGGAGTTAGCACCAACGACCATTAATGAAGAAGAAAGGTACCAATTGCTGAAAGCCAAAAAGGCAATACTTGGTGCATTCCTGATATGGAGGGAACCGCATGCTACGTGGTCTGCGTACAAGTTTCGTAATAGGCAAAAGTCTCCATAACCGACAGTCACGCTCACACTCATTACTGGGGAAGAATCGGATCTTTCTGCGTTCTCCGAGGGAGCGGATCCCGAAGATTTCGTCGAGACTTTCTTGCAGTTCTGGTTCGATGTTTAATTGCTGCTCCCAGGATATGCAATCGACAGACGGAGAAGCATTGGCAAGTTCTATTCTTCGGCGTTAACATGAGCAATGGAAACGTGTGTGTGTTCTTGGCTAGGGGGCTGAGACAATCTTCAATGCTTTCTAGCCTTTCAATTTTAGAGACTTATCCGAACCATCCCCCTTATCCATACCGTGTCATTTCCAATGTTCGTTCTTCAGATATCATCTTTGCCGAATAAAAGTTCCCTACCTGTGACCGAGATTGATCTTCATGGTGGACCAGAGGGCTTTGAGTCCAAAAACACACGCTTGATATTAGGCATCATATTCAAACCTCCAATTTCAATGTCTTCAACTCCAACGCAGCGCCGTCAAGACCATCAACTTCCGATTTCGCCTCCACATTCCCTTCCATCCACGTGACGACTTTCAGAAATGCTGCCAGCCACTCCAGCTCCCTCGGATCATTCGAACTGAGACTCTTCAATGGACATAAATGTAAGCCCGGCTCACTATGTTTCTTGACGAGAAAGACAGGCTTCTTCGGACCCCAGTCGATACGATTCACAATTCCAGTGGGCCTTGTGTCAACATTCGTCAAACTGGCTAGGACGGACTCCAAGTTTGCTGCGATGTCTTTCGGATACTTGAAGGTCTCTGGTGGACATTTTTTGACACCATCGAGGAAAGTCCAGAGGAATCGGTCGTAGGGAACCAGGACGAGGCCGTTGATTTTGTGGCGACAGGTGTCACCATACGGACCGAATTGTCGATGTTTCAGTATCTTGTTGGCGGTGCGCCGGAGATAGGCTGCGATATGTGCTGTATTGGGTCGAGGAGGACCTTGGCTGGGATCGAGTGGTTTCTTCAGCATCAATTTGCCAGGGTGACTTTCTATCAGTTCTGCTGCCTTGAACCATTGCGCGGCTTTTGCTTTGTTGAACTTGATTTTTGCTCCTCTGATCCATTCCCATCGTGCTATGAGCGAGTTAGAGCCAATTTCCGCGAAGCTCTTCTTGAACGAGATTTGGCCATACCTCTCCATATTTCCAATTCTTGGAGACTGCTATAAAGAGTGGGCAAAGGCTGAGATGCAAACGCTGCCAGAGCCTCCACCTCTGCGTCTTGCAGAGTCACATGCTTTCTTATCTCATCGCTCATGAATTCGCGGGTACAAGCGAGCTGGCTGGACGACATGTACCCGTAGATATATAATTGTCTCGAGGAGGACGGATTCGAAGTCATGAAAACGTGCCCCTGGGTGAGGGATATGCTTTTCCAGCGGCAGATATCTCTGTGCAAGATGAAATGATCCGATATCCCTAGTCATGGGGAGTTAGCGATTATTCTTTCTAGAAGGTATGAAGGTTTGATGCAGAAATTTGGGCAGCAAACGCAGTCTATGGCATGCAAGTAGAATATCACCATGAGAATGAGAGAGGTTGACGTAAGGGAGCTCAAACACTACTTACTGTCGATTTCCCTTTGAGAAGGGAATACTCTTCGGTAGCTCATGTGGGATCTGATACATTCATCAAGATATGGGATCTTATGAGAGATGATTTGCAGGATCTTGATCATGGGGAGGTCGTCTAAGACTCGATGCACCAGTTCGCGAGGTAGGCGGGTGAGGCCATTGATGAAAGCTGGAGGTCGACTAGGTAGTACGGACTCCATATTTGTTGAATGTGAAAGTCAATAGCTGGTAAATAGAAAAGCTGTTCTTCTGAAGAGCAAGTGTTGTGAGTTTGTTGCTCGTGTGGATGAGATAGGAAGACGCCAACCCCGCATTCAGAATCAATCTGGGAACGACTTCCTTGGGGAGTTGCGATTGAAAATAGGATAATCGTGAACGAAGAGATTTATGGAGGAAATTGACAGAGTCACAGGATTGAAGAACGATGGAATGACTCCAGGGAGAGAACGTGCTAGAAAACATAGTAGAGTCACACCGAGTACAGTGCCCCGCGCCCTTCGTGTCAGCACGTGCTTAGGCTGAAAGCCAAACCACAAGGACTTTTTCCGACCTCAGAAAACCTACAAAAATATACGACTCAGATGGTGAAAGAGGGGACAAGTGTTTTGGCACACCTTTCAAATTGTTCTTCTGGCGGAAAAGATGTTGAATTCCGAGGCATCATGTCGCGATTTCATTGCCACTCAAACTGCTTCCACGATCGCTGCTCAAATTCGACGAGACCAAGAACTCTGCAAAGCACATAAACTCCCAAGCCCTATAGTGCATTATCTTCCTTCTGCGAACACGAATATTTGCGATGCCATTGCGAATGAGCTGTGTCCTGAAACTGCAAGTTATGGTCCGTCAATTACTCGAGCACAGTATTCTGGCATCGTCCAGGGTATCAAAGCATATCTGGGTCAGATGAACCAATTCTCAAGACACGAGACTCTTCCGAGTGTTGAGTTCGAAGAGAAGAGCCCCTCGAGGGAAGACGTGGAAATTACTTTACAAGTGTTGTCCCATTGCATCAAGACACAGAATCTCGGGGACGTCAACTTCAAGACACCACTCGACGATGTCCTTCGTGCGCTCTCCACTCATCTGAAAGACCCAAATCGATCAGGAGATTCAAAACCTCAGAATCTTGGACGGCAGGCCAAAGTCAATCAAGGCTTCAAACAGGGGACGAACATCGGAAGAAAATGCTACATTTGTCAATTCTGGCTCGTAACCCATCACCCACAGTACCCCGCACTCTGCCAACAATGCGGCGACTTCAACCTCGCTTCATCTGATCTTTCGCTACCCTCCAGCCTTCAGCTTCTAGGTCGCACGGCCTTAGTCACAGGCGGGCGACTGAATCTGGGATATCACACTGCTCTTCGACTGTTGAGATGCGGGGCTAAGGTGATCGTCTCGACAAGATATCCGCGTGATGCCGAGACTCGATATCTAGCAGAGAAGGATTGCAGTGTCTGGAAAGAGAGATTGAAGATCATTGGTGCAGATTTCAGAGCGGCAAGTGATGTGTTCCAGCTCGTGTCCGTTGTAAAAGAACAATTGAGAGAATGGAGCGAAGATGGGGAGGCGAAGCTGGATATTCTCGTCAACAACGCTGCTCAGACTTTGACGGATCCGTTGGAGAAAGAGAGGAAGGCTGTTCAGGACGAACAACGACTTACTATCGAATGTTCAAAATCCGGAAGTGCATTTTTGCTTGATGCATCTGGCTATGATGCACGAGTTCGAGGAGGTATTCAGTCTTCACGACTCCTTGGATCCGGGCCCGAATCACGAAAGCAATTGCCACATAATCCAGCAAATTCAACGCCCGCCACCATGGTTCCTCAACCAAAAGCGCCCCATTCAGACGATACTGCGCTAATAACCAACTCCCCTCCACCGTCAAAATCCTCCTGGGTCCAATCCATTTCTGATATACCATACGAAGACATCATCTCTGCGCACTCAGTCAACACATTCGTCCCACTCATCCTAACCCGCGAATTCCTTCCCATCATGGGATCTCACTCTCACCTCCCAGACACACCACAAACCAAGCCTTTGGCATACATCCTCAACATCTCCTCCCGCGAAGGAATATTCGAATCCCGTCCCCACCACTCCCACAAAAGCGGACATCACGTCCATACCAACCTCACCAAAGCAGCACTGAACATGTTGACCGAAACTGAAGCAGGACCTGCATGGCGATCGAGACGTGTGGCGATAAATTCAGTCGATCCCGGTTATATGAGCGCAGCGCCGGAGATTGAAGAGAGCTGGAGGAGAGAGGGCAGTGCGGAGTGTCCGATTGGGTGGGAAGATGGAGCGGGGAGGGTGTTGTGGCCTGTTGTGATGGGGGAGAGGGAGGATGGGAAGCCAGTGTGGGGAAGATTTTTGAAGCATTTTGGAAGGGTGGAAGTCGATCCTGGGTTGGGGAGATGACCTTGAGGAAGAAGAGAGTTCATGAAGGTTAGCTGAATGCAAGAGACCAGATGCTATAGTGTTCGTCCTCTGAGGCCCTGGGATCCAGCTAAGTAATATGCATGCCATTTTATGAATCTCTGTCATGAACTGGAGACATATCCAAGCGCCAAATATCCCATGTAACCATCGATACCCCTCACCTCCTATCTTCACCAACATGCCGAAAATTCTACCAAAGTTCAGGGCAACTCTAGACCTAGTAATACCTACCACCACGTTGCTTATTCCGAGCCACCTGTACCATCGATGACATCCGCATCTAGGTCTCCTTCGATTTGAAGGAGAGCGAATGTCATATTCGGTTGTGTGAGCTTCGGACTTTCCTTTGCAAAGGTGTCCAGTACAAGCTTTCGTGCTTTTAAGACACCATTTTTTTGCGAGGGTCAACAGCCGACTGCTCATCAACATCAGCAACGGTGGCGAGGCGGAAGTGAATTGGCCTTTTTGGGTCGAACATTCGACGATAAAATTTCTTAGGCGCCTCGTACAAGATCAATTCGACCTCCGAACGCAAGTCAAAACTGTGGTCCATGATATCAAACATCCAGCACTTTACCGAACGGGTGTCCAAGCCAAGCGCGTTATGGGTCGGGAGAGGAGGTCGCAGCATAGCTCATCTGAATTGTTGGATGGTGCGGGCAACAGAATGTCGCATTTCCAGTTGACCCATATCCGACCCGGTGTCGTACATTGAACGCGGAATGGGCCCCTCTCCTCCATCCTCGATTTTTGTCCCCAATTCCAGCTCGTAGTGCGTCTTCCCCACACGACGACCTTCTTGCGAGACATGCAGTATGGCGGGCGGAGCTTTGGAATGACTGAGGTATGCGAAAGGCGCGCCTTCGCAGGCTCTCACACGTACGTAATCCGTCAGCTTGCTCAGTTGGAGCTCCTAGAGATCGATTGAGCGCGGTTCTGAGCAAGCCATATCCCATATCTTCAATCTGAGCTCCGAGGGTAGTCTGCCGAAGTCTCTGAAGGCAGGTGATTCAGTGTCGTCATGATCTCCTTGGGACGTGCCGGAAGAATTGTCTTGACTGGAATCGTATTGACTCGTTTCGGCAGAGACGTATGCAAGATGAATGGAAGTGTCTGACATGGTCGCTGACATTGTCGCTTCGAAGTTCTTGGTTTGTAGGTGGATGATCTACTATCATCTACTATCAAGTCAGACGCCGGCATTCGAGTATGGATGTAGTGGAAGACTTACGGTACACATTCACCTGGTGACGGTAAAAAGGTTGAGACCTTTGGACTTCCCAGAAGAGCCGATGCTTATGAATGCGATGTATGTTGCAGATCAAGCGATTCAGACGTCGAAGGCAAGATGAGACGGATGTCCGAGATTCTGACGTGAATAAAGGGAAAATGCCGTGGGAAGGGAAGGATCTAAGTTCTGGGAGAGATTCGAGCGAACGTCAGGCACCTCTCCAGTGGCTGAAACAAGCAATCAACTCGGCTGCAGAAATGGCTGTGCGGCAACGAGAGTCTGCAAACAAGTTTATGCAAGTGCTGGGAACTCGTGTCTGCGAGTTGGTTTGCTTTTTGTGACTCGTTTCTGAGAGCTCCTTCACCGGATGTTGTTTGGATATCTGCCACTCTGAGGGTAGCGCTTGCCATCAAATCGGGAGTATTTCAAAATCGAGGAGTACGATGATGGACATATGAGGATGAGCATGCGCAAAGTCCACATGATTTTTGCGGAACGAGAGGTGATAAATTGGCCGCAGACAAAAGAAAAAGAGGAACAGAAAAGGGCTTCTACAATAATTTTTCTACCGATTCATCAAGTCCAACCCATGCAAGCAGTAAGTCCAACAATACCACGATCCCAATGCAGCATCTGCATTCTATCAAACCCAATCGAGGGTCTTCACTGCACGAGTGTTTTTGACCTCCAGCTTAGGACTACTTTGACAGTCTTGAATTAAAATATTCAAGACTTAAAACCCCAAACCTCACTGCTGGAGGCTTCCAATTATCGTCTGCAGAATTGTGCTCAATTTTTTCATTTGCCACAACAGAAATCAGGTCCATCAAGAAATTGTGGCCCGGGATTTACCTCAAATAGGCGGTGATGTTCCTTATTCCTGCGCATTGTTTGCCCTTCTAGCTTTGTAGGAAGTATCGCTCATCGTCTCAACCATTCAGCCATGATTGTAGCCTTTCCTCCACTTTTTGACCATCTTCATCAATCCGCAAGTCCCTGAAGCACAACATCGGAAGTTTCCAACCTCCATCTGGGAACTTCTCATTGGCGTACTCTGCCAAGTCAACAGCTAGTTCCTGCACCAAGAATTCGCGTGTGGCGGAAGGTGTTACTCTGTTTCTCCCTCTGCCGTACCGAAACCCGTTTACTTGAGTCCTAGAGAGTTCCCTTTGGTTTTCCGCATTTTCGTCAGGCGTCGTAAAATGAAGGCGTATACGTCTATGCCGATTGGGAACCTCGCAGCCGTGGACTTGGGAGGCATCATAGAGTACTATTTCGGAAAGATTCTTCAATCGTGCCCAGCAATGTCGGAAGTTTGATGCCAGGTTTCTCCCATCGTCTCCAATATAGCATGGCAAGGCGATTCGACGTACTTTGGCAGCGTCCTTCCTGAAGCATTTCCAGTCGAAGAATTCTGTGCCCCCAAGCATGACGAGGTCTTGTTCCCAATTGACCCAAATTCTTGCCGGAGTTGTGATCTTGAAAGGACCATAACCGGAAATTTCTGTTCCAAAACATAGTTCGTAGTGTCTCAGGGCCGCTGTCCTGGCTTCCTTGGACACGCGAAGTATTATGGGCGCTTCCGAATGACTCTTCCACGCGTAAGGCTCGACTTTCCATGAGGAGGGCCACGGCAAGTAATCCTCATCCAAAGTGTGGTCACTGAATGAGACTTCCCATATATCAACAATCCGTGGCTCGGAGCAGGCGTGAGCCCAAATTATCTGCCGCAACTCGGGTGGGAGTCGGTTGAATATCGTGAAAGAGGTGACGTGAGCCTCCTCGAGTTCAAGGCAGCTGGTAAGTTGCTCGGTGGAAACAGAACCTGGATCCTCCCAGAGTTGATCGAGACTCTCGAACCAAGCATCACTGAAAATGGGCGGGTCTGCGAGGTGTACATCGAGGCTGCTGGACGAAGCTTCGCCTACGATCGTGCTTGAATCTTGGGCGAGATCGCGTTGCTCCATCCGAAATCTGGACCTCCACCTCCTCTCGGAAAGGGATTCTTTCTGCTCGAATCGGGCTTCGCAAGTCGGCATTTGGCCTCGGGTCGTATACTTTGCGCTTAAAACAATTACGAAGCAGGATATCAAGACGAGGGTACTAGGCCAAGACAACAACGGGAGAAAAGGGGCAGACCTCAACACTTTGAAAGTGAGGCTTGGTGAGAGGTCGCGTGGACTACTCGTGTTCCCACCTCGAAGTTCCGATTCTTGTACTGTACGATCTTCGGCCTGTCCTTCATGCAGCCACCCGATGGAGAAAGCGAAGCGATCTATTGAACCAACGAACAGCCGAAAGAAGTGTCCCACTCGTGTTTGCTTCGTGAGCCACTTCGTAGACTTGACGTGCTGTACTCTTGCCACGATCAGGATCTGTGAATGTAGTACCGGAGCAGAAAGTTGGTAGGGCTGCAGCTTGCATTGATGGGCGGTTGCTCACAATATGCTCGAAAACAATAATGAGACAAATGAGGCTCTGCCATGTACCCTTTCTCAAACACGACTGGAAGTGGGGGGAATCCAACTGTGTGATACGTTTTCCATTGCAAAGCAAGCGAGTGCGATAGCAGAAGACAGAATGAAAGAAAAAATCGTGAAACCCGAGCATGTTATTCCAATCTACCGTGTCCAATCCAAGTCGGGCAAGCTCGAGTTTCTGTCCTTCATGCTACATTTTCGCGTCGCAACAATCGAAAAGGAAATTTTCAAGTTTTCATTGTCCCAGTGAGTTTCGAGTTCCAGTCCTACCCTCAAGTACCTCCTCCAGCTTTTCCTTTTGCCAGGCTACAGCGTCCGACCCCTCTTTCTAGACGCGCAATAGCACTACCATACTGATGTGAAAGTCGATACAAGTCAAGATATTTGTTAATGATCAATGCTAACTTGTGCTAACAAAAGTTCTCTGACAAGGACAAACATTCAAGCAGAGATAGCTTGTCATATCCGAACGAGAAAGAGAATTGCTGATGTTTTGGCCCTTCAAGAAGCAATGTTGCTTTTTCTATTGCTGTCTCGTTCACATCATGTGCATCTAACCGCCTCAAGGCAAGCGCAAGTTCAAGATCGTGGGCTTGGTTGAGAACTGATATGATTCCTTCCTTGATTTCATGAAGCTTAGGAACTAGTGATATGGTGCAGACTCGACTCGGCAGGCTCGACCGCAGAGCATAGGGAAGTCTTCCTGTTTGCTCCTGCCGGTACTCGGCATAGGTGACGTTTTTAAATTCCGACACGCCCGAGAGAAGTATGTAATCGACACGGTACAAAGCCGAAGATCGAAAGAACTTCCAGAGAGAGACACGATGCGGCTGTGGCGGTCTTCGACTTCGGTGTTGTCGTGGGGAATGGCGGGGCGGCATTTTGAGAACCGAAGAGAGCTCCAAGCTCCAAGGTCACTTGACGATCTTGATGGGTGCAGATGTTCATCTGGACAGCGAAGGCTAACTTGTCCTCGAGACTGAATATGCGGGTTGGCGGGCATTCAAGCACTGTATAGAATGAGGCGAGATTGAGGCATGCAAATCTTGCGGAGCGAAGATGAAGCCAAAGCAGCCTCTTGAGGAACAATGCGGGGAACCCGCCATCGGAAGAGAGAAATTAGAAAGGCACGGCTCGGACCTTGTCGATGAAGTGGAACTAAATGATGCGATTAGTAAGTAAAGTACCCAAACCGAAGGCCGCACCCTATAGTGCCCGAAACCTTCTTCCCACCTCCATCATCATCTCCTTCTCAACCCACAGTATTCCTATCCTCACAACCCCACCCTCCCCACATTTGTCAAAAAATCCGCAAAAACATCCACACAAAACATATCCTCATCCAGCACCGTATACCCCTTCGCGTTAACCGTAAACTTCGCCGGCGGAATCTCCTTCGGCAAATCCACCTCCTTCCTCAAGACATGGTCTCCCTTCTCCACCGGACAGCTAATCCCCGTATCTTTCAGAACCCCACCTTCCTCGCAGAGATCGACTTCTTTTTGCAGTATCTTGATGTAGCCAACTTTGACGACGACGTCGATGTAGGCCCCGGTGAGGATTGGTTCGTTGGCTGTGAAGGAGATGTTTACTGAGAGGGGGGAGCCGGGGACGGGAGGATCAGGGGAGACGGAGACGGAGTGGAGGGTTATGGGGTCGTTGGCGTGGCCGCATTCGGTGTAGGACCAGGAGGCGAGTGCCTTTGCTGGGTCGTCGGTCTTTACGACGCTTTGTATTGAGTCGAAGATCCCCGCAGATGCTAGGCTCGCGAAGAGCGGGGTTGTGATAAGGAGAATATGCATCGTGAAACTGATGTATGTTTGACGAGATGTGGAGGTCTCGGAGACAGTTTGATGGGTGGATGATGAGGGATGTCGAGGATCTCGAGGGAGTGAGGTTGGGAAGAAGTAGGAGGCTGGGTGATGGTGGTTCAAATGACCTAATGTATGGTTTGTTTTTAGGATCTTGTCTCACCAACGATAAGATGTCTTGCATTAGCGTACTAGTTATCGTCCGTAGTCGGCCTGCACGTGTTTGTGCATCTAGTGACGCCATCACGACCAGTGTTGAGTTTCTGGTCTTGGAAAGGGGGGAAAGCGTAAACAGGCGAGTTTTCTATTTCGCCTCGAGTCTAGACAGGACTCGGGGTGCGCATTCCCGCCAACTGATGTAACGGCTGTCTGCGTAGGAATACTCAGATTACATTAGGATATAGCAGACTGTAACAGGCCAATTATGCTTCCCCTTCCGATCTTAGCTGCAGTCGAACATAGAACTCAGTCTGCTTAACGAAGAAAGCATTCTCAAGCTTCCACTCCTTCTGCGGATCCGCAAGACTCAACTATCGAATGTCAGCTCCCAACAATCCCCAAAATATCACAGCAACATACCGTATATCTCCTTAAAATCGTCGGAATCAATTTATACATCTCCAGATAACTAATGCTCTTCCCAAGACACTCCTTACTTCCCCCACCAAACGCAAACATCGCAGAATTCATCTCCGATTTCCTCTGCTCACTAACCTCAATCCACCTCTCCGGTCTAAACTCCCCACACCTTTCCCCAAACACATCCTCCTTCTGATGCAACACCCAAGCGCTCGCTCCAACAATCGTTCCAGCTGGTAAGAAATACTTCCCGACCTGTAGTCCCGAAGCAGGAACGACACGTTCGAGAGGGAGACCGATAGCTGGATGCAGGCGGAGAGATTCTTGGATAACTGCCGTGAGATACGGTAACTCTCTACTCTCTTTCCAAAGCACGATTCCGTCGTCTCTCGAAAAGTGCGCTGAGTTGAGCTCCTTTAACAAAGCTTTCATCGTATGCGGCTCCTTAAGCAGACAGTAGAAGACTGTTCGTAAAGTGATAGCGGTTGTATCCGCGCCTCCGAAGACGTTGCCGACCATGAGGCCGAGGATCAATCTGTCGTCGAAGAACTCTGGATCCTTTTCTTTGAGGAGCAGAAAGCGGTCGAGGATGTCGGGTGGTAGGGTTGAGTTTGAGGCTTCGATGGACTTTTTTGCTGATACGCGTTGGATGATGCGTTTTCCGGCGAAGGCTGGAATAGGGGACAATTTTTGACCGATGCCGTGGGCGGACAGAAACATTCGGATGGGGTTTTTCATCAGGACTTTGTCTAGCCAGGGCATTTGTCCGACCTAGAAATATGTTTTAGCAGAGATCCACAAGGGATACGATGATCACTCACAACTGAAAAGTAGTTCACAATCGTCTGGAGATTTGAGATGACGCCGTCGACATCAGTTGCACGTTCCAGAAATCCAATTCTCTCCGTAAAGGCGAGCTCTCCAATGACATCGAAAGCAAAGTAATGTAGCCAAGTTCCGAAGTCACAAACGCCAGCATCGCCATCTTTGTCGAGATACCGCTGGTCAAGCTCATTGATGAGGGTGGAGATGGTAGAGTCGACGAGTGGTTCGAATTGGGCCACAGTGCTAACAGCGTAGGTACTGGCTATCGCTTTTCGAAGTTTGGCGTGGTAGCGGTTGTCCGTGGTGTTGAAGAGGGACTCTATCGACTTCCCTTGAGCTACAGTTCGTTGTACGGGGTAAAATTCGGACTGCACGTGGGTGTCAGCGCCCAGACGTTCTCCGCTGGATGATCCAGGAAGGGTAAGAGATAATGCCAATGCCCCTTGACGGGTTTGGCTGTCCGTCAGATATTGAGAGTCAATCAAACCTTGACATATGCAGTATTGAACCCATAAATCTCTTTGACAACTTTCAAATCAGAAATCGAGACCATATTCGGTCCCAGCCGAACAGCATCACCATACTTGGCATGAAGATACTGATGAGCCAATTCAGGCCTTCGTCTCCAAGTAACAAAGAATCGCCATAGATCCGTCACAGAAGCAAGCTGTGGTCCTGGGATCTTACTCAGGCCAGGTTTGAACTTCTGAAGCAGCGCATTTGAGACGATTGCTGCCAGAATCAACCATGGCAGATTGGACAAGATGGTGCTAGCAGAAAGATAGCGAAATTCAGACATTGTGTAGAACAAAAATTGAAGACTTGTGTTTAGATGATCAAAAGCATCAGGAGAGCAGAACTTGAGATGCGGCTAATCTCATCTTTATCGTGAAGAGGGGTTCGTCGCATCCACATTGAATGCATTCAACCCTCGCACTCGGGCTTTTCGGACCAATGAAACCCATGTCATGGAGACCCAATCCGAAAAGATCCAATACGCAGATGTCAGCAAGTCCTAGAGTTGCAACGACATTGAGAGAAATAATGAGCCCTGAATCCGGCATGTGAGACAGCCAATGTTATGATCTTGTTTGTTGTCGGAGAGAAAAAGAAGAGACAGGAGTCGCTCGAGCTTCAAGTGTTGTGAGATGCGATCACGTGCCGTCCTCACCGCCTCAGATTCTGCCATGCCCGCTAAAAAGTTTCCTGGCGGGAATTCTCTGCGTGCACAAATCCAAATCAACCTCGACCTCGACCTCGACCTCGACCTCGATTTCTGCCGGAACTTCGACTAATTCCTCTCGAGGACTGAACCGACTGAAACACATACGAATTTAAAGACTGAAAGCATTTTTACCGTCGCCATGTCTTCAGACGAGATTGTCTGGCAGGTGATAAACCAAGTAAGTTATTCTCACAAATATCCTGTCTTTTTGTATGGGAGCTGAGTTGGGATGCGCTCCTGAGACAGCTCCCAGCTCTAAAGCTCCCTCTCAAATATTAGCTTTTTATTGTGCTAATAAAATTCAGCAATTCTGCTCCTTCAAACTCAAGTACATTATCACCGTCCCCAATTCTCTTTCTAATATCTAACAAACCCAGGACCACAAAGGAAAAGAACTTCTGCCGCAACGAATACAATGTCACTGGCCTCTGCAACCGCCAATCCTGCCCCCTCGCCAACAGTCGCTATGCCACTGTCCGCGCAAACCCTGACACCGGAACCCTCTACCTCTACATGAAGACGATCGAACGCGCCCACATGCCCTCCAAACTATGGGAACGAATCAAGCTATCTCAAAACTACGCGAAAGCCCTCACCCAAATCGACGATCGATTGATCTACTGGCCGAAATTCCTAATTCATAAGTGTAAGCAGAGATTGACGAGGTTGACGCAGGTGGGGATTCGGATGAGGAGAATTGCGAGGGAGGATGAGAGATTGGGGGAGAAGTTGGTGCCGAAGTTGGCGCCGAAGGTTAGGAGGAGGGAGGAGACGAGAGAGAGGAAGGCGGAGGCTGCGGCGAAGGTGGAGAGGGCTATTGAGAGGGAGTTGATTGAGAGGTTGAGGAGTGGTGCTTATGGGGATCAGCCGTTGAATGTTAGTGAGGCTATTTGGAAGAAGGTCCTGAAGGGTCTAGAGAGACAAGGAGAGGGTACTAGAGATGAGGATTTGGATGAGGGAATTGAGGAGGGAGAAGAAGAGATGGAGGAGGAATTTGAGGATGAGGAAGGTGTTGGTGATGTTGAGTATGTCAGTGATCTCGGTGAGGATGAGGAGGATCTAGGCGACATCGAGGACTGGCTTGGAAGTGAAGAGGATGAGGAAACTGGCGCAGAGGACGACGAGGATAGTGAGAGCGAAAGCAGCGAAGACGAGAAGGCCGGAGCGAAGAGGAAAAAGGCACCGACGACGAAGCCCAAGGCAAAGCCAAAGAAGATCCCGAGAATGGAAATCGAAATCGAGGAGGAATTCGAGGCACCGCAAAGAGAGTTAGCGCGGGCATAATTTTGGGCTTTTGTACGCATTCCTTTCGTGGGCAAGAGCGTCGCATGACGAGAGTCGGTGGCCACAGGAAAGTTGGGAATGGAGCTGTCAGAGCATTCATACGATGCTGAGAGACTTCGAGATTTTCTGCATTAACGAAGGATCAAGTATGGCGTTTGGGGCTCTGGTGCAATGCAGGATACAGTAAAAGAATCTGTACATTCTCTGGCTGCTCGAGCAGCTTCTACAGATACCAATAAAACAATTCCCTTGAACCTGCCATCGCAAATGACTTAGTTTCGTGACTTGTAAACTGTTGCTGGCTGGCGGACTAAGGTTCGTGGATCTACCGTCGTTCTCGTCACGATTTTGGTGGGGTCGCTCTTCCGCCGAAACATGTTTCAACATCAAGACCACACGCATAAATTCGACCCTCGACACAACATCAACAACGTCGCAGATTGAACACTTCTTCTCTTACTATCGCAGTCGCCTCCTCGCAACCTACCGTCTACCAACATCAAGAAATCTAATCTGCGCCTCACTTCTAGGACAACACACACACGTCACCGCACACCAGGGCAACCCAACTCACGCCCCTCGGGCTCACTCACGCCCAACTCCCTTCACACCTAACTCTCACGCCCACACGCCCATCATGGCATCATACTTCTCCAACCTCCTAACAACAACTACCTCCCGCGTCGCCTCGATCAGGCAAAATCTCCTACCCAGCGAAAACGACGGCGACACAGAAGACGACACGCACCTCTGCCGCGTTCTACGAGCCTACTACACCGAGAAGGGGCGGAGCTTTCCTGGCTGGCTCCCGCCCGACCCAAAAGCGCCGGTGCCTGTTGTTGTGCAGCCTGTTTACGCTACGAATGTTGGCGCGAGGTATGGAGGATTGAATCAGCAAGGCGGACAGGGAGGAGGGCCTTTGAGCAGTCTTTGGGATTCACAACCACCGCAACAACAAGAACCAGTTGGTGGTCTGAGGCAAGGTCGAGGAGGTGCTGGCAGATTGGCGCCAGCGGGACGACAAAATCCTTTTGCGAGACAGCAGGAGGTTCAAGGACCGCCGCAGGTTCAAGCTAGACCGCTCCCGAGTCAGCGAGCAGGGAGTTACCAAACAGCCCAACCCAGCTACGCGACTCCGCCTGGCTCTTCGTCAGGCTTATCAGCTAAAGATAGATTGAGGAAGAATTTCAGAGGGGAGAGGGCTGCTAGTCCTGCGGAGCCGGTGAGGAGTAATAGTTATGGTGATAAAGGAAGTAGTGGAGGAGCGAATTATGAGGATAGATTTATGCCACAAGGGACAGGTGGTGGGTATGGAGGAGGGGGAGGAGATAAACCGTTCATGGCGGCTACGAGTCCGTGGGCGAGTAGTGAGCAGGAGTTTGGGGGTGGGGGGTATGGAGGGGGTGGAGCACCGGCGAGGCAAGGATTGCCGAGCGGGCCTGGGGCGGGGAGGAGGGGGCCTGGATTACCGTCTGGGCCAAGGGGGATGAGATGATGAGAGTGAGGGATACATAACCGGGGCAAGAGGGCATTGGGTGGGAAATTCGTATCAGTTCCGTGGAATTGTGGATAAGCATTTGTTGGAGTTGAAGGGAAGCAAAGCATTGGGTTGTTGGTATACCTTTGAGGCATAGAGTTCTTTACTTTTCGTACGGCAAATACAGATTGATACACACTACCAAAACCTTACATCTTGCGCTGTCGGGAAGCTGTCAGGAACCTATCATTGCCTGAGTCTTTCCGAGTATGGAATAAGTGCCATATCAACTTTCAACGCCTAGCGTCATTGTCTAATATATAACCAACACGAAGTCCCAAGAGGCGAAAAGCCGGAGAGGTTGAACAAGCATAGGAATCATAGTCAAATTCACTTGAGAAAGCAGTTCCAGATCCAGGTGAATCGGATCAAGCAAACCTGAGTTGAAAAGCATGTGGTAAACCTCGCTCAATACAAACACCTCTTGACCAGTATATAATCTCCGCCCTCAACGCCTTCCTTCCCTTCAACACCTCTCAAGCTTCGGCCTCGCCAGCCAACTCAACGGCTGGCGAGCCCGACCTCTCTACGTTCTCCAAACCTTCCGCGCATCGTCTGCTTGGTGAACAAGTCTCACTGCGAGGGTTGATACATAGGCACAGCTAAGTGCAGATGCTGATGCTAGAGAAAGTCGGGCTGTGCTGTAAATTGGGATTTACTATCAAGTAATGAAGTGCTGTCATGAAAGAAAAGAAGAGATGGGAAGCACACGTCCTGAAGATTAATTGAAAGGAAGGGTGTCATTGAACATGAATGGATTGCTCCTGAGTAACAAAGCACGACCAAACTGAAGAGGAACAAGATAGTCGGTGCCTTGGCCATAACAGTGACTACCTCGGTGAAAATTTTCGTTCGTGATTCAGATTGAGCAAACATAATTTGTTTCTATATAGAAGGGATTGTCCTATCAAAGGACTTGTTTGTATACACGTGCTATCAGCCTCGGACGGGAACTTTACATGAAATCTTCGTACAAGAGTGTATCTCGATGATAGAAAGGGCCAACCGAGTCGGAGGAGGTTTAGACACTAAAAGTTTAAAGTCTCAGCACCCAAGAGGTCTGCTAGCAATCTCCCCGGACGGCAAGATCGTAATAATCAATGGCTACATGTTGGGCGACTTGAAAGGCCCTGATAAATTCCAAAGGATAGACTTCCTCGCATTGTCATCCTTCTTTGAAAGTTCAGCATCAAGGCAGATAGAAAGGGCCGCGAAAGGGACGGAGGGGAGCGGCCGTTAAGCAACGAAGCATTACTAAAAAAGAATGGAAGTCTCGGGATGGGAAAACCCCACCGAGGAAGTTTTGCGAAAAGGCAGACTCTCACAAACGAGAACGAGAAAAATGGCTATCAAGCAATGGTACACTGTCAAGAAGGAATAAACGAGTTTCATGCGAGATGACTGGAAGTAACAACGTGCCGGAGCAGATAACGTTATTGGTCAGTGTGAGGGCAGCTTTGTCCTGCTTTGCAATAAAGTTTAGAACTATGGAGGGATGCCAATGACGAAGACAACCAGCGGTTCTCATCGGCAATCAATTGATTTTGATGAAGCCTTCCTTTTTCGTTATCTCCTCCCAATGGACGACGAGGGCATTTATCCCACTCTCGCTCGAGAGAAAGTAATTGCCTACCATTGCAACAAAAGGATGATGACACGTGATCCCCTCAATATCTCCTCGAAAGCGAGTTCGTCTTTTCCAATATGCTTCTGATAAAGCCTGAAACAGAAACTCAAAGGAAGTATATGAAGGATCTACAGCCTTGCAGTAGAACATTTGGCCAGGGAATATCCCAGAAGCTGGACCGACATCCCAGCTAAACCCCGCCGATTCCAAGGTTCAGCATTGCGGCAATGTGATCTCGGTAATCAGAGAAGATCATCACCCTCAGATACTGTAGATAACTCAAATCCATCTGGGGCTTGAAGCTAGATTCGCCGACGAGAACATGAAAGTAAGTTCAGCCACGGAAAGCCGTTCCATGCGAGCCACGAGCCAAAGTGGGGGTTCTTTTGCGAAGCCATTGTTGGTTCTTTTGCGAAGCCACTGTTGGTTCTATCGCAATGCCGAGAGATACGAAGTAGTCAAAGGCGGGAAGGACGTATCGGCCGGTGTTTCTGGTCGATCCTTTCGGCAGGACGTTTGAGCTTCTGGAAGAGGTGGATCTGATAACTTTGAGTTTGGGGAAACCTTCACCGCTAGTGGTAAGATTACAAGGTATCTCTACCATCACGTGTCTGGACAACACAGATAGATCAACAACTACCATACCACTCTCAGCTGTTCAACTGACCTCTTAAAAGACGCATCTTGAGCCGATTCGAAGCGGTAATCATAACATATCCCTCTCCTGTGCGCGGATATCCCTCGAGAGACGAGAGTGCGCGTTACCTTCCCGCGCCGGCAGTCAAGTCGCTGTTGATTGAGCACTGTAACCCTAATCCCACCACATCCCGCAAGGTCTCGGTCCAAGTTCGTGATAAACGCGTGTTCCAATCAATAATAGTTGTGACAAACATGCATGGGGTTGGATAATCTGGTCGAGTGCAGGAGTGTTCCTTACGGTGAGGCAGCCGATTTGCTCGCGAGGAAATCATGCCGTTTGAAGAGGAAGGTGAGGTCGCGCTTGGAGGTGCCTCGAGACGATGAGAGCGAGGGGAACGCAAGGCTTGGTACGGAGGTACACAGCGGATTTCAGAGTGAGTCAAATGGTTTATGGTTTGGTTTATCAGGGTTCAAGTGAGGTCTGAGTGTTGGGTATCGACGGACTCTTGGAACGAGTGAGGTCCGTAAGCTAGACTTGAAAAGGATTAGCTCCGGTACTTTAAAGTGAGACTTGCTGTGGCCTCGTGTCAGCCATCGCTTCTATCTTCCCTTTTTATCATCCTTCACTTACGGAGTAACTGCTTTCATAAATATTTTCCGAACAACGACATCCAGCCGCATCCAAGCACGTGTCCCCACGCCACGCCGTTTGATCAAGGATCAGGCCTCGAGATAGTCGATCGTGGCTTCGGAGGAATTCAAGCAGGGAAGAGGAGACATGTCTTGAACCCCATCGACGATGACGATGACAATGAGGCTGTCTTCTTCCGGACCTGCCGACAGTGAAGCAGAGACTCCAGTCTTTGCTATGGATATCAGAGTCGGCGAAGTCCTTGCCTTGGGGAGGTTGGGCTCCGGAGACTGTATCTGTTTTCACAATGATCTTTCAGCCCCTCACACCGTTTCCAGATACTGCCGCCACGAGTGCCTTGATCGACGAAGGGGTACGTCTCTTCCGCTGCAGATGGAAGAGACATGGGGAAATATGCAAGCGTCGCGTTTTGGAAAACCTTATTGCCACCGAGAGATAGACGTCGGCGAATCTGAGATTCAATGTTTCACTCTGCTCGCCTTGCTTTTATCCTTGAGGATCAGCCCTCAAACGTTGGGTACATGACCTGTCTGAGCATTTTACTTTCTATCTCTTTTGCAAGCCGATCCAGATCTTCCCGGCCAGTGCCGGATCTACATGATGTCCAAAAGATCTGCAAAACGAGAGGAAGTCTGGGTGGCTATAGGTGGACCCTACGAATATCAATCAGTCCTCATGCATTGCTGCCAGATCCAAGGGAGGAAATAGCTTATTTTCATCCAGTTTTGTGTGAGATAGTTGCTTACTTGAAGCTGGGTACTTTTACAGGGCAAGTTGCCATTCATGCGACCTCAACAGCAGCCCTTCGAGGGCAGGTGACTACGAGTACGATGTCGTGTTTCCACCAGCACGATGATTGGGACTTTGGCACCCTTGACCCGTGTGGTGGAGAACTGTGACCAACTTGCATTGGCGTTGACCCTATCGCACCCTTGACTGCATGCGTGTAACCGAGCTGCTAGCAGAACTGGTAGTACCGAGTACAAGGTCGTGGATTATTCCTTTGGCTATCCTTTCTCTAGACCACCCCACTTATGCACCAGCACATCGTGCCCCGAACTTCGATAGGTTACACCAAACTTTGTTTGCCATCTTAATCTGGCATAGAAACATGACTATCCCCCACCGCTTCTTGCTGTTTTGCGGCTTGATACTACGCTGCCTCCTCATGCTCGATGTGCCGTGGTATACAAGGGATATTTTCCGCACTCCTTGGTTATATCAGATCTCACAGCATGTCCAATTCTGCTTCTCGAATTCGTCCTCCTCCTCTGCCAGTATCGAGGACGTGTATTTGGAAGGTTGTCGGACAGATAGCAATACTGCTGGACATCTATCTACCCAGCAGTAATGATGGCAGCAACCATCCAATCTTGCTCTTCATTCATGGAGGAGGATGGATCGCAAGCAACCGGACGGATTACTCTCGACCAATGTTCCATCAGTTTCTCTCACTCGGCTTTGTGATTGTGTCAATGGATTACCGACTGCTCCCGGAAACCACGTTCGAGGGCCAACTGGAGGATGTACGCGATATAGAATCATGGATCAAGAACCGACTTCCTTCAGAACTCGAAGAAAGCAACTTCGCCGTCAACACAGACAAGATCGTGGTCGCTGGTGGTTCAGCAGGAGCTCATCTGGCCCTTCTGACGGTATGAAACCGCTCTCATTCCTGGCTAACACTGACCCTCATCCTCAGCCAAAACTTTGGTCAACTTCCCCAGTTGCCATCCTATCAATGTACGGTCCCACGGATATGAATCGAGTACCCTACCTTCAACGCGGCCGACTCTCAGAATACGACGCCCCATCTTGCACCCCGGAAATCCTAGCTATGGCAACAGATTTCGAAAGACCACCTACCGACACCGGATGTTTTCCTGTACCTTTAGGATTCTCGAATCCGAGAAGCATCATCAGCTTAACCATGTTTCGAGAAGGTACTACAGCCGAGTTCTTGCTCAAAGGCTTGACGAGAGGTGAAGATGGAACTTTACGAATGCCAGAAAAGGGTTGCGTGACAAAAGAGGAGATTGACAAGATCAGTAAGTGCCAAGCTCTCTCCCAAACTCCCCTAAACTGACAAACTTCAGGTCCCCTCGCACTCTCCCGCCACATTCGCTACCCCCCAACTTACCAAGTGATGGGTACAGCAGACGACATCTTCGATACCGACCACGTGCACGATTTTCACACCTCTCTCACAGCCCAAAACGTCAAATGCGAGACTGTGCTCATCCCTGAAAAGGGACATGCATTCGATGTCTACGAAAGCATTGGTGGCGAAATACACTCCAGGTTCCTTACTCCGGCGGTGGAGTGGGTTGCTGGTTTTGCGAT